>VXBZ01006772.1:97454-120936 GCA_013399135.1 Heliornis fulica
AACACTGCTGTCTGTGCTTATTCTAATCAGGGGAGTACTGGCAGAAGCTCTGTCTGACCAGTTAAACCCTGGGATACTGAAATATTTTCAGTCAATCATTTAAAATAAGGTGTGGTTCTGGTAATAAGATTAAAATAACTTATTTGCAAGAGAAAATATGTCAGGTGTTTAAATGTTTAGGTATCAGACTTCAAAACTGTAGTTTCAGGTCATCTTTGGGGCAGAAAGCTATTGGAAGTACCTTTCAGTCTTGTTGGGGGAACCCTAATAGTGAAAATCTTATAGCCAAACAAAAGCACCTCCCATGAAAAAAAAAAAACCCGAAACAAACAAAACCTCCCCCCCTCCCCCCAACAAACCCATCAAACAAAACAAAAAACCCCTACCAGAACCCAAAATGCACACATACTGAAATATCGCAGGCTGTGGCCAAGGGAAAACTTTAAAGCTTGTCCACATCACATGCTTCACTTAATGCTTCCATTTATCTCCTTGCTTTCCTCACGGCTTCTGTGGCATTTCTGATAATTGAGTGGAAAGCTGGTTTGTTTAAATACTTTCTGCATTCCTTAGTATGATATAACTGCCTCAAGACACAGGCAAAGCTGCTGCAGTAAAAAAAAATCTTTCTTGCTGTGTTGGGGATTTGATCACCTGAGATATGTGCTGTACCTTGAATAAGATAAAACAGGCAGTCAAGTTTGAGACAAGCCTTACTGGTGGTCCTGAGGTATCTAAGTGTTGCGGGATGGTTTTGCTTTCTAGCTTTGACTAGAAATTTTATCAGAAGGCTGCAGAGCCCTTTTCTACTGATGTGCATTCCACATGAAGATTTGATTTTGGAAAGTGGATCCTTCCGAAAGGTGGAAAAACTGATTTATCATAAAACTCTCAGCTCTGTGTCTTACCCTAAGTTTCTTCCAGCTTTGGTCCTCGATTCATGACTTGACTGAAGGAATAAGTTGTGAGAGGGAAGAGGCAGTAAATGAGCATAAACTCACTTCAAGGCTAGCCTTCCCTTTCTGCTGCTTTTCAAGGTCTGGGGCTGGGTTTCAAGCATTCTTTAGTGGTGATTAGTCATTTCTATTGTTCAACTCCTCCAAAACATGGATTTCCTTTCCATCATTCTCCTTTTTTTTTTCCCCTTATTTTTGGGAGGTTTGGTTTTGTTTTGTTTTCTTCCTGTTGAAAGAGAAGCCAAAGCCTACTGGCAAGAAGATTTCCTTTTGTAAATTATTTTTAATTTTATTTTAGCAAGTCTGCAGAATCTTTTCAGAGTTCCATACCATTTTAATGAATAGCACTGATTTGACAGTACTGCTATGTATACCAGTGTGCTGGAGATCCTGGATCCGTCTGGATGGAGAAGCCCCTGAAAGGTTCCCCCAATCCTTCCCAGAGGGCAGTACCAGCCTGAGTAAGGATCACTCCGGTGTCACTGTGAAACATGTTCTCTCGCAAGATTTAAGAGTGTAAGATGGGACTTTGACCGTTTCACTTTCAGATTGGCAATGTGTTTGAAGGCCTCTTTGCTTTTTCAGTGTAGTGAGAACCTGTCTCTCACACTTCAGAGAGGCAGAAATAGCTGAGTAATATGCTGCAATTACATGTAAATTCATTGAGTTCACTCAATTCCCTCCAGCTATGTTTACCCCCTCACCACAGAACTGGAATTTAAGATTAACATGGATGCAATGCTTGCATATTCGTTTTCAGCAGTGATATTTTAGTGACTGTTTCAGCATGTTGCTTTTTCTGGTTTGGAGCTATGCGTTATCTTCATAAACAGTGAAGGAGACTAGCATATGGTTTTCCAAATGATAGCTGATTAAATTCATTACATGTCCAGAAAGGAAGAGTTGGAGTACAAAAGAGGCAGTTCTGTGGTGGGCAGAGGGAAATGAGGAAGGAAAAGCAAAAATGGAAACACAGGCAGCTGTTCAGGTGCAGAAGACACCTGCTTCAGTGGTGAGCAGTGCTGTGTTGTGAGTGCTGGTATGCAGGAGTTAGCACAGAAGCAGCAGAGGAATGCTGCTTACTAAGGATGTATTTCTCAGACTGCTTCCCAGACTGGACCTGTTGTTTAAGGACCTCTTGTTCAACTTGTTAATGCCTTAATCCTCTTCCCTGCTTTAGACACATGGTATGACAGGACTCAGAGTTCAGCAACCCAGAGCAGTGCTTGAATTGCTAGCAAGCAGAAACATTTGCTTTGTAGAAAGCAGATGGTTATATGAATGGTAGAAGAAAACTAAAAAGGTTTGTAATTAACATTATGCCTGCCCTCCTGTGGCTTCCTCATAGTATGAAAGCACCATTGGACATCATACTTTTTAAATTCTTCTCAGACTTAACTTTGGTCTGAGTAAACGCAGAACTATTTTATTGTCTAAAGAAGGAACTTGCTTGAATAAGTTGGAAAGAGTGGGGATCTCTGTGTGGATAAAAAGCATGTGGCTTTTGAGCTATAGTTATCAATCAGCCTGCTGGGAGCACTGAAACACTTTGAAGTGTCTGTGCAAAAGGTACCAGAGTGGCTACATAACAACAGCCCAATGTCAGCTCAGGGCTGCGAGGAAGAGTAGCCCTTTCCTTCTTTGCCTGTACCTGACCATGCCAGCACGATGAGAGAATGGAAATTGCAGCAAAACAAAGATCAGTTTGAGTGGAAACTAACAGTTTGCTCAGGCTGCTTTTCAGATGGCTCATTTCTGAGAATGTAATGTTAAACACCTACTTGATTTTTTTATTTTGAAATATCCTAGAAGCTGGCTAGTAGAGAGGATGTGCATACCCAAGTTTGCAAGGCACTTAGATTATTACATTTGGGCTTTCCCAACCCTGCTTGCAAAGAAGTAAAGTGTTTGCAAATGAATGTATCTCAGTGTCATCTAGATTGGAGAAGTATGCATGAAGGAACACTCTCCTGAAAAGGAAGGCATAGATGAGTTCAAACAGAGCATGCAGGAAAATGTTTGTGCTGCAGTCTGGAGCTGTTCGTGAACTTTCCCGGGTCTCCAAGCCACTGCTGTGTAAATTTTGGGGGTTTTTTGAGCGGTCTGCAGGCCATGATTTTTTTTTTGGGGGGGAGGGACGTAGTAATAGGGGTTAGGTGATGTATGTCACAAAGCCTAGACTTTGTTCAGGTCATGTTACTGTTATCAGTTGAAACAATTCTGCGCACTAAAGCAGCAAGCATGATGTACTGAACCACCATTTATCTGCAGGAAGCTGAGCACAAGATGCCTTTGCATCAAATGACTAAAGCTTTGAATCCAAGTGAGATGCTGCATTCATCTCTCTAGTTCATGCAGGTGCTTACATGAGGTTGTACCTTTCATTACAAATAATTTTGTTCTGTCTATACTGATGTGACTTCTAAGGCTTTACTCTAAGTGGTAAACAAATATTTACCTGTCAGGACATTTAACTTCTGTTCATAAGAAACCAAAATCAAATAGGAAATGGGGTCTGACCTCTGCCTAAAAGATCGTGCTAGAATCTGCATTGATTTACCTAACTAAAATGAGCTCTCATTACATGTTTGCTCCTTCCTTGATAGAAATCTTGTTTCTAAATGGAATTGTGTGAAAAGCAGTCTAGTAAAAGATGTCCAGGCTAGAACTGGATCCGCATTCCTCCTGTCTGAATGTGACTTTTTTTGCCTTCACTCACAGTAATGAAAAATACTTTGTTTCAAGATTCAGCATGTTAGGCACACAGTCTGCAAGTATTCCTGAGGGATTGCTCCTCTTTTCCAGCCTCTTAACTACCCAGATAGTTTTTGAGGAGTAAGGGGAGACTTAAGATGGATCTAGTATTAGGCTTCTTGCATACCTCCTTTTCTGCTCCTGTCTGAAAAGCCCCAAGAAGTGTCAGTTGAGAGATCTGTTCCACAAGTCAGATAATACTGTGCATAGTGCCACAGTGTGCGGTGCATCTGCATCGAGGCCTTTTGCTGTAAGGGATGGCTCTGCTTTCAGTGCCATGAGGGTCCCACCTTGTGTGGGGTGAGCAGCTCCTTTGCAGTAGGCACTCTGCCAATCTCTGCCAGCCTTGATAAGATCTAGTGCTTAATACCACAGGGCAGAAAACTCAAAAATGCTCTCAACTGGTGTGCTAGAAAAGCAAAAGTGTCCTGACATTGCCATCTGTGTGCCTCACCTGTCTATGCAGTGGTGGTGGTCCTGGGAGCCTGGGGTTAGAGCCATTCTAGGGAGCCAGGATAGGGGGCAGGGGTGTACTGCCTTGTGGAGCCCAGGGCTGTCACAGATCCTGGCCCCTACACAGTGTTAGGGGAGGGGAAGCCTGTATGTCAGAAACCAGGAGCAATTCCAACCGTTTTCTTAAGACCATTAAACAGACTGGTCTGGGTGAAACCACAGTCCTGGTGGTTACAGAAGTTGAAATGCCAAATCTTGGAGCGCAGCTATAGCTCCTTTTGTTCTTGTTGTTATGTGGATTACTGCTGTGATGTGTAAAATACAACTTGTCCAGTCTGTATTCCGGCTTCTTAAAAACAGGATGTATTATTGTTCTCCAAATTCTCATGATTATTATTATGTTTTTCCACCCTCTGCATGCAAGGCCTTGTCACGATGAAAGTGTCCCAAACATTGCTGAAGCAGTGTTTTCTCTTGAAAGAATTTTAATCGTTTCTCTTCAGGAACTTCTACACTTCCTTTGACTTTTATTGATACAGTTGCTGTATGGGATGATGGGTTTACTTCAATAATAATTTTTAAAAAAAAAGACAAATTGCTTCCTGGGGTTAATGACTACTCTTCCTTTTACTATTTTTATGGAGTAGAAGAGCCATGAGGTTCTCATGGAGGTTTCCCTTCTTCTGAAATTGCTTCAGTTGTTTATTCAGTGCTCCTTGTCAGCAGGGCACAGAAGACAAGCACTTAGTTGTACAGGGAGAAACATACCTGGGAGAATCAGCCCTGACACTTTCTGTAGATCATGTATTGGTAAACAGCTCCTCCCAGGTGTTGGTTGCTTTTTCCTCAAAACAAGAAAAACCACAGGTGAGAGGATATTCTGCATGTTTCAGTGAGTGGACAGCACTTAGATGTCAACCTCTGTGCATGTGTATACTCTTCACTATCAGTTTTTAGGCTTCTATTGGGTGTCAGACTGCTGAATGACAAGCAGTTTGTAGTGGGCTGCAGCACTGAAAGGCAGCTTCTGATAACTCCAACAAGCAAGAGAACCCCCCACCCTCTGTGGCTGGAGGATGTCTTAATTTTTTGACGTGTTTCTGGGCAAGATCTGTATTTCAAACTTGCTCACTGACAGTATAAAAAATAGGGATGAACTACCAGAAGCACAGTGTGAAAGCTGCTGTGAAATATAAAGATTTAAAGATTGAAAATAGCTATTTGTTCCTTTCATTATTACTAGAAGTCAGTGGACTGTGTGACTACTGTGCCATACTTGTTTTGGTAGACAGACAGGGTTGGAAAGTAATCTGGCACTCTGTACTGAGGAATACCTAATGCTTAGTTTATTTTCTTAAGTCTTGCATAAAGGGCATGTATCTTCCTCAAACTTCTGAGTCTGTGGGGTGCTGCTGTATGTATGCTTGACCTAAGGGAGCTGAGACTTTGTTGGACTGGTAGGATCATGGTAGAACTCCAGATCAACTGGATTTATAGCTTCCTAGAGGAGGGGGAAAAAAACCCAAACCTTGTGTCATGTAGCCGCCTTCTAAAAGCAAAATGGTCAGTTGTACAGCATATGAGTTACACCCATTTGACAGACTGCTTCAAAAGGAGCAGAATTAGCTGAGGAGAGAATCATTCTGGCCCAACTATTCCCCTGCTGCTTGACAGCCAGGAGCGTGATGTGCTTGAGCAATTCTCCCAGCATAGGGATGGTAATCTAGGAGTGCTGGAAAACTCACTTCTGGCTCTATTACAGAACTAGGGGCCAGGCATCTTGTGGTGTCTTCATAATAGAATTCACTGCACGGAGATAACTTTGTGATGTATTTTTTAATCGGGTTTAAAAAATGCACTCTTTTTCTCTCTGACTCAATTTTCATTTCTGTAACAGCTGTGGATTCTGTCCAACATCCTTACTTTGATGAATAAAAATAACTTCAAGTATCTGCAAAAGTTACTCCAGTTAGAATAGCACTTATTTCTACTTCTGATGTACTATGCGTTTCCCTGAGAGCTCATGGGTTTTGTTTTTTTGTTTTTTTTATTACAGATGGGAGGTAAACAATGCTTGTAGCTGTAGCAAAATGGGCAATAGAACAGTGTAAAAACGTTGGTATCTGGCAGATCCCACTGTTTAGACTATTTTCTTTAAATCTATTATCCTCTCTTTAGCACTGTGAACTTGAGATAAATTGCACCCAGCTCCAGAGCAGCTGGATTTATATACTGCAAGCAAAATCCAATAGTGAGTTTGTTTGTTTATTTTAGATGAAAACTGGGATGATGATCAGCTTCTTGGATTTGAACCGTGCAATGAAAACCTAATAACAGGTTGTAACATAATCAACGGGAAGTGCGAATGTGACACCATTCGGACCTGTAATAACCCATTTGAATTTCCAAGCCGGGATACTTGCCTGTCGGCCTTAAAAAGGATTGAAGGTAAGCACCCATCTTCATTAATTCAGCATTAGTAATTTTTGTGTGTTTGATAAAAAGCAGGGGTCTAGTTTAATGTTTTAGGATGGCTTGGGGAGTTTAGGATACCTAAACCTTGTGGTTTTGTACTTTTCAGAAGACAGTTGTGTGTTTTAAAGGAAGGGAGGGCTTCAGTAAGCTTGGCCTTTCAAATATGTAGGTTTATGAATGGAAGAAACTAGTGCTTTGTGTGTTTTGCAGATTTTTAAGGCTAAAACTGTCTGTTCATGATAGCTATTTTCTTGTATGTGTAGCTTTAAAGCAGCATGGAAAAATCTTGAGATGTATTGATGTGACTGAACCATGAATAAACACGGTGAATTTTAACAGCAGAGGCGTAGAAAAAGCAGTGGTGTTTGATTGCACTTGTATCTTTTATTCTATAAATTCATGAATTGCTATTTTCTTTAGGTTTACATAGTGTAGCATTACTTTAATGCTCTTTTCAGTTTCTGTGTTTCTTTGATTAGACTACTGAAGTTTATGCTTCAGCACACACACATGATGGGGTTTTTGTTTTGGTTTGTTTTTTTGCTACTTGTGTCTGAACTGGAAAGGAGTTGTCTGAGATGTCCAGTTAGAATTAAATTTCCATGGTGTATTTCTAGGATTATTTTGAACAGCTGTCAAAACTTTGATGTTGGGCCCTTTCTGTGAGGTTGTATTTGCTGTTTGTTTTCCAAGGTGTCCAGGAACATGCAAAAGTTGATTAGTGGTGTGAACCTGCTTAGTCTGCTTTAAAACAATGTTTAAAGGACCTATTGAAAAACTAAATGCATTTATAAGGCTGCTAACCATAAATAAAGTTACTGTCTTACTTAAGGAAGTGTTATCTGATATCACCCGTCATATTCCTTTGATCAGAAAATTGTGTTTGAGCTGTGGACGTTAAACAAAGATCTTGTGAGAAAAATGTGGATGGTGGAAACATGTTCATTATCATTGGTCATGATGTTGGTCACCATAGGTGTTGAAGGACTTTGGGTTATTCTTGTGGAATTTTAGCTCTGAGAAGAAGAGGTGTAACCTCTGGTCTTTTGTTTGTCATGGTAGTAGTGGGCATTAGCATATATGGGTTCTTAAGTAACCTTATTCATTGCTTCTTTACTTGTGAATGTGTGACTAAGTCTGCAGTAGTTCAGCAAGACTTCTCTTGGTGTGATGGTTCGTCAAGTGTTTTAACTTGCTAGGAAAATCTGCTGTGGATGCCTTTTTGATTTCTGCAGACTCAGGAGAAAGTGACATAGTTTCTGGAATGGCATAACTAAAGTGGGTTGATGGAGTAGCATGCCTTCAGCAACCTCTTGTTTTGGCTAAATACCCATTTTTTAAAAAAATAGCATTTTAAGCTTAGCCATGAGATTCTACATGTCTGGTATGAGAGTGATGTTTTTTTCAGGGGTGTAATTTTTTTTTAAAGTTTTCTTTCCTTTGGTGGTGGCGGGTTGCGGGGAAGGCTAATGGGGAAGATGTTTTTCCAAAGCTTGAGACTACAGAGCACCAGTAGAAGAGTTAAGAACCTGTTGACTTTTAATTCTTCACAGATAGGAAGGATAATTGATGCAAGTGATGAAATGACAGTGGTACCCTTAGATACCAGAATTCTGACTGTTATAACTTGAGCGTTATAACAGTTCAGCCTTCACTTAGGAAAATGTGAATTTGTATTTGCATCATCAGACTATGAAACCTACCATTATGGATGGATTTGACTTCAGATGTTCCCTATTACTTAATAGAAAGGCAGAAGTCATAGCATAACTTTGGTTTGTCTCTTTCTCTAACTAGGATTGAAAACTAAATACTGATTATGGAGGATGTTTCTTTAGTTGTATTACTACCTTTTTTTTGTAGTCAAAATATGCATCATCTGTTCCCAAGTTGACAGAAAAGGAAAACTATTTTCCCCCTTGCACATGCCATATCCCTGTTGGCCAGTGTCCTCGTTCCGGCCAGGGTGGAGTTAACCTTCCCAAGGGGCCAGCACAGGTGAGCTGAGCTGGCCAAGGGTGTTTTCAGTACCACATGGCATCATAGCCCCCATAAAAACAGGCTGAAATATGGGGCAACAAAGACTACGGCATGGGCTGAACATCTGGCTGTGTCCGGTGGGTGATTTGCCATGTGCCGTCACCGCTGGGTGTGTGCTGTGCCGAGTGCTGGTGCCACTGCTGTGTTTGGCTCCCTGTCCTTCCATCCTGTGGGGAGGGGGTGTGGGGGTGTGTGTGTGAGGTGCTTGGGGACAGGCTGGGGCTGGACCCCGCCAGGTATCTTAGGTGGAGTGGGATAGCTGCTTTTGTGTGCTTCAGCTGGTATCTGAGTATTGTGGGCTTTCAAAGTTTATAGTCTGAGTTAAATTCATCTGTTTGAAAGGTCCACCTGAAACATGGCACAGGCAGTATGCAAACTGGAGGGCTCTTTGCACATGTTAAAATAGAGAGACCTTTTGGTTTCTTTCAAGGCAAGCTAAGTCTTAAAACTGCAGTGTCATCCAAAGAGGGTGATTCATAATATCTGTTTAAATAAGATTTTTCTGAAACCCACAGTGCTGATGTATACTCCACTGTTTTGGCTTGTCTGTTAGGGATAACAGCAGGAAGCTTTGGAACTAGTAATTTAAACCTTGAAATACTCTTAATAAAATCTGCTGCCATGGAGAGTGGGACTAAGAAAAGGGTAGTTGAACTTCCCTCTCCTTGACACACCTGATATGGATAATTAAATACACAGTTGTTGTTAGAAAAGGTCTGATCTAACTTGAGCACCCGAATGATGGATACGCCATAATCAAAGAAAACTTAGAGAAGAAGAGGATCACCTAAATAGCTGCTTTCGTGTGTGTTCTACTTGGAGGATACTTACTGAGTAATTGAGAATGTTTGATGATGTGACAATCTACAAGATTTTTGGTATATGTTACAAATCTGTGTGTTTCACATGTTGATGAACTTCTGTAAGACAACTAAGACAAGGGAAGATACTTAACACCATCCTGCTGAGGGGAAAATGGGCAAAGTAGCTTTCCTTCTAGTTGTGGAGCAAATTAGCAAGGAGGGTCCTATCAAATCATATTTTTTTAGATAGTTACTGCTCTTATAAATTTATTACAGATGTACTTTTAACTTTCTTACACAGAATATTTGACAAATTGCAACCTAGAAAATTAGTAGTATACAATGGTATCCAGAGGAATTCTGGCACAAGCAGTTTCATAGCTCTGGTAATTTATCTTGGGCTGTACAAATTAATTTAGCTGAGGGCCTGTTTTTCAGTTTCCTGAACAGGTGAGGGAAGACTGTGATAGAGATGCAAGGTCAGTGTGATTTGCTTATTCTGATCAAAATGAGTTCTCTAGCTCCTCTTACTACTTTTACTTTTTGCTCTGTTTGTGTGTTAGGGTTTGGGTTTTTGGGGTTTTTTTTTTTTGTTTTGTTTTGGGTTTTTGGGGTTTTTTTTGTGTGTGTGTTTTTTTTTTTTTCTTCCTGATCTTTGTTGTTCTTATTTCCTTGAAAGAAGGATGCGGTTAGGCTCTTCCAACCATACTAAGTATGCTTAGGTCCATGGAAAGGAGGTGCTGATGCATAGCATTAGCTGTAGTTGCCAGCTCTACCAACCTGTACATCTCACTGAAAGCTGTGGATGCAGAATCTGTTCTGTAAGTATGACCTGACAAATAACAAGCAGTGAGCCAGAATTTGGAGTCCTGTTTCTAGCAGTGAATGAATATATACTAAGGTTTTGGGGATTTTGCATGTGCTTTAGGTTCTTGTGTCATCTTGTACTCCCACCTTTTCTTTCAAGTGCTTCTCTAGTAATTTTCCTTTTTTTGATCTAGTTTGTTATAGTTAAGTCTTTCAAGCTGTGTGTGGTCTTACTTTCTGGGCTTTATGTCAGTTCTCGCTTGCTTACTCAGCTAACCCAAAGCTTTCTCTTGTTAGTTTCACATAGGGTCTTTCTTTCCCTGTTGGCTTGTGTCTGCCCACCTTCCTGAGTTCCTCATATTTACCTTTCTCTGCTTCCTCTTACTGGTTTCTATGCCTACCTGCTTCATACTGGTTGCACCCTAATTCACCTAAACAAGCAACATGAGGCAAGTGATAAAACTTTTTGTCCTTCCTTTCCCAAATCAGTCTGTACAGGCTCTAACATCATGTTGCTTTGATGTCATCAACATAATATGAAAGCAATAGTCTTTATTTTGTCTCCCAAAGTTTTGCATTGCTTTGAACTGTGGCAGTCTGTAACAAAAGTCTCTTTTCATCTCTACTCACACTGTGTGTAACTTTAGTAGGTGTGCTGCTGTGCATTTGCAAGAAAGCCCCAAGAGGCTAATGTGAGGGTCTCTAATACAGGTGCTGAAAGCAGTTGTCGTCCCCACCCCTCACCATTGTTTTCTGGGAAACAATAGGATTAGATACATTCAAAAGGGTTGATTTTTGTCGTACTACTTGGTAGCTAACCTCTAACTAATATTCATGTAGACATACTGTAAACATTCAAGGACTTGTTACTTGAATGGAGTGTCATAGAGCATGAAGCACACTTATGTCCTTAGAGGTCTCCCAACTCCGTTGCCAGGGTTAAAGTGCCTGTGTATCTGCACTGAGCGTCGGTGACTTGTCATATGGAAGATCTGTATAGGGTTCATGAGCCATCTCAGGATGTTAGGAGTTGGAAGTGGCCTTGAGAGATCATCTAGTCCAACCCCCCTGCCAGAGCTCATCCTACCATGAGGAAACACACATTTGGGGCCAGAAAGAAACTGTCTGGAAAAGCTATCATGTAACTAATTAATGGATTCCTGTGTTAGGGTATTTTTTTGTTTGTTTATAATGCTTTTGCTTTTGGTTATTGTCTTGACAAGTGCCTCCTCTGATGTGGTTCAGGAAATCCTGTGTTCTTGAGCTTATAAAGCTTGTTTCTATTCAAGAGACTAATGATTACAGCTTGATTGAACTTGAATCACTGGAGTGGACTGTGGGAAATATGGCCAGAGGGTGAAAAGTGACAAGATACCATCTGTCTGCATCTACATATTCTTGCAGTCCTGATCTGCTAAGAATTAGCTGCGGATAGTGCAGGAGAGTCATTTAGTCTGTGCTCTTGGGTTGCTCATGGGAAGGCAGCATGCTGCCTTCTCCCTTCAGAGGTAGTGGCAGGTCCCTGGAATAACTCAGCCCTTAAATGTTTCCCACTGCAAGAGCAATGTCTTTTCTCCAGGAGGTAGAGAGACAAAGTCATAGGTCAGAGACATCCAGTCTTTCGCTAGGTTTGCTGCACTTCAGGTTGGGATCTCTTCAACTGGATTTACTTAAACGTCAGTCTACAGATTGTTTTGAAGATGAGAAACTTCCTGGTCCTAGCCTGCCGCTTTAAAGCGATTGGGGCAGTAGTCCTTGTTTTGATAATAGCATCTATTGGCATGATACACAAAGGTGTTCTCAAGTAGTGCGGAGAGCTTCAGTGTCACCAGTTGTAGCAGAGGTGGTGGGTTTGTCTCTTTCAAGTTCTCTCAACATTCACTTGAGCTAAGTGGAGAAACCAGTCAGCTTCTGTCACTTCATACTGCACCAAAAGCTTGAGCTTTTTCATCTGTAAGTCTAGTCTTATTCTGCATATATGTGAAGAATAAAATTTGTGCCTTTTTTTGGTGGAAGATGTGATTAGTGCTTCAGGTAAACGAGCACCCTTGACTTGCATGTCTGCATGCAAACCTGCTGCTGATACTAATTTGTGAAAAGTTCCGTATTCAGATAATTGGTTCTTGGCTAACTGGCTGGCACCTTTCCAAACTATTCACTCTTGTCCTTCATAGGTGACAGGAAAGGGCCTTTTAAGTTACTGGTGTCTGTTAAGCTGGTTTATTGCAACGTGCTCCTTGCATTCCACTATTTTTTACATGTAACTGAATAACTTTATACTGGCAAATGTTGCAGTACCTGTTAGACCAGTCCTGGAATAATAAATATGAGAAGGTAATTTTATTCTGAATGCTTGTTTGGTTGTTGTTAAGTTTGATTTTGTGTTCAACTTCACTTGTGTGGTCTACAGCTATGTTGAAAAAATAGAACAGAATACTTTTCAGAATTCAGCTTTATGCTGAATTATCAGGCAAGGAGAGTGAAATACTTTCAAACATGCTTAATCTGATGCACTTACCACTCCTTTCGCATAACAATGTATGTTTTTGCTCAGATAACTGAACTTTGAAGGTTGGTGTAATTTGCAATAAGGAATGCCATTGTGGTAAAGGTCCAGGTTTTATCCTTGAACATGCTTGAGAGCCATGTACATGCATATTTAAAGCAAAATTTCACATGAAATACCGAGGAAAATAGCAGTATAGCTTTCGGGCTTTGCTTCTGAATGCATAGATACAGAAGGAAAAACCATTTGATGTGGAAATAATACAGATTAGGAATACTGATATCAAGTGGATTACACAAAGAAACCTTCCAAAAACTGAAAGGGAGGAGAACTGGCTCATTAATTGATCAGAGGCTCTAGTGACAGTGGCACATCTGGTAGCGCAGTTGCCTCCACAGCATAGCAGAGAGGTCTTAAATTTGCAGGACTTGTCACTTTTCTGACTCTAGTTCCTTAGAGAACTGTTCCCTGATCAAGGAGTATAATTCTTTTTTCTAATATATTGGCTCTTTTAGTATGTCCTATTTTTAAGATGGGTTGTCACACAGAGAACATCTGTGCCATAAAATTTCAAGCTAAGAGCAAGAAAACCTTGCAGAACTTTCAGAAAAATATCAAAAGAGAAAACTGACTTTCATATTTCTGTATTGATGTGGCTGGATACCTAATTTTAGGCTTAATTAGATGATGAATAATGCTGTTTGTTTTAATGGGGGGGGGAACCTACATTGCAGAAACTGTTGAAAGGGAAGATTGATGAAGGAACCCAAAACATAGCATCTGTTTTTAAAAAAAACCAAAACAAACAAACAAAAAAAAACCCAAAACCACAACCTAGGAGTGTTAGCATCACAGAAATAACTTGCAAGTATCTTTACACTTCTATTTTTCTTTCCATTTTATACAAATGTGTGGGGTTTTTTTTCTGCTTTGTGGGAGCTGAGCTTACTGTCTTTCTGTGCTGCCCTCCAACCCTGTAAGTGTTTGCCCCACTCCCTGGCAGTGTTCAAGGCCAGGTTGGATGAGGCTTTAGGCGTCTTTGGCTAGTGGAGAGTGTCCCTGCCCATGGCAAGGGGTGGGACTAGATGAGTTTTGAGGTCCCTTCCAACCCAAGCCAGTATGTGAGTCTATGCTTGTTCATGTGAGCTGCTGTTGAAGTATCTCCCTTGCCTTTCTTCCTCAATATCCCTTGGTTATGTAATGCTTATGGAGAAGGTTACTAATATTCAATTTTTGTTGCTTCTGTTTTCTTCAAGACTTGTGTTTTCTGAGATTGCTGTGGGCAGAAGTGTAACCTTAACTGTAGGCTTTGTAATAGGACCGTGTGACACATGTAACCTACAGAGCTAGCCATGAGAGATGGATGGTCAAAACATCAAAGGTTGATCCTAGAGACAGAGGAGCATTCTTGACTGTTTCAAATGCTTACCTGCATTAATCTGAAACTGAAGACAAGATAACCTATTGTACCTGGGGTCTCTGTAAGAGAAGGAACAGAACAGGACAGTAATTTAGGCTAGTAAGACCTTTCTTAGGTAAGCTCAGTGCCTACCAAGTGTTCTTTTTCATCCTGGCAAATAGGCTGTGCTAAAGTACATCCAGTTTCACTGTAACAAGAAGTTACAGGCTTTAACGAATGCTTGACTTGAACTTCTGTTTAGGAAGAGAGAAAATGGAGCAGGTGACGTTCAGCAGAACGTCCCAGATACAGCCTTGATATTTAAGGATCAGAAGTTATCTACAGGTGACAGAAGAGACCTGAGCAAAGGTCTCAAATTGAAGGGTGTGTAAACAGTAGGCTAACGTTACAAACTAGCAGGAAGCTGTGTTCCTGTGGCACTTGGTGTGCTGGGGTCACAGGTCTTGTTTGGACAGGGCAAGTGTTGTTTGGACATCTGTCTCATTGATGCTGGCAGAGATAAGTGGGTGTTGGATGAATATATCCTTTGATAGTAGTATCAGTGACACACCGTTCAATATGACAGTTTCAATGCAATGCTTATGTCTCTGTAAATAAAGGTGCCTTTTTTTTTCTTTGTTTGACCATCAGTAGACTTTACAATTGTCTCTTTAAAAAGAAAAGAAAGGTAGACCAGTGCTTTCTGTTTCTGCATGATGTAGTGTGGTCACAAACTATTTTAGCTCTTTGTCTACAGGCGTAGGCCTTGAATTTTTTTTTTTGTGAAACTTTGTTTATTTTGGGGTTTTTATTTTTTTAATAGAGCAAACACTATGTAGCTTCCACAGCACTAAACTAACTTTTTTTCCTGCAACATAATGAAGCATAATGAACCAATAAAGTGTTTGTCTGTGATATGGTGGGTGGATGGAGACTGGAATTGATGCAAGATCCTGTGAATCAGATGAGTTTTGGAGAAACTTTAGAGAAGCTGGATAGTCCTTTACAGTGAATAGAAGGTGGGAAGGAGAAGGAGCAAAAAAATCAGTTTCTGTAAAACTTCCATTGGCTATACTTCAGAATAGACTGCAAATAGCATGCTTAATAAACTTGGTTTGCACCAGCAACTTTTAAGTAGAGCAAGGATACTTGTATAGCTATTCCAGCTGTAGCCTTTTCAAGATGCTTGAGAATCTAACCCAGCCAGTGCTTTCCAACTTAAACATTCCAAAAATGTGTATGAGCCTGTCTATCTGCATTTGCTATTAGAAAATTTAACATGTCTTTTCCCCCATATGCAAAAGCCCTTTTCTGATTAATATGGTAATGGAAGATGTCTCTATAAAGTATATTGCAAATGTAAAACTTTTGCTCAGTAGAAAGCAGAAGGATTAATATTGCAATAGCATTGTGTAATTAGTGTGATAGAAGCTCAAAATTATTCTCCTATCAGAAATGCTTGTGTTGTGAGTTTTTTTTTGGGTGGGGTGGTTTTTGTTTGTTTTTAAGTTATAATAATATTTCATGTTTTCTATATGAACTTCCCTACACTGTGGTAGGTTTGGGTTTCTTTTTTACTATGCTGATATTTGCTGGTCAAACTCTTGGGGTCTAGCAGAACTCCTGCTCTTCTTCACCTCCTCCATCTTCAACCCTCAGCAGTTGCGATGACATGCAAGGGAAGAGTCTCTAGCTTATTTCTACGTTCAGCAGAAGTGTATCAAAGACTTAATTGTAATAACATTTGGAAAAATAGTAGTGTAAGTAGGATGCTGTTGTAGATGTACCTTAGAGTTGTGCACTGAGCACAGACAATTTTCAGAGAGCTCTGCATTACTAACTACTTCTCCAGGTTATCAATATTAATTGAGTAGCATTAGATCTGGCTGACGCTGTATAACAAATCCGTTATCCACCCTTCCCCTTTCCACATCCCAGAGTGTTAGTAGGGGTGCAGCTTAGAGCATACAGAGGAAAAGCCTGCTTAAGGGCAAGACAACTACATAGTTATAAACAAGCTTTCCAAGGCTTGGCTCCAAGGCTTGGCTCCACTTCTCCCAGTCACCCTGCAGTGAGATGACACTGGTCAGTATCCTCACCTGCAGAACCTGAGTGCAGGTGATATGTGCATGCCCTCTATGGATGGGAGTTAAAACAAATAAATAAAATGCCCAAAATCCCAAACAGATCATCCAAAGGTGTGCTTAGCCTTTGCACCGATGAGCAATAGTTGTATCTTTTTCAGGTTCCTGCCTGTGGCCTCTTCCCTGTTGCTCTGGATTCCCTTAAGTGTTCTTTTATTTAGAGCATTTATTTGAATTTGTGCTGTTCAAATCCAAGAAAACTTCCCATCTCACTCATGAAGTAACTTTTAGGATGTGTATGAAATAGCTCATCTAGACTGAGAAATGTTATGTCAGCTTAAGGTAAAAGAGGTAAATGCTGTCTTTCTGTCCAGAAGAAGTAAAGCTTTCACTAACTCTTAGCTTCAGTTAGGGAGAGAACAAATAGTACTTTTGTATGAGCAACTTTGTTCTGGAGACATGTAAAAATTGTTGTCATAGTGACAAACCGATCTACATAATTTAAGGTGTTAGAATTGAAATGACTTGTCAGATACATGTGCCAGAATCACAGTTTCTATAAACGAATGCACTAATACCTTCAATGTTAAACATGTTTGGCACTAGTGTGTAACTTCAGAAGGGCAAAGAAAACGTTCCCTTGTTTTAAACAAACAAGCAAAAAAAACCCAACCCAACCCTAAAACTGGAAAATCAGATCTGCTGTTGACCTCTGGCTGGTAGAAACAGTCACACAGTGTAGCAGAGGAAATGCCTGACATTCTAGCCTTCTGCGCTGGGGCTTCCAGCCTTTTGGCACGCTTACACGTGTAGGTCTGATCTTTTCTCCTTAGTTGTCATTGCAGACTTCTTGTAGAAGTGGATAAGGGACAGAATAATGCCAGAAGCAGTATGTTTCATCTTTCTTTTTTGTGTCTTTCTGTAAAATATCTGTGGCTTTATGAGAATTTGGCACATGAGTTCCTAATGTAGATTTTTAGAAGTCAGGTTAGAAGACGAGTATCATGGCTTTACATTTCCAGTAAAAATACTGTATTTTCAAAAGCCAGACCAGATGCTCCTGGAAAAAAATACACTTCAAATATAAAAGCTGCCCAATAAGCTTGTGACTGGTATGCTAGAATGCTGGGTAAGAAAGAAGATATGAATAAGTCTGTTAAACACAATTTTCTAGTTATTGTGCTCTTATAGCTTGTGGGCAGCATAAGTATTCTTTACCTGGATAAGCTATGAGTGGCAAAACTAAAACTTTGGTGCTGCTTTTCAGAAATGTTGTACTATATGCCTCATCAGCTGTAGTGTTAGAGAATGTAATAGAGTCTGTGACACTGTTCCAAGCATCCAGTCCTTACCTGCACTCCCTGGGGTAGCCACTGCTTTCCGTTTTCAGTAACGAAATACCTTCTGCTGGACTTTTGATGTCCTGTGATGTAGGCAGACTGGATAGGAAGACTAACACCTTGAGCCTGGAACTTCCCTGCTACAGCTACAGAGGTATCAGGAGCTAAATTCTGTGGAGAATCACAGAATCACAGTATCACAGAATTGTAGGCGTTGGAATGATAGCAAAAGGAAGAGAATGAGTTATTTTGGAAAGAGAGTGATGACAGCTCCCAGAAGTCCAGAATAAGAGAGAGTTAAGGCAGGACTCCACATTCCCTCTTTACTAGAAGTTGAAATGAGAAAGAACCTTTTTCTTTTTCCAGACATCTCCTCCTAGTGTTGGAGAGAAAATGCTTAACGGTTCAGTCTGCTTACACTGTTCCTTGTCTGAATTTAGGTGTATTAAGCAACAAATTGTGTACTTCAGGAAAGTGAAATTTTCAGGAGTGTAGGAGTAACCAGGGGTGGATCAGGACTCAGATCCCAAATCCAGGGCTGTTCCTGGATTATGTCTCTTGCTTATAAATAAACAGGTGAACAGACTTATGGGTCTGGAAGTCTTACAAAATGTGATATATATATATATATATATATAGATATATATATATATATATATACAAGTGCAATAACGGAGTCTGAGATGCAGTTCTAGAAACTCATAAAAAGAGGGGAGAAGAAAATTGTTTCCTTCCTCAACATATAAAGAGGGGTATTTTAGAACTTTGTTTTGTGGTTGGTTGTGGTGGTGTATTGTTTTGTTATTTTTTCTGGACTGAAACAAAAATACCCAAGCCTATCTGCTGATTGATAAGGAATATGTAGTAGCTGTAGCCCAGAAGTACTCATGGCTTACTAGGGTTACCAAAGTTGATAAATGGGGTCTGAAACATAAAGCATCTGTGAGGCTATAGCCTAGCAAACTTAAAATTGTGTTGTTATATGCTCCCTCCATGGGACTTCTGTCTTACACAGAAAAGAATTGTTACTGGGCTATGTCTGTGTGAGGTGCATTCTCTGACCGTAGCTTTGATAGGATTTAATTTCTTTAAGAATAGAAAGAGGTACAGTATGCTGCTCAGTGCTTTGTAGTCCGGCAGTTTGGACCGATCCTGACTTAGTTGGATGAGTGATACTTCCTTTATCATTTGTGTTTTGTGTAAACAAAGACTGACCTAGTTTAGGCATTAAAGTGCTTCTGGCTTTGAATCCCAAGTGGGAAAGGGGGCTTTTGAGTTTATGGCCTGGCAGAAAGGGTGGTTTCTGCTAGCTGCTTGCCTTAAGGAGACCCTGCCTCTGTGTCCCTGTTGCCTTGAAGTGACACACACTGTGTGTCCATGCTGGGAACTGGGCAGGGGAATCCCTGGGGTGACAAAGATTCTTTATTGACAAACTGAGATGTAGAGGGTGTTGTGAGGAAATGGTGGGTTTTGTCATTCTGCTGTGCTTGTGTTTCCTTGTCTGTCTTTCTCTGTTTCCTGCCTGCAATAACTTTTGAGATGTATCAGATTCCAGCAATTATGACAAATGGATAGGGACCTCAAAGATATTCTAATACTGCATGTACTGCAAATGGGCAGCTGACTACAAGAGAGACTATATAACAAGAAGTCAACTTCAGTACTGGGCAGCAGAGACTCTATGGAACCTGAAAGGGGGTTGAGGGGAAATACACTGTGACTATCTCAACAGATGGAAAAGCTTCAGTTGAAATTCAGCATCTTGGGTGCTACTGAATGCAGTTCTTCCCAAAGCCATGGGAAGCTAGGCTTGGTAATTTCTGGGCTAGTTAAATGATGTGTTCTGTATTCTGTTCTGTGCTGTCAAATGCTTGTGGTAAAAAAAAAAAAAAAAGTAATAATAATATGGTAGAAACAGTAATTTAACGCTCTAGATGCACTAGGTGGCAGAACCCCTAGTCTGTGTATGTTTTTTTTTCCTGGCTTGATTCTTCATCTGAATATATTAAAATCCTTTACAGCAATAGTGTAATGAGGCTAGACATCAGTAGGGATGCTTAGGTGCCTTCCTAATAGGGCTGATGTTGGCCCTCGTGGGAAACGTGCAGGGCTTTCAGTGCTAAATTCTTTATTCAGACTCCTGCCCCTTCTGAAAAGCCTCCTGCTCAAAGCAGTTGCTCGTGTTTCCGTGTCAACACACAACTTTCTTCTTCCCATTTTTTGGCTCTACTGTTAATAGATCAAAAATAAGGAGATGACAGTGATGTTTGAGGAACATGTAGTAAGGACTGGTGGCAGGAATATGTGGATGGTATATCTGAGTGTAACCTGCGATGGAAGGTATGATTTTAGGGTGGAAGCTTCCAGTGTTGTGGAGTAAGTAATTTCTTTTGGTGATGGGTTTGTAGCTGAGGAAAGCTGCCCCTTGGAAACAGGTGTCTTGAAGCAATATCTGCTAATGACTATCTTTAGTCAGGGTTCCTTTTCTCTTAACACTAGTCTTTGATTGCAATGTACTGGTCATCTACGCAGTATCGGAGATTACTTTAGCTTCATTTTATTGCTCTTTTGACCTAGCAGCCAGGGAGGTGACTGAGATCAGGCCACTGCCTGCCTCTACTTACTGATAGAGGGGTCTCTAGGTCTTGGGTTTGGGGACTTGACAAATTCTGCAGTTATTATTGTATGCTTTCCTGTTATAATGCTTGTGGTACAGCCCTCATCTTGCATTTGGGTATGCACTGGGGCAAAGCCAGAAGGCATCCACATCCTTGGGATCTGCTTCATAGTATGCCACCTTTTAATGAAGACCTCAATAGGTGGATTCCTAGTAGTGAGGCTGATAAATGCTGAATGGCAAATCTAAAAGCAACAATATCGGTTACTTTCTTTAGGTACTGTATGTTACAGAGATCTTATAGGTGTTTCATCTTGGAATAATAATACTGATTAAAATTAAAGTGTCATTCTTCAAAGCAACTTGACTAAGGTTTCTGAAAGCGGTTAGAATCACCCAGAATGTGACACCCTGAATTTTGTATACAGTTGATGCTCTTGTGCAACATGGCAGTTAAATACAGGTACTTCTATTCACCTATGAAGAAGTTTCTTCCCACTTCTAATTTAGTTCCAGTGCTTACAGTCAGCGCTGTACAACCTTCTTACTCCTTCACCTTTCTAACACATGTACTGTGCCTTCTCCCAATTCCCCAGCTCCCCTGTATTAAATTGGTCCTCTCTTCTGATAATCTTGGACATGCCCACAGCTCACGGGCACCTCAATCCTCTGTCCTCCATGGATCTGCTCTGAACAGCTGGTCGGAGATGCAAGTGCTACTGCCGACACTGTCTAGCTCTGAAGTACCACTTTGAGGATGAGGTACATACAGGTGTTTGGGAATTTCTTCTCTGGGTGTAACTCTCAGTCTGGACAGTATTGGTTTGGTTGTGCTTTGTTGGTGTGTGTGTGTTGTTTTTTCAAGGCGGTGATCATAGGCTTTCAAATGTATGTCCTCCTTCGTAAAACTATTTATTGGTACATGTGTCTGAAGCTGGTTTGTCTTGGCCATTCCTTTAAAACTACTAGTGTTTGACAAAAGAGTATTTGTGGAATGTTGAAGGACATACTGTGAAGGGAGAAATTTAGCCAAAACCTAGGGTAGTTTGCAGGAAGGTCCTGCTTTGGTTGGAGGCTTGTTTACCGTAGGAAGGTAAGTTAACTAAAAACCCCAAGTACCAAAAAGTCAGCTCTTTGTAAACATATTTTAAAAAATATACTATGCTGGCAGAAATGCTGGAAGCATCTTGTTGTTCAGATCTATGTATATTGTTTCTCTCTTGTATCCTATTTGTATCACCCAACTCAATATAATGGCTGCCTACAAACAGAGGTCATTCATCAGGCTTTACTTGCAGTGGAAAAGGTATTGGTACTTATAATATAGGATTGGTTTTGTGAATTACTTATCACTAATTTATACTTTCGGTTCCTCAGTTGTTATTACTTTCATAGTTCATACAGTATTTTGAAGATGATATTTCTTGATATTTCTTGAAAGTTTGAGGAGGTTTGTTGTTATGGTGATATCCGTTTGATTAGTTAAAGATTCATTTATTTGGTTAGAATCCAACATTTCCTTAATTGCCGTGCCTAGAAATCACTCTTCCTTTCAGAAAGAAATGTGTTGACTCTGTGCTTCCCTGTGCCATGTTGAAAATAGCTGGTGGCTGAACTTTGGCAACCTGAGAGCTCTGATAAGTGAGGTCTTTGTGATGCCTGATGAATCTTAATGCTGTCATTTAAGGTGTTACACAACCTAGAATACTAAACTGGTGATGAAAGCATCTTTGTACTGAGCAGACAAACTGTGAGCAAGAGTGATGCCTGGATCTGACATTCCAATCATTTTGGCTGTTTTCAAGTGATGATGATTTCTGATGAAACCACTGCAGTGATATATATCGAGAGAATAACTTCTTAAGCAAGCTTTGCCAGCTCTCAGATTCTGAGGAGTGCAGAGTCCCAAAACATTATGTTGATGAAGGGGGGGGGAAGAGCACATAGGGAGACACTGAAAAGGCTGTTTTATTGGCAATATAAAGAGTATGATTAAAAAGATAACTGTGGGGCATGCATTCAGAAAAGCAGTGTTAGAGATAAAGCTGTATTTCTGGCCTGTCGGTGAGGGGATGACTAATGTTAGAGAGAAGCCCTTCTTCATGGCTGAGGTCTCATTTTGGGGTCCTCATATCGGTTTAGAGAGCGGAGCTTGAAATCCCTCTATCTTTAGTGGGGGAAAATATATTATCAGCCCAAGGTTACATTTAAACTTTGCTTTGGAGAGTGAGACCCTATATAATGTCTGTCTGAGATGAGGAGATACACTTGCTCGAAGAGGGGCTTGGCCTTAAAACACCATTTTATCTTCGTGTACAAGGTTTTACTAGCTGAGACTGTATGAGTGCAGCAGGCTTTATTTAGAAAGAGTGTTCCTGAATTCCTGAAAAGTTGAGGATGCTTTATTTGCTCTGAGGTGAGAGACAGAGACTGACAAAAATGGTTTGTCCAGATTGTGGCTGTGGTCCTGTCAGCCTGAGGAGAAGAGAGTTCAGATAAATTTTGTGGCAACTTCCACATGAGGAAATTTAATTTCACCCTTGCAGCTCTCTTTCCACTTCACAGTAGGCATAATTGCTGACTGGTATGTAGGTGTTTTAATTCTACAATATAGCTTGAATATGGGATACTCTGGGGTTTTCTTGTTGGTTTTTTTCTTTTCTTTCTGCTTACCTATGAGAGTGTTGTTTGGGAGTAACGCATTGGCCTTGTGTGCTTTGTGCCCCTTAGGGACTGTTGTCACCCTGGGCTGTTGGTTTCAGATCGTTACTGTGACTCTGCCTGGCCAAGAAGCTAGGCAATAAAGCTTTGTAGGGATTTCACACTGAGTTAAGTAAATTAGACTTGGACTGTGCGCCAGTGGTTCTTACCAGCTCCAGCATGATCCTTTTTAGCAGGTGGATTAAGTCTATCGGCTCTGCAGTCCCTGGCTTCCATCAGCCTTGAGCCTGTGGATTCATTGGCACTGGAGAAGGTAAGTCCCTTGAAAGGGAATTTTCTTTGGAATAAAATAAAAAAAAAAAAAACAAACACCACAAAATGCAAAGTTTTTGAGGAAGTAACTGTGAGAGTTAGTGGTGTGTGCTTAGATCTTTATGAATGAGTTTCTTTCCCAAGAAGACTACTTGAAGTCCACTAAAACTCTGTCACTAATGCAGTATATGTCAAGTGGTCATGCTGTGATGATAATTCTTGCAGAAAAGTGTTTCTCAGTGTGGCTTGTTGAGGTTGTCTTTTTTTTTTTTTTT
>VXBZ01006772.1:120962-232253 GCA_013399135.1 Heliornis fulica
GGACCCAAGGGGATCACCAAGTACTCAAGACCAGTACTGTGGTTCTTCTTCCCATGGCCCAGCATTGCTCCATCTGGCCAGGGTGGAAGAGGAAGAGCAGTCTGTGGTTACTGACCGCAGGCATTGCAGACAGTGTGACAGCTGGTCCCCTCCTCTGAGGGGGGCAGGCCCCCAGCAGCCCCTTGTTCCTCTTACTTCACGGTAACAGAGCTGCAGCTGATATAAAGGACTGTGCAAGACTAAATAAGCTAAGCAAGAAGCATGCTTTACAAAAGTTTAGGCTCTCTGGTTGTGGATACAAAGGTGTTGATCTCCTCCCCTAAGGGCAATGGTAGAGATATTTTATTTTAAGAATAATTGGTTGTTGCCTTCCCTGCCCCAGTAAGACTTAGCAAAAGGAATGTTAAATGTACAAATGTTTTATCTGTGAAAACATGAAGTATCTCTCTTGTAGTCATGTTGTATAGTTTTCTCTCTATCGTTAAAAAGTTCACAACAGACTGTGATTCTAAGCTTCAGAAAAAGATAAAGTGGTTGTAACTTGAATGGTCTGTGGCTTGAGGAGATCTCTACGTCTTTGCAGTTCTTGCTGCTCTGCAGTGAACCTTGTGTAGGAATAGAAGCAAAGTTGACCACTGCCTGAGTCAGCTTGCTCACCTGCTCCCAGCACAAGACCTGGCTACGTAGGAGTTCAACTGCATCTGTTTCCAATTCATAATCTAGAAAACAGGAAATCACAGAGCATTAAGAAAATAGTGATGGATCAAGAACTTAACCGGGGAAGAGGGATAAGTGTTGAAAACTGTCCCAGACTCACTTTCTAGATGTTCATAATGAAAGATTTGTGGTTCTGATGCAGACAGGGTTGATGAAAGTTCTCCACAGAAGATCCTGAACTTTTGTCTTACCATATTTCTACTATTTTGCCTGGAAAGGAGGTGCTGAAAGATGAGTGAGTGTTCAATGCAAATTATGGTATTATTGCACTGTAACTTTTGAAGTTACTGTTGTGGCAAATGTGAGATTATTATAATCCATGTTACATTATTGGTGGCTTGATTTGAAAACTTCTTTTTTGGCTAGTCAACAAACATGATGGAAATGGAATCACCTTGTAGTTTTCTTGTTTGTTTTATTTGTAAGTCTTCTCCCTGTATAGTCATTTTATTTTACATACTAACATTTGTGTTGAATTTTCTCAGCTGTTAGAGGGAGCTTTATATTCTTAAATTTCACCTCTAGGATTAACATTTTAGGGAAAAGTTCATAATTTTCCATTAAACCCCTCCCCCTCTAGTCAAGACACCTGCTTTATTGCACCAGTAGCTATGAAATGTTCTCACTTCAGTGTTATACCAAAATTTCTCCTTGCCAATTGCATGTGGAAGTACAGGATAACTTTTATCACTGTTTATAATATCTTTGTTTCTATGCTTCCATAGTCAAGGGGGGGGAAGTAATCTTAAACCTATTTTTAAGAGTTTAGTCATTAAACATTTACAGCTATATTCAAAAACAGCAAAAAAAAAAACAACTAAAAAAACACCACACTCTCCTCACATAAAGTCATTTGGAGAATGTCGGAGAAGCAACAACCACTATTTTTATTTTTTTTTTCCTTCCTATCCTCTCTTTATAGAGGAGACTAAACTGAAGTCACAGTATTTCGCTGTTCCATAGTCACATTTAGATCCTCTGGTACCGTGCAGCCTGTCTGCCAGTTAGACTTTTTTTTTAAGATCCAGGTTATAGAAGCAGCAATTTAGTTTTTCTAAGTCAGCAGACCTATCCTACCTACTAAGCAAACCAAGCCCCCGGAGAGCTTCCTAACCCTTCAGTATGGTGGGATTTTCCTTGGTCGCAGTTATCAGGTCAGAGGCAACCTCACTCTCCTGCTTTTTCAGCACGCGTGTCCTTTTAGCATAAAGATGACTAACATAACCAGAAATAGTCAAAATCTGTTCTTGCCAGTTCTTTTTAATTCTTGTATGAAACATTCCATCCTGCAGTTTTAACTTTGGGAGTTTGGAAGTAACAATTGTGACAGACTGCAGAGTAGCATTATGTTTTCTGGTAACTTTTGGGATGTAAATTATTTGATGTGAATGTTTAATAGATATCATCTTTTGCCCTTTAAATATTCCCCACCTCCATCCCACCCCCACCTTGCATTGTGGACATTTGCTACTCTTAGTCTTCACCGGTAGTATTTCTACCACTGTTTGAATTCTTTTTATTCTGATGTGTTAATTATACAGACATAATCCATTTTGATAATTCCACACTCATCAAAGTTTCCATTATAATATGCTCCCATCAGATCTTAGAACGTAATAGTAATTCAGCTTTGTTGAATATTGGGAGTTTTCCAGTTACTTCATTGTAGCACACCAATAACTTCATTAAGAATCCTTTGGTTTAGGTATATGTTTATATGATGCATGTGACTTCAGATTATCTGTTTTTTATATTCTTGTCAACTGATACAGTGCTAACTTAATTCCAAAAATGTCAATTTTAATAGTATCTCTTACAGTATCTGAAGTTTGGGTTTCAAAAATGGAGAGAGAGAGAGGAAAAAAAAAAAAAGGACTCTGTGTCCCTGTAAGAGTTGAAGAGATACACTAAAATATTTTTGGAGTAGTATAATACTGTACTCAGCCTCATTCCTGTCTCTGCATTGCCTGCCTGTTGCCTTTTTACTTTCAAAGCTGGTGGTACAGGTAAATACTTCAAAGATTGAGGAAGAGGATGCGCTTGAGCTCCCCTTAAAGCACTTTAGAGAGGAAGTACAACTGACCCATCAATGAAATTCGCTATACAGCAAATGCTGGTAAGTGTACTAAATGAATTTAAAAAAAATATATAAAAATTGTCTATGATATTTTAATTTTAGCAGTCCTGTAATAGGACTACAGCATCTAGATGAAAATGCATGTTTGTTTTTTAAAGTTGAATGGTGCTAAGTTAATCATCCTGTCTTTTAATTCTTCCCTTCTCTTGTCTTGGATCTGCAATTGTTCATTTCTTTCAGATAATCTGAGAAATTACTTTCCCTAGGCTGCTGCCTTTCTTGGCTGGCTTTTTCCTTTCAGCATATTCTCCTTTCAAAGTAAGAACATCTCATCAGCAGCTCTACTTACCCATATGTGATCTTGAAGCATAGCTTTTCTAACAGAGGAGGGAATTGATTCGTGAAGAATCCATGCAAATGTGAATCAAAGGGTCTTAGATCTGCACTTAAATATTGTAGGTTGAGCGTAACATTCAAACCATTTTGAGTCCTTCCATAATCAGGTTTACTTTGTCTAGGATGTGGCGTATGTGGTCTGATAGTAGCTGTGTGAGTGTCAGTTGAATAAATTGTTAACTGCTTTTCTTCACATGCTTAGCTTACTGAAAATGCAAATTAAAATTATGAAGTCTAGTTGGAATTTGCATTTGGGACAGAAGCTGCACCCTGTCGGTTCTTTGCATAGTTTAGATAAGTGCTAGTTTGTGAAGGCAGGGTAATATTAATATGGTTAAGATTACATATTTGTGTCCTCGGCCTCACTAGAAGTATTGAGAATGTAAAAAATGGACCAATATTAATCCACACTTGATTTCTATCCTCATATTACGTTTGTTCTAGACAGTACTGCAATAATGAAAGCCTAAATTAAAAAAAAAAGGGGGGTTCTTCTTTTTTCATGACACCAAGAGAACTTTTTAAAAATATTTTTTTTGAAGCTTCTTTTGGAGAAATTGTCCTTGTGTTAATTTCCTAGACAAATATAGCCAGGCATTTTCAAATGCTTTGGGCTTTGTCTCTGAATTTGTCCTCTCTCCCCACTCAAATATCCTAATCAACCCTTTCATTAGTGACTTCTGAAGATGTTTGGAGTCAACAAATGTTTAATTCTGGGTAGCTTCAGGTATCAGATGTTCATTTTCTCAGCTGAAAAGTTTTGTGAAAGTATTGCTTAGTCCTCAGGTGACTGTATTCCAGTGAGACATGGACTTCTTGTGCTCTTCAGATGGTTTTGGTTTTGTGTTTGCTTGTTGGGTTTCTTTTTGGAGAGCTGCATAGTGGGCTTTCTACAGACTTTGCTTGCATTAATAAAAGCAAAAATACTTTCTAAAGTAGTCTTACCACCTTCTGCAGAGCTATTGAACAGCCTCAGTAGTGTTCTACTCAGTTCAGGTTTTTCTGGCTTGGCATTCCTGGTAGAACTCCTGCATGTTTTAGTTACTGATGTAATTATTTACAGTCAACCTTGAGAAGCAAACAGGCATCCACAGACTTTTTTGTCTTTGGTAATAAATGTGTGGAAACCTGTGTCAGTAAGTACTGAAGGAGATGCTGTCTCATGGAAGTATTTTGGAGATGAAGGCTCTAAGGGGCTTCCTTCACTCCCTGAGTTAATTTTAAATGAGAACGTAGCTATGAGAGAGCAAATTCAAAGACCAGAAAACTTAAGACCTTCCTTTTGAATACTGAGAAGCAGATGCTGACTCACAAATGTTCACTTTTATGCACTGCTTCAGTCTAAAAGCATCTCGGCAGAAATGCCTGCCTTCAAGATGTGGAGTGATACCAAACAAATATCATTGTGTGTGTCTGCTTTTTTATTAACATGGTGCAGAGGGGCAGAAAACTGACATGGGCAAATAATAAATGAAGTAATGACAGTTAATGGGAACTTTGATTCAGGTACCAGTGGCATGGCCAAGAATAGGATTATTGTTTTAGATATGCAAACAGGAGGGAGAAACTAACCAATGAAGCTGACAGTTTAAGACCTGGGTGAGAGTCAGAGGAGAGGTTGTAGCTGGTGTGGTGCACAGAAAGGTCCTGCAATGGAACAGGAGAGGTGTTAATAACATAAATGACCAGAATCACCAATAAAAGATGTGTAAGTTTTATGTGTAGCTCTGAGAGGAACAAAAGGTAGAGGAGGTAGCCACTAAGAAATACCCTAACCCTGTAGCTGTGATACCAGGTAAGAAGGAGATAGTCACGAGAAGGCTGCAAGACATTTGTGCCACTCAAGAGGGTTGAGAAGAATACCTGTCACTGTGCATGGAAAAGTATCACTGCTCATAAGAAAAATTGTCTTTCTGGATGAGGAGATGAATAAGTGACAGGGAAAGTACAGAAGATACCACCCAGCAATGTGAAGAGTATTAATTCGCAGAGGCAGAAAGGTCAGATGTGGATTGGGAATTGAAGGGCACTCTTTTCTTTTGATCTTGACAGAAACATGACATCTAACAGGAGTGAGTGATACAGCCATTCTAGAAAGTCATCATAGCGTTAAATACCTGTTGAACGGCTTTTGACAGCCTGATGGTTTACAAATGTGTTCGGGGATCATTTGATAAGATAGATACTGAGTAGTGGCAAGGTGAAGTCTGTCAGTGTGAAGAACCACAGTATTTCCCACTTATGAGCTTGTTTTCCTGGGTCAACACATCCCTGTGAAGAAAAGCTCCTTCAGTCATTGTAAATAATTGTTTATTGCCTGGAGTGGGGCAACAGGATGGAGTAGCATTTACAGCAACTGTTGCAAGCCTTGGGTAGGTATTTGCCTGAGGATTTTTTGTGTACTATTCATTAATTCTCATAGTACCTACTGGGTCAAGATTATTTTAAGCACATAGTATGGGTTAGGTCTCTAGTGCCCTGGGACAAATAATTTTTATTTTTTTTTAAGCTCCTGAGCTTCATGCTTAATGAGAAATGTTTTAATCGGCTTTGAAGTTTTGGAGGTATCCAGATTCTGGCTTCAAACTGGGAACCTTTAACTCCTGATCAGTTGTCCTGACTAATTCCACATGCAAAGGTTCTCTGCTTTCTTATGAGTGTTGTCTGGTTTTGAATGCAGGAAGAATTCGGTTATGTTGTTATTCTGGTCTTACACAAGCTAATTGCTTGTTTCTTTCTCCATTTAATAGCTTTCCTCATGTCCCTTTGCCATATTTTTTGTTTCTGCCAGTATTTTCTCAGTATCTTTATTACCATAATTTTGATGAGTTCTTTCTTTTAAGCCCTGTCTGAAAGTACAGATGCCCCCATGCTGACATCTGACTCCTTTCCTGCCCGAGACATTAAATAATATAATTTGGAGTTACCACTGTGATAATACTCTCAGAGAATAGTCCTTGGCAATCAGCAAAAAAGAGACTACATTCCTTGAAAATTCTCATTTTAGTGGGGTTGTTTTCTAGGCCACACTCACCTTGAGCATAGTGACCTTGCTGGGTATAATTCATACAGATATTGCTTTACTGACATGCTGTCTTTACCTCTGAATTCTTTACTCGGCACACAAGAGGTTTCCCATGGTTTGATTTATTCTGTCAAATAATGACAGTTTTTCTCATTTGCTATTGCTTCACATTTCACACCTTTTTTTTCTTAAATAGCTGTAGTTTCTGGTTGCTTACAACTACGTGTAACAAGCTGTAATAGAGCTTTCTGCCTTTATAGAGTAGTTCCTGTAGACAATAGCAATATGTGACCATCCTTGAAAACTTATTATTTGTGGGATCAGTGGATTTTTTTCAACTTTCAGTTCCTAAAAAGAGGCAATTTCAAAAACTTTTTGTAGAGAAACTTTCTGGTAAAGAATGCTAGCATCAGTGAGAGGTGAACCTTGAACAGGATGATCTCATTCTTGTTTTCTATTACCACCTTACGTATCATCATATCAACCTCTTGACTGTAGCTAAGTTTTTCATACCTTTCAGTTCCACAGAGATTACAAGCTTCAAATGTGATAATGCCAGTAAGTTTGGCAGCTGAGATGCCTGTCACTTTTACCTCAAAATAAAAACCACTTTTTTTTTTTTTATGAAGCAGCTGTAATACTTGGAAAAAGCATGTTAGGGGCATGAAATCTTATGACACTTTGTCAGGTGTCCTCATTTTAGACAGCTAAGTTTTCTTACATCAGCTCACAAAGTTCCTAAAAACACTGTTTTGCACTAGTCAATACATTTTACATTCCTCCTCTTCAAAGACTTCTGAGAATAGGTAATTTTTTCCTTTCATAAATTCTAACAAAAGGAAAGGGTAAGTGTAGCATCCTTGTCAACATCCTTTTAAAAAAAGTTACGTGTATATAGTGCAATTAAAGAATTTACTCATACACGGATACAAAAAATAATAGTTGAAGTTGGATTATATACATTGATCCTCTGTACAGTCTTTCCTCTAGAAGTTGAATTAATAAAGTAAGTCCTTCCATTAAAGGACTCGATGGTCCCTATGGGTCCCTTCCAAATCAGGAAATTCTGTGATTCCATGACATTGGCCAATACAGCTAAATACTACAGATAGCTGAAGTTTTTTGGGGGCCTGGTTGCACATAATCTTACTGTAGCAGAAACAGTAAGTTTTAGTAGTGGCAGTGAAGTCCTATTCCTGTGTAACTTGCTACAGCCCACTGAGTTTCAGCTGTTATGTTTGTGTTCAGGCTGTGCAGATTTGGATGCACACCTTGAGTGTGCGTTTGGCCTCTGGTAGCTGTTTACAGCTGCCACCTTCTCATTCTGATCTCTTTAGCAGAGGTTCCTGTTTAAGAAACGTGTGGTAGGAGAGAAGCCATTGCTTCTCTCCAGCCTCATAATGCCTCAAACAACTATTCTTCCATGTCTTTTTGTTTGTTTGGTTGGTTGGTTAAGAAGTTTTTCTAGATTCTCATGCTTGGTTTAGATCTCCATGCTATAGAAATGTAACTGAGATGGAAGTGGGCAAGTGGGTGCTTCCCTAATGACTTTGACAATTCTTTTGCTTCCTGGTAGGTGGGAGCCATAACGCTTAGTACAAGGACTCTGTTGTAGGCTGGAGGAAGAGGAAGACTGAGATAAACAGGACTACAGGTAAGTAACACTTCCTCCCCTCTCATAAGTCATCCACAATATATGGTGATTGTTCTGGAAAAAGTTGATTCTAGATTAAATGTGTCTGCTCCTGAGGCTTTCCAGGAAGCTTTCTGCATTACTGAGGGGCATGTCTTAAATACTAAGAGGCTCAAGAATAGCTAGAAGTAGTTTTTACAAGTAAAAAGGAGCCCAAAAGGGCACTCCCAAACTGAGAGGTTTCAGAGTGATGGGATTTTTGATCTCTAGCATGTTTCTGGATTAAAAGAGCTCAAATACAGCATTAGAAAGCATATTAAAAATAGAAAGTTCACCCTCAGCAAAAACTATCTAACAAAATCATGTAGAAGAGCATGGTTTCCCTGTTGAAGGAGTAAAGGCTTTTCAAAGTTATGACTATTGTTAGGCTATATAGCATTTTGATGTTACAGACAAACATGTTCATTAATTGAATTGCCTCCAGTATGTGTTTGGGATGATGTGTTTCTTTCCAGTACTCTCTTAAAATCTCTTAAGATTTCTGGCTAATAATATGATAGGCTTGAGGAAGAGTGAGATGTTGGTGTTTGCATATTGGTATCAGTAAAGCCCATAGCACATTTGTTGTAGCCAGAGGAAGTATGAAATAGTGACAGCTATGGATCTTCTCCATCTGTATAGAAGAAAAATGAGTGCTGCCACTTAAATTTAATATCTATTGCCTTTTGTATAACCTTGCAGAATAGGCAATGTCTTGATGCTGTGTGATTAAAAATTACTGGGTTTGCATATTGCATCAACATTAAAGATCTCTCTTAGTATTGATTTTCAGTAGAAAGTAGATGAATTGTTATTTTGCTAGAATCAGCACTAAAACTTACTGGAAATGTTTTGGGAATCATCCTGGCTCTCTTTTCTATGCCTTTGGCTCTCTAGGAACCTTCATGAGCTATTGGAATGTAATAATAGTACCTAGGGGAAAAAAAAAATAAATCTGGTGACAGTAACCTGTGAAAGCTACTGTGTTTTATAAATATGATCACAAAAGCAGGTTGCAGAATGCTAGTTCATCATTTGGTCCTTTAGCATCCTTCTGAGTGAGCAGCTTGTGTAACCAGAATGGAAGCCTCCAGAAAGCCTGAAACAGAGTTAGTAAGGAAACCTGTGCTGGCAAAGAAATTACCTTAGGGAGGTATTATTTACATTATTTGTTGAAATTTGCGTGATGATAAAAAAAAGACACTATGTACTAAGTGGGGTTACAGATGTTTTACAAATGCATTAACGCATACGTTCACCTTAAGACCTGGGCCATGCAAAAGTAAGTGGTTCCTTTCTATGGGATAGAAGAAAGGTTTGCTAGGAATAAAATGGTTGTCCCTTGCATCTTTCAACAGTACTTTAATAAGAATTGAAAACATTGGAGGATGAGAGGTAACTTGCTTTGTTAAAGGGATTTTGTTTTTACATATATGAATGTAAACTGATCTTCATGAATGTCAAACTTTCTTCACCTCCAATTACATGGAAATGTTGCTTTTGTAATGTTTTCCTTAATCACGAACTAATTGATATTTTCATAATTTAATGATTCCCTTATTTTTATTGTCATCAGCTTTTAGAAGCTAGAGTTAATGTAGGCAACATTACTATGTTGCCATGATTTCCACCCTTATTGTCTTGAAACCATCTTCATTTCTTACAACCATATTAATGCTCCATCGGACTTTCTTCGCTTCAGCTCTGGATATTGGGAGTGTAGTCTAGTAGCTTAGCAAACACAGAAGGCCAGAATGTCAAGTTTTTTGTAAGTGTTTAAGGCTTCCTTCCTGGCCCTTTGAAAAAGAAATAGTCTTACTGCCCTGATATCACCACCTGAAAACCACTCTGTATCTCTGTGGAGCTTGATATAGGTTGGAGGGTGCTCATGTATTTTAGTATCACTAATAACACAAGTGAGTGTAAAGGGGCAGGTTTCCCAAACTCAACAGAGAAATAGTGTTATCTCTTAATTGATTTTAATGTTTAGAGGGAGTTTCATTTTAGTGAAGTTACAGGAGCTGAAAAGGAAATAGTAAATTAGTACTGAGAAACTATTGGCATCCTCTTGGAGTTATTAAAAGTTGTGTTTAACTTGTTTCTCCTTCCAGGTACCTGGAAGTGAACATGTTTTACCTATATAATGTCCAATAATATGTATGCTAAAGGCTGGCATACATGCCTTTTAGCCCTTAGTTTGCTGCACGTAACTCCTTGTGGAAGGCTTACTATACATCTCTTGCATTAGTGCTACTGGAGGGATGGCCGGTAGTAGTGCTGGCTGGAGATGGTGTTGCTCTCTGCTTCAATACATCTAGCTAACACCCATACCATCTTACTACTTCTGATTGTGAGCAAACGGTGTGATAGTCAACTAGAAGAAACAAACAGAATCAATACAGACAGGGCCTGTATTTTTTACATTTTTTTTTACCCTTCTTAGAAAATGCCAAAAGCTACTTAATCACTTTCTTTCCTCTTCCTACCCTGTCAGAGTTAATTGGAAAATTGTAGTGGTAATATTCTTGGAGGTTTCTGTGTAGCTTTTCTTTTCCATTCCACTTGTTACCATGTGTTTCAGAAAAGCTTGCTTTCCTCACTGGCAACAGCTGATTTTCCTTCTCAAAGGACCTATATGCATATGATGAATAACTTCTACTTATACGTGAAATATCCCACATGGAGATGATCAAAGGACATTTAACTATGAAATAGTGTTTTTGATGTGGGAGTGCCATAGTTACTGATATTCCATTGAGTGCACAGGAGAAATACAGCCATCTGAGTAATAATTGATAGTTTTAAGGTGATTATAGCTAATGATGGTGGTTAAAAAAACATTGTGCATGGACCTTAAAGAGAGAAAATCCTCCAAGACCAGAAATTATTTTAAACGTATGTTATGCTTTGAGTGAGGAAGAGCAAGGCAACTGGGCAATTAAGAAAAAATTCTGGAATCAGAGATGACCAGGTTTTTCAGGAAAGGCACTATGAAACAGTTGGTGAGGGATGTGCAATGAGTGAATGCCTCAACATGAATGAATGAAAAAGACCCAAACCAACAAAACATCAAACCACAACTGAAATTTCCCATAATGAAGCATGCAGCCAACTTTGTAAGAAGCCAGAAATGCCCACTGTGAGTACATCGGGCTGAAAGAACACTTGCTCAGGAGAAATCTGGCACCTAACCAAGAGGATTGTTTAGAGTTTAGTAAGTAAAAGTACCTGAAAAAATACGTTTCCAAAGCTGGAGGTGTAATGGATGCAGGCTGGTTTCCAAGCAGCTGGAGCTAGTGTTGGACCACCCTTCCTATGAAGAATGTTTTCCTTATGTCTAACTGGATCGTCCTTCGCTGTGGTTTGTGACCCCACTGCTTTTGCCCTCCTGCTGGCCACCTCTCCGGAGAGATGAATGCTACTGCCTTTGTGGCTGCCTGTCAGGCAGTGGAAGCCAGCAGTTTGATCAGTTTCAGCCTGCTCCTTGAGGCTGAATGTTACCATGTCTGTTTGCTTCTTCCTTTGTGCTGTGTGCTTCATAGTTCATCTTGGTGGCTCTTCAGAACTTGCTGCAGTGCATCTGTGCCATGTCCTGAGAGGCCTCAAACTGCCCAGTGTAGCATCCCAAGTCACAGCTAGCGAGAAATAATAATTTTCTTCAACCTCTTGGGATTAGATACCTCTTGGTCACACAGCCATGTCCGGTAGTCTGTGCTGCCACATGGCTACCCAGCTGACTCACGCACAAGTTGTTGTCCAACAGGCCCTCAGGTTGTCCTGTGCAAAGCTGCTTCCTGACCAGCTGGTCCAAGCCTGTGCTGCTGTGTGGGGTTACCTCATTGCAGCAGCAGTGCTTTGTGCTCTGTGAATGTCAGCCTGTTTCCTCAGCCTGTTAGTATCCCTCTGAATGGCTTCTGGAAAGAGCAGTGGATAAACCAGTTTGGTGTCACAGAATGTTAGGAGTTGGAAGGGACTTCAAAAGATCATCTAGCCCAACCTCCCTGCCTGAGCAGGATCACCCAGATGAGATCACACAGGAATGTGTCCAGGTGGGTTTTGAATGTCTCCAGAGAAGGAGACTCCACAACCTCTCTGGACAGCCTATTCCAGTAATCTGTCACCCTCACAGTGAAAGTGTTTATCCTTACATTCACATGGAAGCTCCTATTCTCCAGCTTGGACCTGTTGCCCCTCATCCTATCACTGAGAAGAGCCTAGCTGTGTCCTGTGGCACTCTCCCTCTAAATATTCAAAAACATTAATGAAGTCACCCCTCAGTCTCCTTCAAGCTGAAGAGACCCAGTTCCCTCAGCCTTTCCTCATAAGGAGGACGTTTCCACTCCCTTCATCATCTTGATGGCCCTGGGCTGGACTCTTACAAGGAGTTTTATGTCCTTCTTGAACTGAGAGGCCCAGAACTGGACACAATACTCCAAGTGAGGTCTCACCAGGGCAGCTTAGAGGGGGAGGAGGACCTCTCTTGACGTACTAGTCACCCCCCTTCTAATACACTCCAGGATACCATTGGCCTTCTTGGCCACAAGGGCACATTGCTGGCTTATGGTCATCCTGCTGTCCACCAGAACCCCCAGGTCCCTCTCACCTGCACTGCTCTCCAACAGGCCAGTCCCAAACCAATACTGGTACCTGGAGTTGTTCCTCTCCAGATGCAATACCTACACTTGCCCTTGTTAAATCTCATTCAATTTCTCCCTGCCCAGCTCTCCAGCCTGTCTAAATCCTGTTGAATGATGGTACGACTTTCTGGTGTGTCAGCCACCCCTCCCAGCTTTGTGTCATCTGCAAACTTGCTGGAAGTGTATTCTGTCCCGTCATCCAGCTCCAGGAAGATAATGAAGTGTATCAGTTGCTGTAAAGGAGCCTATGGTGGACTGCTAGTAATGGGTCACCCACGGGACATCAGGTCTGTGACCACCACTTTATGCCTGGTAGTTTAGCAGGTTATTTGCCTACCTTACAGTCCACCTGTCCAATGTGTTTCTCACCTCTTTGGTTACAAAGATGTTATGGGGGACCCATATTTAAAGCCTTCCAAAGTCAAGGTAAATTATGTCTTCTACTCTTCCGTCATCCACCAAACCAGTACTTTGTTGTAGGAGTGATTAGGCATAATTAATGGTGTCTGTTCCCAGACACTTCATGTACCTAGGAAAGGGACTGGCTTCACATTCTTGTCATGGACTGGAGAATTCTGTATGTCCACATTGCTCTTATAAAAGTGGCTGGAGCCACAGCTCTTTCTCAACCCAGAGGTAGTCTACCTTCATCTTCATAAGTGTGTGGTGGTGGGCTGACAGTAGACCTTGTCAGGAAGGACTGTTGCAAAGGAGACTACATCAGCTTTCTCCATAAGTTCCTGTTGCCAGGTCCTCCATCTGTATGGCAGCTGCCCCTGCCTGCCTTAATCTTTTTTTCTGACAGTGTAGCCTGGCTTTTAACACACCACCAGCTTTAAATTCAGCCTAACTTTGGCTTAATTTCACTCTGCGCATCTGAGCAGTGTCTCTGTAATTCTCCTGAGTAGCCCAGCTCAACTTTATGCTTTATTTCAAGTTTGCACACCATCAGGAATTCTTCATTCAGGGAGTGTCCAAGAAAGGTTGGGTTTATTTTAACTGTTCACAGATGCGTGTGATTATATACTGAATAGGATTCTTCAGATTAAGAAAAGCTTAACCCTTTCTACAGGGACAGCAGATGTTAAATAGGTGGCACTAGTGGGGTTAACTAACTTTCAGGTACACAAGAAGCAGCAAAGAGGCTTTTCCAAAATTCGTCATGAAAATTTCAATGAAAAGCTTTGCTGTTGTCTGTCCTTGTTGCCAAGATGTTAAGTGTTACATTTTTTTCCTTGATGATGTTCTATGGGGTGGAAATAAAAACCCATCATGTTTGAAGTACAGATAAAAGCTTCAGAAAACCAGCATTTGATGAAGTTTATTTGTAGAACTTTAAAAAAAAAAAAAAAAAGCCACGTGATGAGAATTTGGGAGTTACTTGCTAACAGAAATCTTAATTTGGGTTGGTTTTCTTGCACTGAGAAGAAATCTCTTTTCTTGCAATACATGGAAGAAGATGACAGTAACTGTATATAACTTAAGTCTGTTTACATCCTTTCCTAGTAAGTTAAAACATTCAGAAAGCTTTAACTTTTTGCACAGAACGTGTGCTGTAGCACACTTGGAAGTCAAGCGGCAGAGTGACCTCATGTCATGGTCTGTGACCAATGACTGTTGCAGGGCAGAGCAGCTTTTCCCACAGACAGTTTCTTCAGCAGAAGGTCCTGATCAGAAGCATCTTTGTGGAGATTTCCCACTTTGTGTACCCATTTAAGGAAAGGATTTTGTGCTTTGCAGTTGTTCTGCCCTTTGATTTTTGCATTGACTTGATCTATAGCCTCCTCACTGGTTTTGTTTGCTTTAGTTTACTGTAAGGTTGTGTTTTTCATATTTACTGTATTAAGTAGACGATGGGAGTCATATAGGTGGTTCATTAATTGTGTGATGTTAAACAGGATAGGAAAGAAGGTATGGTGAGAACCACCAAGTTTTTCCTCTCGTATTGGTGTTTTTATGATGTTCTCAGCTCTTCTCTTTGTTCATGAGGAATTTTGGGGACTCAAATCTGCTTTAAGCAAGTGCTAATGTAATAAAGCAGCATTTTAGATGGACCTGAAGCTGAATTATCACATGTGGGAAAGCAGCATAAGTGCGATGAAGGGCACTACTAAATACTGTATATCGATTGTAAGAGTACTTATATATTAGGATGCAGTGTGTTGATAGAATAGGTGTTTGTGTTGTCAGTCAATGTTCTGAGAGTGGTAATAAACAGATTATGTGTTAAAGCTTCCATATGATTATGAATTGAACTGTAAGAGGCAAAGTATATTCTATATATCTAGAGAAACTAGAAATATATAACAAGTTATCTGAAACTTTCTGTCCATGCTGTTTATATTTTAGGGGGAGCAGAAAGAGAGGAAGAAGTTCTAAATAATTACTGGGGAGGGGAAGAAACCCAAAACCCGATCATTTAATGAACAGTGTACTGATTGAAAGTCTTTTGGGATGCAGCTGCAAGGACATACTGTAATTAGGTCATCTGATCTTTTTAAATAGCTATCATATACCGGAGCAGGAATAAGAGGTCTGAAGCTCTGTAGGGAATCATCATCTTTTTAATCTTCCTTCCTTCAGTATTTTTTCCCACTTCAAATATGGAAAGCTTGCATCTGTTAGTGTTGAGATTTCTCAAATGGAAATTTTAGGTCTGGTGATACCTCATTCTTGAAACTTCATTAATCTCCTACGTTCAGTCTCTCTTGTGATTTCTGGGCACAGGAGAGCTCATGCAGGCTTCTGTAATTTCTCAACTCCCTGTATTTCTCTTGTTTTAAACAGATGTGTTGCATGTAGGTATCAGTCACAGTTTTAGGATGGAAAGGAACACTTTATAACTCTTAAGTTTCTGACTCAGACTGTAACAGTGAGATCTAGCAGTGACTTGCAGTGAAATAACATCCTGGGAACTGCTTCATTCAAGGAAATCTGGCACTTTTTCTACTGTAATTAAAATTTAGGGTTTTGTGCAACTCTGTCCATTAATTATAGTTTCTTACTTCTGTGGTTTCTTAACAGGAACTCTTGGGAGGTGAAATATTTAATCATCTTTAAATAGTACTCCAAGTTTTAGTTTGATTTATTTATTTATTGTAGAACAATATTCAGGAATAGAAGGAGACATATTTTCAGCAGCAAAGTGCAATGGTTTTGGGAAGGCAATCTATGAAGCCATGGACAGAAACTGCTTAGGACTGATTTGAAAGATTCTTCATTAAGTTGCTAATCATGTCAGCTTTCACCTGGTGCTACAGTACATTTGGAGTATAGCACTAACTGTGATAGGTTTTACTCAGAGATAGATGCCTGTGTTTCATTAATTTCTGCTGTTTGCTGGATGTGTTTTGCAAGTGTTTATAAGTGAATTCTGAAAGTTCATACATTTGGAGTAGTAGTTCCAATAGGCTTCTTAGTTACTCATGATTTCATAAGTAATTTTACTCTTTAATATTCATTGTACTTTTTGGTACCAGCATTTTCCATCACTAAGTGTTTTTAGTTTAAGATGGAAGATACAATCAAATCTGACCTCAAGTTTAAAATAACAAATACAATTTTAGCCAGTGAAACATAATTGAAAAGTTTAATGTTAAGATGATCCATATGCAGTAGCCAGTGAAAATACTGAAGTGCAGTGTGTACCCTAAACCACAGCACTTATTCTTTCCAAAGGAAACTGTTAAATTTAAATTCAGACCTTAGTCCAAGATGAAAATGGGTGTTCAGGTTCGTTGTTTTCAGGATATATTAAAGGCAAGTGTGCTGGGTAAAAAACTGCTTTCATATCACATCAACATTTTTCCTCGGAATGATTTTAGTTTCTTTTAGAAAAAGAAGGAAAGATCCTTTTTGCACATGTGATGACTTTGCTGGTTTGAATGCTTTGAGGTAGAACTGTCCTTCTCTGTGCTTACAGTGAGCCTTCCAAGCGCAAGTTTTCCCTTAAATAGGTATATATATAAAAGTGCAAATTACTAACTTTTCAGACCATTGGTACTCGCATCCAAAGCATTAAGATTAGTTCTGATTTTAAGCCATTAATCTATTCTATTTTTGCAAAGTTTTGCTTTCCAACCAGGCAGTTCTCAGAGGCTTCCTGAGTTGCAGCAAACCCTTCCAAATCTCCACCTGGGCCCTGGGAAGGTCCTGTTATCTTTCTCACATCCCTTGCTTGTCTGTTCACCTATTCTGCTTTCTCAGGGGTCTGCTTGGGATCCTGGCATGCTGTGACCCTGGCTGCTGCCTCTTACCTGGACTGCAGCAGCTTATTCTGACTGGGAATAGCTAACTGACTCGAGGGAAATGAGTGCTTTTCCCTTCCTTCATAAGATCCCACCTAATACAGTTCTACAGGCTGGTCATAGTAAACAGACAGCCTCTCTTGTGGTTATTCCACTGTGCTTGGCATTTACCTGACAGAAGAATAATGTACTCAACCCTCAGGGCTGGAATTGTGTCCCTCAGTGCAGTGCACTGCTGTGGGTATACCCACACATGCTCTGAAATGCTGCCTTGGATATGGAAAGAGCATCACTGTCTGAACGAGCTCGTGGCAGGTTCATCCATGGCATGTTGTCTCTGCTTTCTCTGTGATGTTTCTGTATGGGAAACTGGCAGAAGAACTCCCCGACAGCCGGCAGTCTGCCTTGGATTCTTGCGGTAGCCCCACAGCACTCCCAACATACGCCTCACCACAGGGTACTTGCTCTGTGGTGAACCAAAGGAAGTCTGACTTGAGACTGTCATCGGCTGCTGCTCCATGAGCTGCTGCAGCTCCAGAGGCTGGAGGGATGCAGAGCTAACACAGGGTGGTACAACCATTAAGGCCAAGGCAGCGCTGAAAACCAGAAGTAAATGTGAAATAGTGGATTTAAAATAAAACACATCTTTTTTTTTTTGTATCGTGATTTTTTAATTATTTTTTTAATTTCTTTAAGACTTTACAATAATAGCCTGCTCAAAACGTATTTCTGGAGGAAATACACAAGGAATCACCATCTTCAGACAAAGTTTGAATTTGCCCCATGGCATTTCAGAATGAGATGAACCCCCACACCAGTCTCCCCTGCACCAAGGACACCTCTTTCCTTGGGCATAGTCAGCCATTCTGGTCTTCTCTCTATCACATGGTATCAAAATGTATGTTTACCAGGCAGTTGGGGTTCACAGTGTTGTTCTTGTTGAAATGATGCTGATAAAATAGACAGCAGTCTTGAATTTCAGACGGTAACAATTTTAATATTATCAACATAACCTTGTATTGCAATCATATACTCATGAATAGCTCTTTCACTTTTTGTCCACAGTATGTATTAAAAATGGATATTTATTCTTTGTTGTGAGTTGTAATGAAGTGTAGCAGTTAAATAGATTGATCAATGTGACTGGTAATACAGACTGGTTTTGGGGGTTGGAGTGATTTTTGGTTGTTGATATATTTCCTAATGATATCTGAATGTGTGCCTGGTTTAGTGTCTCCAATTGCATTAGGGACTATACAAATTCAAATAAAAAATATTTTTCTATCTAATTTATACAGACAGTAAGCAATGGATACAGCAATTGTGTGGCTACAGAGTCTAAAAAGCTGTCTAGTGTGGAGGCTAGGATCAACAATGTATTTTTGCCAGTATTTGTATTTGGTATCTTAAATGAAGCTTTGGGGTCTAGGGATAACGATGCTGTGGGACAGTCTAGTAATTTAAGGGTGGCAGAGGTACTTTGTTTTGGAAGGGTGAGTGACCATTCGTCCTCCAGCTTTGCTGGTCATATGTATTTCCTCTGTCTTTTATGGTTAGATGGTGACAGGATTAATGTGGGTGATAATTAAGCTACTTCAATATTTACCACAATTATTAAGCAGTGAGTGAATACAGATCAGTTTAAAGCATAGGTAACTTTTTCAGGGCACTGTAGTTGAACCTTGCCTGAGCTAGTGGTGTTAGATGTACACTCTGCTTGTTTTACTTTTTTCACTTTTTTTTTGTTTTGGCTTGCTCTCTTCAGTGCTGTGAATACGTTTCAGGCAAATTAATTAAGATCAAATAATACTACTTCAGAGCTTTCCTCTTACTTTTTTTCTTTTTTGGGAATTGGCTGAAGAACCATACCAGTGATAACCAGGTTGTGCTCTTAGGACAGGATTTCTAGATGTGTTTGGATCTTTTTTCTGGAACTGGAAAAGTTAATTCTACCTTGTAAGGCAACTTAGGTGAGTTTAGTCTCCAATGAGAAGTCTTACTGCTTATTTGTCTTGCAATTCTGTAACAAGAGAAAAGCTCCCTTTAAATGAGGTGGGCACATGGATTTGGAAGATGGTGTAAGAGATCTAGACCCTGCAAGCTAAAGCTTAGGGGAGGGGAAAAATCTCATTAATGCTAAGGCTGATTAAGCTGTAGATTATTTTTTTTCCTTACCACTTGCAGTTTTGAAATCAGGATATGGGAATCTTTTAAAAAAGTTTCTTTAGCTTAATTGGAGACAATACCTGCTGTGGTCTTTTTAGTGTAAGGTCAGTTTGCATAATACTGGTTCTTCCTCTTGGTACTAGAATGGTTCAGGGAGCCATATGTAAAAAAATTTATTTGAATATAGTGGGGAAATGATGCACATTGGCTACGTTAGGAAAGATGAGAAAGTTGTGTGGAATGGTCAGTATGGATTCATCAAGGTGAAGTCATGCTTGGCCAACTTCCTAACTCTCCATGATGAAAATGAATGGTTTGGTAGGTGAGGAGAGAGCAGCAGACAGCTGTCTACTTTCAGTAAGGCTTTTGAGCCTTTTTCAATAAGATTCTAATGGAGAAGCCGATGAAGTATGGGCTGAATGATCAGACGGTGAGGTGAAATCTGGCTGTATGGCCAAGTCCAGAGCTTTGTGATCAGTAGTTCAAAGTCTATGGTGCAAGCCAGTAACTAGTGGTGTACTCTAAGGGTAAATAATGGATGTGGTTTTGTTGAAACATCTTCATGAAGAATCTGGATGATGGGGGTAGAGCTTACTCTCAGCAAATTTGCTGATGATACAGAGCTGAGTGGAGTGGCTGATACAGCAGAATGTCATGTTGCTGCCATCCATAAGGTCCTCATCAGTCTGGAGAAGTGGGCTGGCAGGAACCTAGTGAAGTTCAACAAAAAGGAGTGCCAAGCCCTGTACCTGAGGAGGAAAATCTGCATGCACCAGTATATTCTGCGAGCCACCAAGATGGCAAGCTGCTTGGCAGGAAAGCCTCTGGTTGTCCTGGTGGAAACCAAGTTGACTGTTGAGCCATCAAATATGACCTTGTGCAAAGAAGGCTGATGAATACCAGGCTGCTTTAGAGGGAATGTTGCCAGCAGGTGGGATGAGGTGATCCTTACCTATTGTTCAATGCTGATGTGGCCACACCTGGAGTGCTGTGTCCAGCTCTGGGCTCCCCAGTATGAGAAAAAAACACGGACATAACGGAGAGAGTCCAGCAAAGGGCATAAAGATGACTTATGTCTGGAGTATGTCTCCTGTGAGGAAGGTCTGAGAGAGCTGGGACTATTCAGCCTGGAGAAGAAAAGGCTGGGGTATCTCATAATTGTATATAAATACCTGAGAGGAAGTTGTAAGGAAGACAGAGCTGGGCTCTTGTCAGTGGTGCCTAGTGACAGAAGAAGCAGCAGTGGGCACAAACTGAAACAGAGGTTACCTCTGAACATCAGGAAACACTTTTTCACCATGAAAGTGGCAGAGTGCTGCACAGGTTGCCCAAAGAGATGGTGGAATCTCCACCCTTGGAGATACTCAAAAGCCATCTGATGTGTTTCTGGGCAGCCTGTTTATGGCAGCTCTATTTGAGCAGGGGGATTGAACCATATGACCTGCGGAGGTCCTGTCCTGTCTCAGCCACTCAGTGATTCTGTGAACTGAGAAAGTACAATTTCATCAAAACCTCTTTTATTATTTTACTTTAACCAAAGGAAAAAAAATGTGCCTTTTAGAATGGTATTTATGTGATTCATAGCTTTTAATGTGATTTTTTTTTCTTGAGTTTTTTCACCAAACTGAAGATATTTTAAGTACGGAATGCTGAAGCAAAGCCCTGGGGTTGGAATTGTTTAAGTTTGTTAAATTGTTCAAAGCTTGTCTATTTCTGTCTTCCTGATTTAAACAGAACTTCTGTAAACAAGCTGTGTGCTCCAAACAAATTTTTGTTTCTTTGGGTAATATTTTAGCAGTACGCACCGCTGATTTAGACAGAAAAATGTTGACTTTGTTTTGTGGGGAGGGAAAAAAAAAAGGTGAAATTAATTAAAAACCCAAACAGACACCGAAAACGCAAACACTAGCAAGGGGTTTTACACACTTTTCCTCAATGTGAACTTCAGTGCAGACTTTCGAGGAAGAGGATGTGTAATATCTATTGCTTGGCTGAAAAAGATGTAGTGTTTACCATGGGGAATTTTCCAGGTATGCTCATAACGGCATGTAAGGCTCCAAGGCACCACCTGGATCATGCTGTTCTCTCCTTTGAATGTAAAGACAAATTGTTGCTGTGAGTGCTACTTTTAAAGCAAAAACTGAAGGGTTTTGCTTCTTTCCCAGAATTGTGGACTAACAGAAATGCCATCCAGCTAAAAAATTCTGATAATCATGGACTGGATCTTTGAATTTAGTCTTGTTTTCTCAGTATGCTCACATCTTAGTGTCATTAAAAATTGCAAGTGTTCTGTTACATACAAATATTAATGATAGCTTTTGCATTAAATGATAGCTTTAATAGGGTGTTACGACACCTCTGTATTGCAGCAAAATGACATTTTTCCAAAGTAACTTTCATACATTTTTTAAATGTTATTGCAATCTTCTGCCCTAATATCTTAGAGGAAGATGTAATTACTAATCCTTAGATTGCGACTTGATTTTTAATTATTTTTTATACTAGTTTAGAAGAAAGTGGCTCTTGGAAGTGTGTCTCACCTCATATGCAGCATTCCTTACAATGTGCTCTCCCCTCATACTGGCCAGATTTTAATTTCAAAGTCCAGTCAAGACAGTCTTGGTTCCTTTTGGAAACATACAAGTAACCATGAAATATTTTCTGAAGAAATCTAGACTTCAAAACAAAATGTTTTAAAATGCAGATGAAAACTCTCTCTGCAGTTATTTACATTTTTGGGGAGGAAAAGTCCAGTGGTTGTTGGCATCCAAAATTAATTTTTCCATGTTATGTTGCAAATGGATACAGAGCAAGGAAGGGCAAGAGCTTTTTTTTTGTTATTCTGCTTTTGGAGTTTTGCACATCTCTGCCCACTGCTTTCCTTCCATGTCCTACTTTGCCTCAGCAATTTCTCTGTGTTTCTCTGGTTCACTGAAAATGCTATAGAGTTTTGCATTTTGCCAGTGTGAAAATCCTGACTTGCCTAGTACACTAAACTGTGACTGTTAATAAGGCATAGTGCCGTCTTAAATTCAAAAAGATGGGAAATACCGTAAAGCTTTTTGTACTGATCTCTGTTGCCCCATGAAGGACTTAATCCTTTAATTTGTAGAGGTAATTTCAAGCTAAAGAAAGGAGCAACAATGCAGTATTTCTATTTTAAAATGTGTTTTCCATGTCACATTAACAGAAGTACTTCAGCGGGTCAAAATCAGTGTTTTATTGTGTGAGATGTTTCACAGACATGCTCATTTTCTATCTGTCCTCCCTAAAGCCTTGTCGAGGAAGGTGTGGAAATCAAGCTATGCTCACTTTTTAGCGTGCTGCTTGCAGTATAACTTTAAAGCATATGGATAAGTAATCATCTGCTACTTGTCTGCATTACAACGTTTGGAGATCGATGAAGCTGCTGCTTGAGTTAATGAGGGCACTTGAGCTTCCAGCCCTGAAGTTAAAGGCCTTCAAAAAGCAGCTTTTTAGAAGAGCCATGAAGAACTTAAAGCTGCCCCTTCAAACAGCAGTAAGAGATGTTAAAAGTGTCTGGCAGTGAATGCTGGGTGCTTCCGGTGTTGAGTTGCTTCCCACCGCTGGCTGAACAGCTCCAGCTCCTCTTGTCCCCTTCTAGCTGTCAGTTCAGATCTGCCTCTCTCAACCCCTCCACCAGTGATAATCTGCACTGCAGCTTCTGCCTTCTCCTGTATTCTTCTGTACAAACTGTGGAACAAACAAAGCTCCGAAGTATAGTGGTGACTATCTCTCCACCCTACTTCTAACCTACTTAAAGCAGTCTGTTTCACAGCAGAGGTACGATGCGTAGCATCACTGCAGCCTGTTCTCAGCCTTGGCACACCTGTTAGCATACAAACATAGGTTTAGTATTAAAATTACCCATAATATTAAAAAAAAAAAAGAAAGAGCACTTCCTCTCTGAAGTGTTTTTTTTTGTTTCCTTGCACTGTATTCTATTTTCCCATGTCTCAGGGGTGGGAACCGCAAACTGTGCTTGTCAATACTGTATTTGTCCTCCTTATTTTTCTAAAATGTTGAACAGTATTTTAACTCCTTCCCATTTCATACTGTAACAGAGCACTACTAATAAAACACTGTGGTACACCTCTTCTTTGAAAAGGTTGAAGATTTTACTGGTCTGTTTGGATTATATTAGTTTTTGATAGGTGCAATTCTGATATATTCTACCCTTTTTTTGTGTCAAAAGTATGGACTTGTTACCCTATAGTTAATAGAGAAGCTGGGGAGGGTGATCAAGGCCACCAAAGGTCTGAATTGCTTTTACATCTATTCAAGCCTATGCATTATGTCAGCATGGGGAAATAGTCTTTGTGGTTTAGATACTTCATCAGGATGCTTCAAGTTGAAGGTGTCTAGGTGGTGCAAAGTTCCTGCTCAGTGTTGTACCAGCTTGTGTATTGTTTTACATTTTCCTGCCTTTTTCTAAATCTTTCATGGCACCTGGACATGACAAAGACAGACTCACAGTATGTAGTTAACAGCCAAACATATGTTTAAGTATTTTTAAAAGTTAATACAGTGTTAAATTAAAAAAAGCAACAACCAAACAACAAACCACAAAAAAACCCCAAACCCTGAATAAACAAAACCCGAGACACCAACATCAAAAAAAACCCCATCTCTTGTACTTTTCTGTCTGTTAGATTACTGGCAATAATAGGATACTGGCTTTATTCCTTCCTACCCCTTTTAGGAGTTTTTTTTTTTTTTCTATTTTTCTATTTTTTTTCTATATTTCAAACTCTGTCCTTATTTGACTGGAATTGGCAACAAATCAAAAACTTTCAGGTAGAGGTGCTAGCAGATTGCTTTTCAGCCCTGTCAAGAAATGCCAGTATAGCTTCTCCTAATTTCCTTGAAGAAATCCAAGTTGATACTGCTAAAATGTTTTTTGTTTGGGTATTTTATTTTTTCCCCCTCCTTAATAGTAAAGTCAGTGGATGAAATAAGCATTTTGGATTAAAGGGCTGGGTTTGCCACTTACAGGTAACCAGAATATGATTTCAAAGGGAACTGGTAAATAGTGTTAATTACACTTCATCAGAAATTGTGACCAAAACGCTGACTTTTGATGCTGTCGTACACTGGTGGTCTGGGTGGGGTTTTTTCCCCCCATACAAAGTCTTTCAACAATGTACTTTTTGTTCTGAAACTGGGAAATATCCATGACGCTGTGGCTGAGTTACAAAAATCCATCCATGTGCACACACGCACATCTGAAATGTGATGTAAATCAGGAGTTGAGGGGCAATGTGGTGAGTGAGCTTGCAGAACTAGTGACTGGGTGGCGAGCAGTATCAGCAGGCTATTTTAACACTTTTTTTTGGAATGGAACAGGCCAATGCTGCTCTTAAAAATAAGTTATTGGCTGCTACTGTCTTAACGTAGGTGTTTTCCAAAAAGTGTACTGTTTCCATTTGCCAGACAAAATGAGTTGATGTGGACTGTCCGGGCTTGAAGAAAAGGTCAGGATTCTTTAATAGGCAAGCATGGAGAGTACTGCATTGGTTACTCGAGAATACACAGTTAAATATGTGTGACTTTGGGAACAGTGAGAGATGGGGTAAATCCCTCAGATCAAAGGGATTAATGCACTGAATAAGAAAAATAGGAGGAAATTAGTAAAATCAAGTAAAGAGGGTGGTGGTGTGGGGAATTGTATCAGAGCAGTGCTAAATCAAAATCAACCTGATAAACTGCCTTGAGAAAAACCTGTTGTTCGTTAGAAATATATGTATTTATATAGAAAGTAAAGAATGCCTCAAGATAGGAGAAACAGATGAATCTTTATCCCAGAAAGGTTGAAATGAGCCATTAGAAATCATATCTAAACCCAATGTGCTTCCTGCTATTGACAGACTGTTTCATGTCCACCTTTTCTATTTAAAATATGTGCAAATCTCAAGCAGAGTGTAGCCAGGCAGTTGAGAAACATTCCAACCAAAGCATCCTGACCACTCACAGGCATCTAGGAGCTCCTGCTTTGCAGAGGTAACTGCTGCTGACAGAGCGCAGTCATTCTTCTGGGGTAGATTAGAAGTTGTACGGTCACAAATGCCTTCGTTCTGCCTCCTGTTTCTCCTTGTATTCTACAATTGCCTGTTTGTTGGATCTGAGAGATAATGAAGCAATTTAAAAGATTAATTGGTTTCATAACTGAATTTGCATTCCAGGGATTCTGGAATTGCAGGAAACTATTCATGCAAAAAAACGCCTTTGTGTTAATTCTAAACAGCTCTATAAATACGAGACCTGATTGGTTTTATGACTGTAGCCTTTTAGACAAATAACTCATCTGTCTTCAACATGATTAATTATTTTAAACATTTAGGGTGAGATTGATTGTCAAAGGTGATTAAGATTTTTTATCTAATATTTTTCAATGTAGAGTTTAGAATTTAATTAAGAAGCTGCTATCAAGCTGTCTCTTACATGGAAGAGAATATTGGTTTTTTTATACTTGTTTAATTAACAGTAGTTATTGGCAGCAGATCCATTGAAGGTTTATGCTGTAGCACAGTCACAAAAGATTTAGTAGTCCAATTTGTAATTATTTTTTGTGTGTTCAAACCGAATGATTTAAACAGACTCCTGCATTCCATCTTAGACTGGTAATTTCATCTGTCTTTTTTTCTTATGGTGATAGATCTCAAAGCCCAGATTGTGATAGCATGCCGTAACAGGTGTCACTTTTTGGTGCAGTGTAACCTTCTACATTTTCTTCTGGCATAGTAGGATTTTGTAAATCGGGGAAATTAAATAAACAAATGTCATTTACCTTTCCCCAAGTCCTGACTTATTTAGGTGCAGCACATGTATCTGTCTTTTAGTTTTGTCCTAGAAAGCATTGAGTAATTACATAAATATAATTGCTTCACTATAGATTGATATGGGTGTGGAAATTTTAGTTCATAAAAATGCTGGTTTAATTTACTGAAGGCAGCTTTTTCATAGTTTTCTTTAGACAACTTGTATCTATTGTTCATGAGACGGGCTCATGTTTGAGGTCCTCATATAGCTGTTTATAGCTGGAATATTTCTAGGAATTTCTTTGGGATAAATATTTTTCATTTTATTAAAAACACACTAAAAGATAGCTTCCAAGCTTGGGACGCGTAACTGAATTTCTTTTAAGATTTCAGGCATGTTTTCTTAGAACTTAATATGTAGCAAGCTTGACCTATGTCAGCTTCCTTAATTTTGATTTATGTTCTGTTTCATTTGTAGGTGGTCTCCCTTTCGAAGTTTCCTGGTTGCACAGTGGGATTTCTCCCACTGCTGCTGATGTCTCAGTTGGTCCTCTTCCAGGAGGAGCAGCCTCTGCCACTCTGTGGGTGAGTAGAGGCCACTGTGATGGAGGTCAGGATGATGGTGCCTCTCCTCCTGCCTGTTCTTCCCAGGCAGCACATGAAATTCCCCTCAGCCTTTTGTTATGTGGCATGCAGCGTTTGTGTTTCCCTCCAGGTTATGAGCATGGTGTAGAGGTTTCTTTACATGTAATTTAATGTGGAGAAGAAGTCTCATAGCCTCCTAGTTACGCGGTTATCGGACTGTGCCTTCCTGCAGCTCCTGGTTAATCTGTAAACTGTTTTCTTCTTGCACTGAGAAAAAACCAGCCATTCTCATGTGCTTCTCAGTCTCTTATTCCTTCTTTCCATCGGTAATTGTGGTCACAAAGCTAACAGACCGCCAAATGTTGCAGGTCATGTGTTGAACCTATTCATGTGCTTGCTCTGTTTCTTCCTCTTGGTTGATCTGGCTCCATCAAAGTCCTGCTTTGTAGAAGTGAGTGGAGAGGGGCGGGACTGTTACTTAAGAATGGTAGAGGGAAGAACAAACTAAACCTCTTAGGTTGTGTGTACTTTTTTATGGTTTGTTTTTGGTCTTCTTTTTTTTTTGAGAGCTTTTACAGTACTTTATAGGGATCATGTAACCTCTACATTTCCGTAGGTTGGTAACTAAAAGAAAATTATAGGTTGGAAACAATCTATTTAGGTCTGCCCAATTTTCCAAGACAAGTTCCTTATCTTTTATCTGAAGGAGTTCAACATGCTGCTTACTCATTAATGACGAATCTTTTCTTGTCAGTTGGAAGTGCTGCTTGATTCAACAAGCTAAATGAGGTTTTTCAAATAAGCAAGTTTTCCCTTAACTAAAATAATGAGTTTGAAAGTCACCTTCACGCTGAGTGTTACGTTGCTTGGTTAGCTAGTAGCTCCACTTAAGATTTACATATTGTCTGTAAAATAAACCACTGCAGTTCAAAAGCAGTATAGTAGCTGTTAGTACTAAATGAGTATCTGAGAGGTTCTTATACTTGTCATTTAGCAACAACGTTAAAGCCTTTAGTAAGTGGGCTCTTGAGTTTGTGGGCCAGCAATGAATGGAAACTTGTGGAGACTGAAAAGGTGCCTAAATGAGAGGCTGACGAAGGTGGTGGTAAAAGGACCGTTGGCATTTGTTAGCATATTCCACCTCATGTCCATGAAAAAGATCACAAGCAAGCAAAGTAGAACAGGGGAAGGCTTCTGAAGTAAATGTACTTTAGGATGGTGGAGACTTCCAGGGTTTCTGCAAAAGTGATAAGCAGTGTTCAATCAAAGTAGCTGTAGTGAATCCTTTCTCAGGGCAATATAAGTAAAGTTACATTAAATTCGGATTTTTTTAAAGCACATTCATTACAGAAAGATATTAACCTACTCATGTTAATTTGAAGCTTTTCTCATTTCAAGTTGTAATTGTCCTAAATTTCCTGAGGCTTTTTATAGCTGAAGCTTCTTCATCTCTAGCTCTATCTTGAAATTGACTGTATATTACTACTCATTATCATTTACTTTTGCTCTGTTCTTAATATTTTATGAAAAATACTTCTTGTATTTCAAATGTATTGTTTAACATGTACTCTTTGGACCGTTGTCTCATCTAATGTTAGGTAACGTATTGATGTCATTGTATTAATGTGGTAGAAAAATACAGCGAGGAGAAAAAGTCAGTTACTGATACCATCTAGGGCACTAAATCTTAACAGATACGATTTTGAGATGCACGTGTCTTGGGTTTTTTTAATTGCTTCTAGCAGTTGTATAATGAGTACTGGTAGTCTTATAACTGTAATCGAAGTGGTGATTAATTTTTACATTTTTGTGCTTGTTTTCTGTGTCTTCTGTGTGGTGGAGCACTGGAACAGGTTGCCCAGGGAGATGGTGGATGCCCCATCCCTGGAGAGGTTCAAGGCCAGGTTGGATGAGGCCCTGAGCAACCTGATCTAGTTGGGGCTGTCCCTGCTTCTTGCAGGGGGGTTGAGCTAGATGACCTCTGGGAGTCCCTTCCAACTCTAGTCATTCTATGATTCTATGATTCTATAGTAGTCTTCATAGAAACAAGAAACAAAATGCTATCTGCACTTATACTTTATCATCTTTTTCATCAGTCTTTTGGTTGATAGAGGTTTACGGTTTGCACCTCTCTGTGTACTTGATCTGTTAATGAAACATTCATTACTTTGAGAACAGTAGATAAAAGCTGGATGTAGACAGAATTTAGATGTGGTATCTTAAGTTCATTTTGTTGATAACCTTATTAATAACTGCATGATCCCCATAAAAGAAATTCCTGGTACTCAGGTAAATACTACTATTGATTCTGGATAAATGAATTCTCTTTTAAGCACACATAAGATTTGAGGGAGGTGAAAATGCCCCTGTCCGTTCCTGGCATGGTCAGTGCACAAATACCACATCCACTCAGTCAATGTAGCCATCTGGTGCCCATGAAAGGAATCCTCCCTGCATTAAGAAGTTTCTGATGTAATGGGTTTTGGACTTTCATTGCAGTCATGTCCTTTCACTCTGTGTGGAAATATCTTTGCAGCATGAAGCTACATATTACGTGTTCATCATAAATACATCTTGAAAATGGCCTTTGCCATTAACCTGAGGACTGAAAATGGTATGAAAATTACCTTTGATGCATATATTTGCAAATCCACTGTAAAAATTGGTATCGGATAGAGAAATGATTACACATTGAGCTTGCAGCTGTTTGCAGAGCTTGACCCCTTGGTGAGTGTCACGAGCCATTTCTGTTGCAGGGAAATTAATGGTGCATGGGTGGCCAAAATTGCTTTGGCTTGCTGAGATGCTGCTGAGGACCAGGATGCTGATCAAGTCCATCCCAGGATTGCTTTGGGATGCGCATGAGCAGCCCTGACAGGTTTCCCTCTGCTGCACTCAGTGCTGTTGAGCTGCCTGCCTGGCTTTCTCAGGCACTGTTTTCAGGCAGAGATCCCTACCATGGTGTTAATTCCTTTCTTCTTACTTTGCCTAGCATTAAGGGCGGATTTTGGTGTTGACTGCACTGGTGACTAAAAACCATTTGCACTGTACGAGGTTCTTTCTCAACTTTATCACCTTCTCCACTTATTTAAAATTCTCCCAAACCAGGTTATTGCGTATCTGATAGTAAATCTTGTTGGTAGCCAAAGAACTTGTTTGTGGTTGATTCTAGCTTCAGGGAGAATTCTATCAGTCTCTTCAGTTGCTCAGTAAAACAATGTCTGGGTCTGTTTAAGATTCTAGTGAACTTGGCGTATTTTATAACAAATCATCATTAAAAATAGCAGAACTTGATTTGGATCATTTTTCTCCTATATGTTTTTATGGACAAGGTGGAAGAGTTCATTGCATGTTTTGTCCCAGCCATGACACTTAATGGAGAAAGCATAAGCTTGGAGAAGTTACGCTAGAAGTTGAAGGTCGCTTAAGAGGTTGAATAGGCCTGAACCAGCTTGTACTGTCATCTTGGTGTGCTTGACAGCCTATTTCCAGCCTGTTCCCTGACAGCACGCTCCATCACAGGTTGATCAGAACATTGGCTGTTTACCTTCATTATCATTTTGGATGATGTCTGATGCTTCGGCAAATTGCAGCCAACTTCTTAAAAAAGACAGAGCTTTTTGGCTATCTGTGTCATTTCTTCATTTCATGTGGCTTCTTTGATGCTGCTGGCCCTGTAAGATCATGCTCAGATCGCAAGGGGAATGCAACTTGGTGAATGCAAACGGTTCTTGCTATGCGTCATTGTCTGTGTGGGTATATTTAGTCTTCGCTGTGTTTTGTGGTTGTGCGGTTTGTCGTGATGTGTCAAACATAACTGACTCTTCCCAAATTTGTTGTCAGTCCCCACAGGAGGTGGTCTTACCTACCACTTTGGACACAATGCAACAGCAAATTCCTTTTCTTTGGAATGTGGCAGAGTGGGGTTTTCAGATTGACCTGGGTGTGTTTCTTTCTCATCCACCTGTGTGGTAACGCAGAGAAGTAGAATATGACTGAGGAGATTTGAATACTCTAGGAATTGTTATTTCAAAGTGACAGCAGCTTGGTTATTTGTCTTTTTTGTCTTTTTTTTTTTCTCCCCTAAGATACAGGTCTCCTAGCTCTTTCTTTTCTAGAGCTTGTTTGCAGTGACAAACTGCTTCTGATTAACAGTTAACAGTAGTAAGCAGGATAAAAATTTACCAACACATTTTACAATTGTTGGTAGTAGTATCAAATGTATGAATAATATTGTAGCAATGACAATGTGATTGTTTTAGTAACTGGGTTTTTTCGGGGTGATAAAATTTTGTGGGGTTTTGTGGTTTGGTTTTGTTGTTGTTTTTTTTAAAAATACATGTTTAAAACTATAAATCCTGAAGTATGCATGTAGAGTCATCCACCTAAAATTTTATCATATGATGTAGCACTGGTTTGTAACTTCAATGTGTTAGCTACTTCCTAGAAGCATTTGGGTTTTCTACGGTGAACTTCAGGGGCATAAAAGGCTCCTGATGTAGATTACAGGATTAGTGGGTGCATTTAAGGGGGGAAAGATGAGTCTTTTTAAGGTAAGCAGTACAGTTTATCGGTGTGGGCTTTTAGTTTATTTGCGTAGAAATCTTCCTACCATTTGACTTCTTACAGAAGCAGTGAAATACTCTAGCTGATTTCTTTATTGTCTCAAAGAAGTTCAACTCTGTATCATCAGTTCAGCATGGTTAGAAATATATGGAGCAAATCAATATGCTCTCTCATGAGGAAAATGCACTGATGGTAATGGGGTCTCCCATGGAAGGTTTGTGGGGTTTTCCCCGAAGCTTATCTAGAAGCCTTGAAATAGTACTAAAACAATTACTTTTTCCCCCTTTAATCAGTGATGTTTAACTTCCTTTATTGTGGCATAATATTAAGGCAAACTTTTTTAGGTGTAGTTAAGCTGCTATATAGTGACTGTGAAGGGACTATATATCTAGGACTAAATAAACTTATGTTATAAGCTATAGACACTTCCAATTGTCTGAACCTTATGTTCAGTCAAGGCATTTATACAAATAAATGCCTTGACTGTTTCATTTGCTAACATTTGTCTCAAAACAAGATCTAACAATACCTTCACAGCCTCCGCACTTGGGAATATGGAGTAGGGTATTAAGTGTTATATGTCTTAATATTTGGTTACAGCTTAAATTAGTAAAATAATTTTCCTAGTGACTTTTGTTATGAGCATATATATTTCTTCTACTTTTCTTTTGCTCTTCAATTCTGAAGAGGTATTACTGACTATATAAATGAATATTAAATAATTTCAAAGCTTTGAGATCTATCATTAATGAGAAGATTTTGGCAAAAAAAAAAAGAATGATAAATATACAGCACAGGAAAAATAATTTTAGAGCAAAAGGACAATCTGAAGTCAAATTTTAGAAAAGCATATTTAAACTGAACAAGCTTTTTTTTCCCCTACTGCACTGTTTTGATTTGCTTTTCTTGAAGAATGGAGGGGAAAGTAAGTACTATGTTGTTTAAAATTCTTGTTCTGAAAATTTCAATTTAATTTTATTTTAAAATGGTAAATTACAGTATGAGCTTGGAAATCTAGTTCAAGTTTGCTGATTTGGTTGTTCCCATATTATATATAGGAACTCTTTGTGGACAGTATCTAAATGATGTTACTGGAGACAGCAGAGCTATGTATGCTAGAAATAGCATACACACAGTGTGACATACTGCCAATTATTTGGGGTCCATGCAGTCATTCTGCTGTCTGCTTGTTTAGTATTTCAGAAGGTATTTCCATACCCTTTTCTTCTCTAACAAAAATTCAGTTTCTACCATATTCTCATATATTAGTGCAGAGCCTTGTTAGTCACTGTTCTTGTCTATTGCATTTTTTTTTTCCTGAGAAATTGCTGTGCCTTGTACTTCACTGGGTTACATGGTTTGCTTCTGCATTCACACGTGTGTGTAGTTGTTTCAGTCATATTGTGTCTGGTATAGTAACCAAGCCCATATTTTAATGCAGTGGATGCATTTAGTCTTCAAGTAGTCTTTCCTTTTCAGTGCTGCAAATTTGTTTTCTTGATATCTGATGCAATTAGCCTGCCTTTTTCTTCTTTTAAAATTGTGTTTCTAAGCATCTCATGAGTACTGCCTCCCTGTTTATTTTCTTCTTACTGCATGTTTTCTTGTGTCAGCAAGGATGAATCTTCAACTCTGGAAGGTTTGGGCTGGAACCAACAGCAAGAAACTACAATAATTAAAAAAAAAAAAAACCCCAATCACCAGACAGCAAAGAACACAGTGTTTGGTACAAAGCTAGGAGTGTAAAATTATAGTGTATTGTTTGTGAGGGTGTGACTGCCTGCATATTCTCTCGTTTCATACAGTCTCTGTGGGCTAGCTTGTGACTTCTCAGAGGTAAACTCCTCAGAATTAGCTTGCTTTTCCTTAAGAGCATGGTGTTTATTCCACCAGTAGTAAAACACCTCAACTGCAGTAAGTAGTCTTAACACCTTAGTTTTGTTTATAATAGTTTTGGCTTTGTTCCTGTCAGTAAAGAGTTCATCAGGATTTCATCTCCTGTCATTTTTCTGCTGTTCTGTGATACTTGAGTTGACTTTCACTGTTATTTTGCTGATGTTTTCATGAAGGAAGAAAAGATCTCCCGTTAACAATTCATATTCCCAAATGGCAAAGTTTAGATTTGCCATTCTCCTATTTGTTACTTAAAACATGATTTAACCTCTTTGACTTTCTAATATTTTCTGGTTTTTTCCCAATACTGTTGGATAGATGTGAGAAATCTATCTTCAATGAAAAATTGTGTGTGTAGGGGCGGGGACGACAAACAGCTTGGTTTGTTTGAAGCTGAACATGAACCTCAGAAGCCAAAACCAAAACAAAACATGTTCAAAACCTTGCTGCTTCCAAAAAAAGTTACATGGGAGGTTGTCTCATCTTCTTTGATCCTGCATCACACTTCCTGCTGTATTCTTCTGCTCGTAATATTCATAATCCAAATGGTTTTGATTTAGTAACTTATAGTTGTGATAATGCTATCCTTGCTGCGATCACTGAGAAAAGATGTGCTAATTTTTACAAATCCAGCTGTACCACCTACAGCACAGCATTTCAGGTCTATGAAGCTATTATTTCTGTACCTGGTCAAGGCTAGAGCCTTCTCTCTCCTCACTTCATGTGTATTTAAGTGCTTGTTCAGTGTTCCGTTTTTGGATGTTCAGTTTGATCAGTTTCGAAAGCACTTGTACTTGGCTCAAAAATATTTATAGGGACTCTAATTGGCAAGTCTATCTTTCCAGGTTCTTACATTAAACTGCAGTAATTACATGGAAAGTGGCTTCTGTCATCATCTGTGGTTGAAACAGGTTTACTCTGTGTGAAATTACAGTATTAATTGACAAAGAGAAGGAAACTGGGTTTTACAATAATGCAAATCTTCTAATCTCTGAGCAATGTAATGTGGAAGGAAACATAGTATTGAGTTTTTAATTCTTAATGAAGAAGGCTTAACTGGAAAAATTATATATTCCTGTGAAATATTGCAAGTCTTAAAAATGTGGGTTTAGATTCAGGTACAGAAAGAGGACTTCAACCTGAGATTCTTCCACATTTAAGGTGGTGAGGGAATGCTAAATGTAGGTTCTTAAGGAAATAGTCTTTTATTACACAAAAGTGGTGACATGCTATAGATGCTGCTCTCCAAGGTAGGGTTTAGAGCCCAAGTTCTTCAGTAAGGTCCAGTGTGATAATTACCCCATGCCATTCTTTGACCTCATCCAAGTGTTTATGAACCCACTCTGGGCCTTGTGCAAAACCTAAAGGACTTCAGAAGAAGCATTTCCAGGGTTTTAACTTCAGCTAGGTATGAGGCCACCTAAATGCATTGTAATGTGGTATACAGTACAGGTGTTCTTTACAAATAGCATTTCAGAGAAGAGTTTTTCTTAATCATGTTTCTCTGAGGAGAATCAATGCTCAGTTGTGGACCTGCCTGGCTTCTATGGAAGTTTATTGCTGAACTGATATGATAATTACAAAGTCTTTAATAAAAAGCATAACTTACTCCAATAAATTATCTCTGAGTGGTCTAGTTGTGTAAGTACTACAGATAGCTTTGCTAGCACGATCCTGATGAACTCAAGAAAAGCATCAAGAACTAAAGTTGCCTAGATTTTGGTGGATTAAGGCACTTCTGTGGTTGTTTTTTGGTACAGTCATACTGTGTGGAACAAATATGTGGATGCACTAGGTATTTAGTTCTCTCTATGTTTGTGACTAGCTCGGGTCCCTGTTTTATAGTATGTTTCAGATGCAAATTTGGGATTACTAGCCCTTGCAGTTTTGTTACTGTCTCTGAAAGTTAGAGAATTATTTGGGCCTGATCGTCAGTCTTCTCATTGTGTGTCATGTGCTTTCACACTAAGAATGAGTACTAGCTTTTGTATTTCTGCATGTATACCTTTACACATAGTCAAATCTATCACTTGGAAGTCATCTTAAGAGGTTAGATGAGGTGTCAACCTCCTCCTGCTATTTTTGTTTTCCATGTGCATTGTATGGTACAGGACAGAAAGTTATTGAACCCTATGGTGGCTGCTGTGCTCTTCTCTTGCATTTTTGGTGGTGTTCCCTATGTGAGCCAAGGTGGGCAGGGAGTACATTATGATTAGTCTGGAGATAATTTAGCCATTTAAATATTGTTTTTCTTTAGTTGTGTAGATCTTTACTGAACTTTTAAGTGCTAATTCTGCTTCTGGAAGATTTAAGACCAAAGTGAAAACAACAGAGTGCAATCCCGAAGCAAATGATCATTATATATTTTGTTATCTTTGAGTTATTTTTTTAAATACAGTGTAATGTTCAGTAAAAAATAAAACCCCTTTCTGAAGCATTTTCACAGAGTGCTCTGCCACAGGCATGCTGTACATCAGATTTAACTTTGATAATTTTTGTGCTTGGAGCTAGCTGGTAGGAAATCTGTATTATTTATTTATTATACTCTTTCCTTGATCAGCTGTCCACTGTTTTTAATATGACGCTATCTGTCAAAAGAAACATTGCATGTAGTTGGCCAGGATATAAACCATTCCAAAAATAGTTTGCAAATGTGAAGTAGCGGTTTAAGTAAAAATTTCCCCAGTTTAGTTCTCTAGGGTTTCAGAGTGCTTTGGATGTGAGAATGCTGAGGAGGATTTCATACCTTCTCATAGCCCTGCGTTCTTGTCAGGTGTAGGAACTGAAAGCAAGGACACACTTCCATGCTCTTACTGCACCACTCATACTTGGACAGTGTGTGGAAGGACCTTGTTTGAAGTGAATGGAGTATGGATGGGGTCTGAAGAAAGACAGAGAAAGAGAGGTGACTGGAATTCGAGAGCATGGTGGCAGGAATCAGAAGGGAAGAACCAGGAACAGATTGGGGGGTGATAAAGGACTGGCATTTGAAGACGCAGTGGGGAGGGGAAGATACGTGAAGGTACAGGTCTTTGCACTTTCCATCTCTGCAATACAAGCTTGGAATAACTGACAAATTTCATGTGTTAACAAATACCAAGTAAGTTTAGTCTTGACTCAATGTAATGTTAGTCCAGGGAGAGCACGTTAGGAATTTCTATCTTGCAAGGTATTGTTAGAAATTATTTACAAACATTGTCAATCTGTGGTAAATCTAGCAAATAACAGCTGCAGAACATTTAGTTAAGGTGAGGTAGTAATCTAGATTGTCACACTTTCAGTGTCTGCCACTTGGCTTGCTGTGGTGTTTCTGTCTTGGGTGGGTGATCTGCCATGTGCGATCACCTGTCACTGGTGACCAGTGATCACTGCCGTGTGTGTGTGTGTGTGTGTGTGTCACTGATGTCTCCCTCTCACCGTTCTGTCCCACCAGCTGCCCCAGGCTGGAGTCAGGTCCGTGGCTTTGCATTTGGCTCTTCATCCTGGTTCCATCCCACGGAGAAGGGTTGTGGGGTGTCTGTGTGTGGTGCTCAGGGACCAGCTTGGGCTGAACCCTGACATGCCTGTATCTCCTGTGTAGTCTTTCTTATGATGCATGTGGGACAGCTTGATAACCCATGCAGACAGCTCCATACTCTCCTGGCATGGTGGCTGGCTCCTTGAAACAGCGGCCTGCTACAAGGAAGGAAGGCTTTTGGATATTTACCAAAATGTGCTTTCTTCTGTTCTTGCTTTATTTGCATCTGTGTAACATGGTTCTAGTGAACTGACTGATTTGGAGGTATATAGACTAGGGTTTAAGGGTTAATTAAAAGAAGAAAAATTAATTCATCATACTTTGGTGAGCACCTCTCCTATGAAGACACATGGCAAGAGTTGGGTTTGTTCAGCCTGGAGAAAAAGAAGGCTCCAGGGAGACCTGATTATGGCATACCTATCCTTAAAGGGGTCCTCTGGCAGTTTTCAGGGCGAGGCTGGATGGGGCTTTGGGCAACCTTGTCTGGTGAAGGTGTCCCTGCCCATGTCAGGGGGGTTAGAACTAGATGGGCTTTGAGGTCCCTGCCAACCCAAAGTATTCTGTGATTAGTTTGAATATTGGTTACCTAAGACTCAGTAAAGTGAAGTTTCTTTGCAAAACACCAATTATGGACTGTTTGCCAGTGACTGATCAGTGAATATTCATTTGATGGTACTTTGTCTTCTCTTCAGCTGACTCTTGTCAAGGAAGTGTCCTCGGATGCAATTTTTCTATTGAAGAAAAACTTGTGCATTTTTTCCCTGAATACTCAGATTTTTGTAGCAGCTATATAGTGTTCTCAGATGCTGAACAGTTGGGTGGGTTTTGGTTGGGGAGGGGGGCTGTTTTGATTGTTTTGGCAGCACCTGGGGCTCTTGACTGAAGGAAGGATTATTTGTTGTACAAACCATGATGCCACGTGCTGAACAGTTACCCTGCACGTGTGAAGCAGTTGTGTTTATAAAATGAGTGGTAGATTGGGAAGTGTTACAGGAGCAAAACAGCTTGTCGGAATTACTGAAACTAGGAATAGAAACTCAGTCCAGCTAAATGTGGTGCTACGTGGTCTTAGGTCTGTTGTATCTTCCGCCTATTGGAGCATCCTTTCTATCCATTGGATGTCTCTTGGCTCTTTAGTTATATAAGCCTCTCTTTTATCTTGGTATGTTTTTGCTTTGCTTTCTTCCTATGATGCTTTTGGTGCTTTTGGTTTTTTGGGGGTTTTTTTTTTTGAGTTGTTTTTTCATTTTGCTGCTTTGGAGGGTTGGTTTTTAATTTTATGGGTTGGTTTGTTTTTTTTTTTAAACAGTAGTCTTGATTGCCATGCTTTAATGAGCAGAACGTGACAATGGAAGTTCACACAAGTACTCTGAAGTCCTTGATTGCAAAGTCAAGCATCTATGGTCATTTATGCTAACTGAAGATTTGTTCTCTAACCGTGCTAGAGAAATAATTTGTTTTCAAAAATAATGTTTCCATATTTCATAAATTGTGCATTTACGGGTTAAGTTACTCTGCTGTCCATTTTGTGTCATATAAGTTTTGCTTGTTTTGCATTATAATAGAAATTGTGGCTAGAACTTGACATTGACTCAAGTTTAATATTTTTTACCTTTGTTTTTCCTCAAATAGTTGGTGCTTAAATGGTACTTTAAAATTTTTTGAGATCTATATCATGATTCAAGATAATTATGTGAAATGGGAGAAATTTAGCATGTTAAAGGTGATATTTAAAAACCTGCTTCAGGTGGACATTAGGTGGATTAAGCACAAGGTCAGGATCAGTACTGCAACTTAAGTACGTGTAAGATTAAACTTGCTAGCTTAGCAAGCGTTAGTGGGACACAGTGTATGGAGAGGGTATGCATGTGGTAAGAAACAAACTATATAACTCTTTTCCTGTTGTTTTTCAACTATTCTTTTTTTTTGATGTTGATAAGATTCTGAAAGGACACTTAAAAGATGACAAATAGACGTATTACCATCCTAATTTACCATTATTCATGTATCGGTATTAATGTCACCTTTCCTGCCTGTGTCTGTAGCGTATGTCAGAGATTTCTGACAAGTCTTTGTAAGTCTTGATCCAGGTTTCCAAGAAAGTTTTTGTCCTGTGTTGAGAAAATGCATTCACTGTGTAGATTGAAAGAAAGATCAGAGGAGAATTGTTTGGTTGTCAGCAGGAATACTAGGTGGCATGTTATACACCTTAATCTTCTTTATGTTGAGAAAATATATGTCCCTTAAAACACACCTTGTTAATACTGCCTTTATTAACAGTTAACACCTACAACTGCCCTAACTGAAGGACCTGGTTTTGATTATAGAGAAAAAATGAAAAATGCTTCTCACATGTGTTGCTACAGGTTTAATAGAAAGACTATGAATGCTTCAGTTTACTGAGGTGTATGGAGGAGGAGATACCTCATCAAGTAGCAATACTAAATTTTATTCACTCTGGTGTCTTTTTCCAGCTCAGTGGTTAAAACTGATCACAACGGTGTTGTTTAAGGTAGCGCTGTTCTGGGGCACATAGTGTCCATGGTATTTGGTAAAGCAATATGATGGCTTTTGCTTTCTTCTCTTACCTTGTTGGCTCTGAGTATTTCCAGATGCTGGCTTCTGCAGTACCAGATTGCAGCTTGGCCTGTGTGAAGGAATGTGTTCTCAACTTTTGGGATTTCTTGCATGCATTGCAATCAGTGCAGTATCACGGTTGCATCTTTTGAGATATGATTTCCTGGTATTTACTAGTAACCTCAAATATTATTTTTTTTCCTTCGCGTTTTATGTTAGTCTGGCTCAAGTGGCTGTATGATTTTGTTTACAACAGCTGTCAGTTTAAATTCTGGTCTTCCTGGACACTCCTTCAAGGTTCACTACCATTGTCGCAGGAGAGTGTACAGAACCAATCCCTTCAGGTACTGGATGATTATGGTTCAAAACTCTGCCTATTGTTTTCCTACTTGTAAACTTTGTCCTGGTTCCTTGAGTATGTCATCTCTTCAAGTACAATATTGGTGGTGCTCTCCTGTTTTGGAGATGCTAATGCCTTTTTTGTAGCTTAGTTGCCATCTCACCACTGGCATCATTAACAAACTTGCATGCCTTGTCTCTGAACTATGTAAAATAACATATTGGCTGACAGTTTGTAAGATTAATTTGATTGTGTCCGTTTCCTAAGTCCTGCCCTGTACATCTTTGATCTAAGGATGGCTTTTGGCGTGAACGATTTTCATACCTACACAAGGAATGCAATCATAGAATGATTTATTTCTCCCACTCTGCTTTATAAAGCTGTACCTGCAGTTTCTTGGCAGTAACTTCTGTCAGTATGCATAATGCTCCACAAAGGTATGTAACTTGCATTTTCCTGCTCATAAATTGATGAGCAAGGCTTAGTCAAGCTGCCCTAAGGAATTAAATTAATTAAATACTTCTGCAGCTGAATTTTTGGTTGTGTTTTGTTTTTTTTCTAGTTGTATCATGGAAGTTGGCATGCAAAAAGCCTCAATATGCTTTTCTTTGGTGTTCAAGGGAAAATAGCATTTTCTATTAAGGTAGATTGTTGCAAAAACTGTGTATGTTGCTCTATATTAAGCTGATGGAGATGAAAGACAAAAGGTTAGAAAAGATGTGAAGTAGATAGTTGTGGGCTTTGCTTTAAAGAGAGCATAAACAGTAAGCGATTAACTTAAGAGGGAAGGGCAATGAAGGAAAGAATAAGAAAAACACAGGATAAAGAATTGAAATAAATCTCTGAGGCAGGATAATTTGGGATACTCTTCTAGCTTGATAGTTCTGCTTAAAAAAATCAGGAAAATACACTTGGAAAGAAGTTATTATCATACTTGCAGTCATCTAGACCATTGCACTGTAAGCTGTTTTTGGAAAAGAGCTTTCGAGCTAGTTAATACGCAACTGTATGCTTCAAATGAGATCAGAAACTGAATCTAATTAAAGACCATTGCAGCCAGCAATATTCTGAAATTGAGAGATTATTTTTATATATTTGGCATAGTATTGTGGGTCACTTTCCAGACTCGCTGTCTTTTGTCCCTAATAAAAGGTGTTGGCATTCATCCAGCTTGAAATAGAAGGGGCCAAGTTTAATGACTACTGCAGTCAGCAAAATCCATGTACTAGTGTTAACAGAAGCTCAGCGCTGTGTAAGCTCCGACTTTCTGCTTTTTTTAAGTTTTGACATTTAATGCTCTCAGAGGGATGTTGCTGCTTTGATGTAGAATAAGGAATGCTTCAACAAGGTGGTGATACCTAGTAGCTTGTAATGTGTGGTGGGTGTGAAGTTGTCATTAGTTCATATCCTCTATTTCAAATTTTTTATTTATGTAATGGAATAGCACCTGTTTAGTGACTGCATTGAGGTATGAAGACAGTGGAAATTGCACATTTCTCAGTGTGTGTGAAATGTAAACTGGCTTCTTCCAGTGGGTTTTGTATGGCAGCAGAGCAGCTCATTTGCCCTTCCAGTAGATGCTGTGGTTCCTCGTGGTCTTCAGTCTGGCCAAGGGTTGTCTCTGAATACATGTGTGCATGTAATCTACCTTGCTGTGTTGCTTACTGATTTTCTATAAATCTGCAGATTTTTCAGGTTTGGATCCTAGGCTAGTTTGAAAGAAGGAAGTGTAAATTGATTCTCAAATTTCCAGTTTCTCTTATTTTTTTAATCAGTTATCAAACTTAAGTGCAATGTCTTGGACAGCTGTCTTCCCAAGATTAAACTGCTTATATCTAAGACTAAAATTAAAATTTCATGTGCTTCCTTTTGTATATTGATGATGTTTTTCCAGGAAATATCTTTTCTTTTTGTATTTCTGGGATTGATAGTTATGCAAGAAACAAAACCCATCCAAGCTAGCATTTGGATGTTTCAGGCACAATCATGGAATTTAAGAACATTCATTGTATGACGTTTAAGTACTTTATTTAATTTTAATTTTCCTAGGGCACATACACTTTCAATTCAAGAAAGTCTATACCCAGGGAATATTATATTTTAAATATTCCATCTTTTTGCATCTTTTTGCAACTTTTGCACTGAGTGTTTTGATACATGGCTTATTTGTGTCTCTTGCATCTTAAATGTCAGATGTGGCAATTTATTAGAGGATTGGTTTTGGAGAATAGATCATGTTTTATGTGAAATATCCTCCATCTCTTTATGCACTGAAATACTCTAAACTGGAGTTTTGTTAAGTGTCATTTCTCTGCAAAAATCCTTAAAAATCCCAGTTCTACATTTTTCTGAAGGACTGAGCTGTTTAGCACATTGTTTCATGTTGACAATTTTTCTTGTAATTGTAAATGTAGTAAAAATATTGTGGAATCTCCTATTCACTGCAAGATACCAAGGATTTTTACATAGGAGTTCAATGTGTCAGTATAGATTTCACCCAAAATTGCAATGCTCCATTTAGCTATGCAATATATTTTCGTGTAAGTAGGATAAGTAATATATAAGAGGTAATGCTTACTGTTATACCTAGAGTTCTCTTTCTGTTGTCCTAAGTAATGCATAGAAATTTTCTCTACTAAGTTGATGCAGGTTTGATGGAAAGAAAACAGTTGGGGAATGAAAATGTCTTGAAACACTTGGGCACTGGCTTTTGCCATTGGAAGTAGTCAGCATCTCTTTGAAAGAAGGAAACTGCCCCTCTCTGTGCTTTCTGATAGCTACAGTACCTTAGGTTTGTAAAGAGAAGAATGAAACATTGGTTTTTCTGCCTTTTAATGCATCTTGAAGTTTTTTCTTGTGAAAGAATATAAGAAGTATGTGGTAAAGCTGCTAACAAACACGCAGAGGTAGTTAAGGCACAATTGTGAGGCTGCATAATGGAGTTTATTTGCCAAAAGCATCCAAAGACATTTTAGTCCTCATTTTGTTGTTTGTGTTGTTTGGTTGGTTTTGTTTTATTTGTGGTTTGGGTTTTTTTGAAAACATTAGAAGAGATCACAAGCTTGAAATTATTTTTTTTTTTAATACGACCCACCTATAAATCTGATTACAGGTCTGCTCATCTCTCTGTGGAACTTCTGAACCATTTTCAATACTAAAGTTTGAAGGTGCTTTATTGCTATTAGAAGCTCTGCAGTAATGAGTGGAAAGGGCTCTTGTCTCTGGGATGGCACATCTCCATCTGTTGCACGGCTGACTGGGCTTGTGTCCTTCTCTGCATGTCCAGTTCTGTCAGAAAGCTAATGTTACCCACTGTATATCTGAGTTAACTTACTGGTTTCAAGCTGTTAATTTATATTTTAAAAGTGTTAATACATATCCATTGAAAGCAGGTCTTAAATGAAATGGAGGAAAAGGGAGGAAACTACCTTTGACTTTTCCAGGCAGGAGCATTTCTAATTCTAATGGATAAATGCTTTGAGCTGGGAGGTTTGAACTCAAATGCAACTATTGCCGCAAACAGCACTTGTTTCATAGAGCTGGCATTTGCATTTAGATGCAGGGTGTCTGACATCTGATAAATCCTCATTGATTCTGTTAAAGCCCTTTCTTTGGTAGACAACAGCTTGGGTTTAAAGCTTGATTGCAATTCTGGTGTGTGTTTGGTTTTGAATTGCCATTATTCTTTTTGAATATTTTCAGTATAGGAAAAGAAGAAACCTCAGAAAATGGAATTATAAATCGTAATAGCTTTGCTAGACAAATAGGATGATTATCTTTCTTGACTCTGGCTGTCTTGTGTGCCATAACCCTTGTTCCCAATTATTTGGTCCTTGAAATGAAAAATCATTGGCAAATCCTCAGTGGGTAGTAAAGATGTATATTTATAAGTGCCTGTTTAGTGAAACTTATGTCTATGTTTTCCCTTTTTGTGTGTGATTCTTGTGGCCTGGGTTATTTTCAGGCTGCTGCTGTTACTTTACAAGACAATTGGGCTTTAGCATGGGTGACACAGGTTGCTCTTCTGTGCAGTACATAAAACCCACAATGTCAGAACACTGGAGAGTGAAGCAAAAACTGTTGGAAAACCAGGATGGATTTTAAATAAAGTTCAGTTTTAGGTAAAAGGTCAGGCTCTAGTTCCTTTTTTTTTTTCTTTTTTGTATTTGTAGCAGTTCATCCGTATACAGTACTGTGCATTTTGTATGTGTAAAGTAATCTCATTTTTTAATCTACTATAACTGCCCTTTTGATTCTTGAAAATCCTTTTGGGTATTTTGCATTCCGATATCGATCCCTGTCTGTCTGACTGCTTCAGCTGGGTAATCATTTTTCTTGTTTATCCCTAATCCTTTTAATATTTCCTTCCTGCCACTGCGTAGCGGTACAGTATGCCTATTGTTTGGAACGTATTTCAATGACCACTGTAGGACTGTCCAGTAAGAGTGGCTGTGTTTGAGCCTAGATTTCACAAAACCGGTTTGTAGTGAGGCAAAAAGGCAAAGCTGAGCAGCGTGTGTCTTTGAGGATACATGCTGGGCTTAGTGCCTCACTTCGCATAGACATACAAAAAGTTCATCTTCATGAACCACATTCGATTTTGAACTGCTCTGAAAAATGAAATATGAAGGGAGATATTTCAAAATGCTGCTTACTGTGTACTCTTCTTAACTCTCTCGTGTATGTATGTGTATATGCATATCTGTATGTGTACGTAGTAAAAACTTGGTTTTAAAGGACCAGCTGTAGGACAGTTTATGTCTTGGTGGAAGTGTTCAGACCTGAATCTTCCCAAGTTATCTTCAGTCATCACGTTGGATGAAAACATTTCATCCTTGTTTCTATGGTAACGGAGTTACAGCATCTCTGGTCACACAAAGTTTTGACAAAATGATAAAAACCCCTCCCTGAAAAGGTTTCCAGAAAAGCACAGATCTGTTTCAGTTCACCTGAAGAATGAGAAGACATTCCCTCCAGTGTTGGAGATTTTCTTCGCCCTTTCTCCCACACTAGGTTACAGCTTCAGATCTTTTGCTGTGTGCTAACCAGTGCTTTAACTGTTCTGCTTTCTTCATTAACTAAACTTGCCATATACTTTCTCTGTGTTTCAAAGCAGACCATGCAAACATAATTAAGGAAAAGAATTTGAAACAAAGGTGAAAGTAAAGTCTTTAATTCTTCAGGAACCATGTTTATTTTCACACTACTTTGGTATTAACCAGGATGGATGGGGGAGGGTGTTGCCGAGATCCAGATTTTCTATGTTCAGAGATTTTTCATGATAAACCCCCCTGTAACTAGTGACTGGTTTGAGTGAGCATTGTATAAACCTTTGGTGGAAGTAAAGAAGTTACCTTCTCTCAGAGAAAGCAGTGGCTGTGACAAAAAGACTTTAGTACCTGGCATTATACCACTTCTAAGACCTTTGGAAGATCAGGGGAGACATAATTTCAAAAATACTTAGTAGCTTTTGGTACGGTGAAACTTTGTGACAGGTCAAACTCTAAGGTCAATGGCAAAGAAAAAAGAAACCAACCACAAATTCACATTGTGAGTCTTCTTTCCTTTGAAGGTTGCTCTCCTTCCCCTCATGTACTTTATAGCAAATGCGCTGTGGTTGCAGTGAAAAGTCAGCTTGAATGCTGAAGTACCCTGACTTCTGAATTTCCACAACTTCCCTGTGTGCTTGTGAGATGAAAATCAGATGAAAATGAAACATTTTGAGATGTTGTGCCATAAGAAAATGATCCCTGCTTGAATATTAAAGCATATACAGCACACTGGAATTTACTCGGTTGTTATTGTTCAGATACACATTGTGACTTAAGTGATTCAGTTGTTCATGGTAACCGCAGGGTTTCCTCTGCCATGTGCTTTGTAAGGGCACATTCTTTTTGCAGGCTAATTGCAAGGTAGCAGCAAATAAACCTGAACCTTCAGACCTGCAGAATGTAAAGTATGTCCTCAAGTGCAAATCTGGTACTGCAGTAACTTATACCTAGAAATAGTGCTGTCACCGGTAAACTGAATAAATTTTTTTTAAATTAGATGGTCTGTAAGGTTGACTTTTGGAGTAGATAGCAAGTTTGTTTCCAAGGATAGGAGTTTTATTTTGTGTTCATCAAAATGCCAGTTTTCCTGTGTAGGTTGTGTTGAGTTTACAAAAAATGCTGTCTTTGCAGATACATTTCTGAACTTTTTGAGGAGATGGTTTGTAAAAGTTTGATCAATTTCTGTAGAGATTCCTTGTTGGCTTAGGGTGGTGAGCTTTGGTAGCATTTGATGAAGGGCTCTAAAGAGAGTGCGCTCCACAGATAAACCTCATCAGTAAACCAACTATAGTTCCCGTATTTTGTGTAGTCATTTTAAAATCTGCTTTTTTGAACATAAAGGCAAGGTTTGCAGCCAGCTAAGTTTTTCTTAGTGGGTTGTGGGTTATCTGTTCCAGCTTAATTTATGAGAAGATTGATGGATGCATCCTTGAAGTGTAGTTGTTCTTGTTAATGCTTTCTCTTTTTTAAAGGTGCGACTGAAATGTGACTAAGCTGTATATGCTTTTTTTTCTTAACTGTCTGATTCTGCAAAAATTAAACAGCAAAAGTATATACAGCTCCTCACTTGATTATTTTAATGGATGAGTTGTAAAAGCAACTTCTTGCCTTGCTAAAATGGTCAAAATGAAACCTATCAGCTGCTTTAAGGGTAGAGGCAGAACAATGTTTTATAAAATATATTTTGAAGAACAAGATAAGTGCACTCTTAATTAAGAACCCAGGCATCTCCTTAACAAATAGTTTTAGTGTCTTTCTACATTATGGATTAGGAGAACGTTGTGCATGAATATCTACTTGCCAGATATTCTGTGTGTTAAGGTGCTTNCTGTGTTTACTGTGCTAATGTATTTGACAGTAGATCATGTTGATAGTTCCTCCTTTCCTTGAAACAATACGCTGCTTTGAAAAACTAGGTTCTCCTGTTTCTAGGCACACATATTAATTGTTTCTATTCTATTCAGTATCATAATTAAGACCTTAAAATGGAGTTAGAAGTCCTGATACATTACTTGACTTTGAAGGTGTTGGCTAGGAAGATCCCCGTTTGTGTAGTCAGTGGTACCTTAAAACAATTTCTGGGAGATGGGGCAGTGCTTCACAGCATGTGTGTGAGTGTTGATGACTGTTGTGAATCTACATCAGTCTGTTTAGAAGCTGCTTTGAAATAGTCCCTGCTTAGTGTATAAAAGGGCTAAAGTAGCCCAAATATCACTGGTGTGTGACTTCACAGTTGTATTCCATGGAATGCAGCTTGATGTTGTGCTACCTTTCTTTGTCTTTTGAAGTAGCCTGTTGTTGTATTTTTACTTATTCTGCTCTGATATCTATACATAATGTTAAGGGCGAGTATCAGGAGGACAGAACCAGACTCTTCTTAGCAATGATCAGTGATAGGACAAGGGGCAGTGGGTCCAAGCTGGAACATAGGAAGTTCCATCTGAATACAAGGAAAAACTTTTTCACTGTGAAGGTGACAGAGCACTGGAACAGGCTGCCCAGAGAGGTTGTGGAGTCTCCTCTGGAGACATTCAAGAACAATCTGGATGCGTTCCTGTGTGATTTAATATAATTGTGATCCTGCTCAGGCAGGGGTTAAACTAGCTGATCTTTCGAGATCCCTTCCAACTTCTAACATTCTGTGATTCTTATGTGTTCCTTTTGTAAGGGCTGGAAGTGTTTTTAATGAAGAAAAAAAAAGAGCTATTAGACAATTCATCTTGTTTGATGAAATCTTAAATAGCTGTGTGTAATGGAGTTAAATTAGGGATCCTGCTAAAGCAGTGTCATTTATGGCTGTATTAATCTTTCTAATTTATTTTGAGGAAAAAATTCAATTTTGATGCCTTCTTTGATCAAATAATGAAAAGGTAAAATTAGTACAATGAATTGTAGAAATATCTCGTATACAAACCTCTATTCCTGTAAAAAAGAAGATGGGTATGCTTGCTGTTCGTTGAGACAAGAAGAGGAGAAACCTTGGAGATTTTCTTATTGGTTGCTTTAAAATAATGTCTTTTTTTCAGACTTGGTATGAAAGCTCCTCATCAGGTTATACTGAACGGCAGTAAAATAGAATTACCACCTTACACTGCAGTGAGTTCTGGGCTCAGAATGTGGTTAAACTAGCATGCTTTTAACTAAAATGCAGTGATGATTCTACACTGGAAGCTGATGGATTTTCATGTGCTAGATAAAGTTTGTTTTCAGTAGTATCAAGTAGGGACTCTACAAGAAAAAACATTAACTGCAATCATGTTTCAGGTACTTGCTCCTTTCCACAAAAGGGAAACCATATCTAAATCTTGACATAGTCTGCAGAATGTTTCTTTACCTGCCCTTGACTCTGTGGTGGGCTGGAATTAGGGAAGCTGAAGGACAATTACCTGTTGGCTGATCCAGCTTTTGAGTTCATACATTTGACTTTCCTGTTTCTTAGTTACATTTTTATGCTGGGAAAGGGAATGTTTTACTGTGTATGTGGCTTCAGATTGTGATTGGGAAGCACAATATTTACACAAATAGTAGTAGGAAGGGGGTCTTGTTTATTTTTCAGGACTCTGAAGTGACGCTGGATCAAAAAGAAAAACATGTTTGATTTCTAAGTATCTGCTGGTGTTATGTAACATGCACTAAAACACTGAGTGAACTTTTAGTACAGAGATACTTGTCACAGTTCTCTATTTAAAATTTATGTATTCTAATGCTTGCAGAGCTTCTTAAATGCCAGTGGTGACATATCCTGGTTGTTGTCTTATTTTTTGCTAGCAGATACTATTGACTCCAACAGCAGGCTTTACATTGCTTTTCGAAATAAATGCATCTAGAGTCCTAAACAGTTGGAATCCCAACAGTTTGGCATGCTTTTCTGACAAACCTTGCGTTTCTGAAAGTTTGCCCCAATTGGTTGTATGGAAACAGACCTTAAGGAAACACTGGTTTTGTTATAGATGTACACACGTAAATGAAGTAGAAATAGTAGGTAAATTTTTAAAAACACATCTTTTCATGACAGTGCCTGAGGATGGGACTATGTGTTAGACATGGAAAATCAGTGGATTGCTGGATGCATAATGCTGGGGCTAGTCAAGTACAGAACAGTAGGAATTTAAGGGGTCTGTCATGGGCATGAACTTCAAGGGCTGCTGCTGCACGACTGCTTTAGCACTCTCTGTGCGTGACAGAGCAAAATGCAGTGGAAAATGAAAAGATTTTTTTTTAAAGCTGCAATGTCATGTCTTTTATTATATCCATAAACTAAAGAGTATCAACAAACTACTGAAACTAGCATGTTATCTATTATTTATACAACTTTCTGCAGCGAACCTCTGTAACCAGTCTGTTCAGGCTGAACTATGTGTTTAATAAAGCAGATAAGAACCTAAACATAAGGGTAGGTCTAAAATAATTTGCCTTAAAACTGTTACTTAGTATTCCGGGCAGAGTACAAATCTAGCTTAGGCTATTTTAAAGATAGATAGGAAATGGTAGTGGGTTTAATGGTAAGAAAAGAGCTAGGATGCAATCTAGTATCACAGAAAGCTAGTAATATCTGTTGCTTGTAAGAAAAATATAAAGTACTTGTACATGAAGGAAATACATGTGTTTATTTCTTATTCTGTTTTGCAGATATAGCAAACTAAAATTGAGGCAAATGTTTATATTCATTATTTCCTTTCACAGTTACTAATGCTAAGGCCTAGATTAATATTCTTCGAAGCGTTTATATTTCTAGGCATTTTATCACTCTTAAGTTTTATTGAAACTAAAGTACAGTCAGCAAATATACCATGTAGACAAGAAATATTGCTTTGATTCTTCAATGCGACCTAGAATTCCAAAACATATACAGAAATTAAGTGTAAAACTGATGCCCTGGAGAGTGAAAAGAAAAAAAAAAATTGCTGTTATTGACATTCAGTGTATGTTTGAAAGCAGAATTACATGTTTCCTGTGTTGCTTTTAGTTTAAAAGTCCCAAACACACTCTCCAGTAAGTTTAGTAATTCCAAAAACAGTGTGTTACTGAAATCTTGGAGAAGATATACTTACCAGTGATGGTGATATCTGATATGTCTTAATGAAATTATCACTAGAGATTAATTTTTAAGTGGCAGTAACTTAAACATCACATAAAGTTAGTGGGGTTTCTTTTTACTTGTTTCTACCCTTCTGGAGCTAATTTAAATGACAAGTAGTAGATGAATCAGTAGGGGTAATAGTGACCTTTGTAGTAGAATCATCTAGTTCACAAACATTAAAATAACTCAGGATTGGCTCCAACAGTTTATAAATTCAGATATTGGTCTTCACTTCTTGTGAGCTTATTCTTGGTCAGGCCTTGGAAGGCTCCCTCTCTTGCCTCCAAACACTTAAGTCACCATGTCATATTGACCTAATGATGCTGCTTTTCTGAGTGTCTTGAATCCACTCATTGTTCAGCAGAGCTCAGGTATATTGAACAAAGTGAGACCCTCTTGGACACAAGCAAGTTTTGCATTGTATTGAAGACTAGATGAGTCATGGGAGTGGTCTTATTTTTCCTAGTGTGGGTTAGTCATTAGAGGGCATGACACAACATCTTTGCTGTGATTAAGGTACCTGTTTTTGAGAACAGGAAAGTCTAATTTCTTTTCCAAGTTTTGGAAGAGTGTTACATAATTGCCCAAGAATCTTCTTCTGAGTCTGCTTTCTCTCTGTGTCTTATCTCAGTGTTATAGAATCACGGACTGGTTTGGGTTGGAAGGGATCTCAAAGATCATCTAGTTCCTGCCACAGGCAGGGACACCCTCCACTAGCCGAGTTTGCCCAAAGTCCCATTCAACCTGGCCGTGAACTCTGCCAGGGAGGGGCAGACACAGCTTCTCTGGGCAACATTTGCCAGGCCCTTGCCACCTTCATAGAGAAGAAAGATTCTTGCTAATACTTAACCTGAATCTGCCCTCCTTCAATAAAGGCCATTACCCCTCGTCCTGTCACTACATGCCCTTGTAAACTGTCCCACTCCAGCTTTCAGCTGGGGTTTTCCAGTTTGTCCACCTTGTCACCACTCCCACCGACTTGTTGACCTTGCTCCTTAATATTCCTTTTCTTATTGCTATATGCCTGCAATCAGTGCTTGTCAAACCTCTTCTCTCTTACTGTTGGAGCCACTGAAGCACAGAGGAGCAACACTATCAGTGTGAACATAGGGAGTGTGTAAATGAAAAATTTGAATATGCGTTTTTTTTTTTTGAATATACGGAATCTCAGTTCAGATCACTTAAGTTTAATAAATCAAGCAAAAGTAATTGCTGGTAGTGGAAAATCTTAGAAAACAGAATGTTATAGGTGCAAACATCAGGGCTGTGTATGGTATGACAGCAGTTTTTGAGGCTGTGTTGGTTCAGCAGTGACACTGCTGAGAGACGTTGCACAAATTAGAATTCTTGAAAATAGTTCATAGCTCACTTGCTATTTTGCTTGTACCAAAGGGGATGTTTTTTAAAGCATATTCTATAATTTTTGCTTAATCAGTGTAGCAGCAGTTTCTTTTTATTACATTTGGGGAGAGGTGTTGGGGGGGGAGAAGAAGAAAAGGGGCTTTATCTGATCTCTCCTTTGCAACCTCAGTACAGTATTTTAATGACTTCTGTGGCATGCTCATTTTTCTCTCCCTTTCAGAAGAGAAACCAGATTGCTCCAAGGCCCGCTGTGAAGTCCAGTTTTCTCCTCGCTGTCCAGAAGATTCCATCTTGATTGAAGGCTATGCTCCTCCCGGCGAGTGCTGTCCACTCCCAAGCCGTTGTGTGTGTAATCCTGCAGGCTGCTTGAGGAAGGTTTGCCAACCTGGCTATTTGAATATATTGGTTTCTAAGGCATCAGGAAAGCCAGGGGAATGCTGTGATCTCTATGAGTGTAAACCAGGTAAAAGCAGACACTTCTTTTTTTCTGGTTTTCAAATTTTTTTTCCTAACTGTCAAGCATAATCATCTATATTATTGCATCTGATAAAGTCTATATAGTCTCTAAACTCTTCTTCAAAACTAAAATTGTTCAATTGTGGGCAATACCCATTAAAATATTGTGATAAATTGTAATTTCTTTTTTTCCTTCAGACATAAATTTGAACTAATCATCAAGGGAAAAGTAGCCTAGTTGAGGATATTGCATTTCTGTTGATGGTACTAGTGAAAGTGGTATGCTTTATATATTGTTTACATTATACAAAGGTTTTTCATAGTTGGAATGTTTTGTGTTAGACATGGAATTAAGATTTCTGCCTTGAGTTTTCTGTTTTAAGATTTCTCTAGATTGCACTGCAGAAGCACCCTTTAAAACTGGAGAGCAAAAGGTCTGTGGAGGTGCATAATGAAAGACATTTTTAGTATTTACCCATTTTCCATTTCTTTAGAACATGAATCACCCTTTCTTGTGATTTATTATTCTCGATGAAGTGGAAGATGTAATTCACTCTTCTTTTTGTTGCAGGCTTTGGTAAAGATGTATAATAAAAATAGAGGCATCAAAGCAGGCATATTAAATTGTATAATCTAAAATCTTATATACAAACAGGTTTGAGTATGCCTAAGCTGTGCCTTTCCTATGCTTAATGTTTTCTTAAACCCTCAAGAGAAGACTGTATAGTGTTTGTGTTGTCTATTGCTTCTCTTTGTGGTTCTCTTATTATCCAATGTAAATCTTCCTGTGTGGAAACTTAAGAACATTTTGTTCACTCTCTGTCCTGAGTAGTTGGTGAGCAAGTCATTATAAAAATTTTTGCTCTGGAACATTTTGTCAACCTTAGTCATCTTTCATCTAGAATTAGGTGTAATTTTGTATGGCAGTTTCCTTCAACTCCTTCCTTGTTATGTTGCCTCTTTAAGTTCATTTAAGGTTATCCACACGTCTTTAAAGTGTAATGTCTAAAAGCAGACTACTATGTTGGGTGAGTCTTCATCAGCGCTAAATACTTTAGAATAATTACTTTGTCTTTCATGCAAATTTCTTAGTAAGAGCTGATTCTTCAGTGATAGTTCAGCTTGTGAAATCCTGTGATCCCAAGATCTTTCTGTAGCATGACTGCTACTGAACCACTGTATGTTGTACATTTCAATTCTTCCTATATATATGGAAAGTATGTCTTTACTGAACTTTATCTTGCTGACTCTGGATTATTTCTTTAGGTCTCAAAGTAGCTGTTCCTCCTGACTTAGTTATGTTCCCATCCTGTAGTTTGAAAATAACTCTGTCCACACTTACCTTTGTAGGTTATTTCTTGAAGGTTGCTTTCAGCTTGTTAGTATTACTGAATCTTCACAAATTTAATATGTGATTGGTAGTTGCATTTATTCAGCTGCGTCAATGTTATTTCCTGAAGTAGTTTGTACTATTTGTTGTAGGCAGTTAAGAGGTGAAGGTACATAGGACTGGAAGAATGGAGATATATATTGGGAGGGTATGAGAGCAGAGGCTTTGAAGAGATTTGGAAAAGAGACAAATGGATTTTAAGGGGAAAGAGGGCTGAGGAATGGGGGTTAGAAATGAAGATACTAAAGAAAACAGAGTTCTTCCCTACCTTGGGGAATGATGGAGAGTTTGTTAGGCAGTGGCAAGGAGACTGAGGAGTGTAGGTGGGTACTCTTGTGCATTCCCCCCAGTGATGGGACATGAAAGACATGATGGCTGAACTACAAGCCACAGAGTAAGTGGGGTCCCTATTTGTGGCAGCACCTTGGCTTTCCGGGAAAAACAGGAGTGATAGGAATTACTAGTCACTATGTAGCCTGATGTTCTCCAGTTAGACTTCAGTGCCTGTTGACTTTTCTAACTTTGCTCTAGATGTTTTTCATTTGTCATTTGGTGGAGTGGGAAGATCACAAATTAAAGAGAGGAACAGAAATCATAGTAAATTGCAAATTACTTACACAGAATGTGCTTCTTTAATGGCAAATCTTTGCAAATCTGAACTTTTATCAGCTTTTAGAGGACCGTTGTTTTCAAAGAGTGTAAATAGTACATCTATAGATGACATAATTGTTCTTGATATACAAAGAAAATTATAGACCAAACAAACAATTAAATATTTTGAATCTTTCCTTTCTTCTTGAAAGTTTATGGATTTTCTTTTTAAATTTTCAAGTCAACATGAAACTTGTTTTTTTCCCATCTAAACTGTTCTTTCACCATGGTTTGTGGTTTTAAATAAATTTGTTTAAGAAGAGGCAATTGAATATCTTGGTTTTTCTCAGGATTATGTATTCATAATCTGATAGAACTATAGCATAATTTAGGTTGGAAGACTAGATGACTCTGGTGGCAATCTAGTCCATCGTGCCTCTCCTGCACAGCTTTATGCCATTTATTCTCTATGTACATGTACATGTGTGTGTAGTAGCATATATGTAGGTTTTTTGTATGTATGAGCACTGAGTGACTTACCAGTGTGGATTTGCTGAAATAGTGTTCGTAAGATGAAGTCAGATAATGCCTCTTGCACAGAAGGAGTAATTACTAAGCCAGTAAGTGTGGTAATAAACCTTGTGTCTTCAGAGTTAGACTTGCTATCTTCAAGGCTTGTAGAAAAGAAGAGTTGGGAAAGAACTGAACTAGCAGTACTCTTTCGTGCTTGCTCTGCTCTTAATGACATGATGCTTGAGAAAAAAAAAGGGGGTGGACACAAGGGACAGTGTAAAGCCTGGTAGGTCAGTGTTCATGCAGAGCTTCTTGTGGGGCTGGTGTTATTAGCTTTACTGAGTAGTGGCAGCAAGTCTATGGAGATTACATGTCAAAGAAAACTGTTTTTCATGCTTTGCCGCAGACCTACTTCAGTACTGTGAGTGCTGCTACCAGAGGCTCTTCCTGCATCTCTGTGTCTGCTTAACCAGCCTTGACAGGGGTTTTGCTCCAGCAACGGCTTTCTGGAGGAAATAATTGCTAGAAGCTGGGAGGACTGCTTCCTAAGATAGCAGTGCTGTCTTATGCCAATATGAAGTGTTTGCGCAATTAAACATGAATTATGTTTATTTCTTTGCCTTAAATAGGCTAGTTTATGGTGGCATTTGAGTTTGGAGCCTTCTGCTGAGAACTGTGTATGTTCAAATACTGTGATTGGCAACTGAGGTACTGAAGGGAAAAAGGAAGTGTTTCCTTGGCACTAAATGCCAGAAAAAAGTAAAATCTTTCAGTGTATGATCCTCTCTTCCTCTTCTACCTCGTTTACTTTAGGAATGCAGTTATGAAAGGCATCAGCATTCAGGTAACACGAACAGTGAAGAAGTTTGGTAGCTTAGTCAAACCTGTCTGTTAACCTCCAGATTAAATTTTTGTTGTAAATGTTCTTACCCATTGCTCCACCAAGCACCTCGCCACAGTTGTGGTACCTACTGAGAGCAAGTATGTCATGTCCCTTTTGTTTTATTGCACTTGCTAAGCTCAGAAGTGGGATAACAGTGATCTGGTGCCATAACCTACCTACTTTGTTCCTACAAGCAAGGGTATAAGTGGCTATTCATGAGCAGTGAGTATAATGAATGAGGACTGAATCTAGCTGTGAGCTGTGAGTTGCAGTTCTAAATAAATATTCTCAAAAATAAGTTGTTTTTTTTTTCTTACAGGTAGTTTGAATGAGAAATCTCAGATGGAGCTGCATAATGCATTAACAGTAAAAATAAAAATAACCTGAAGCAAGATTTGTGGGAGTATATGTGCCTCTCTTAAGCTAAAACAGAATGAGCAGTTTGTTAAAATCATGTTGTTTGAAAATGGGATTTAAAATCTAATCTGAAGGATGCTTTGCTGAAGTTTTAATAGTTGTGTGCTGTTGTATGTGTGAGGTGGGGAGTGTCATCTCTTAGTTTCTGACATCTTTGGGAAAGTACTGGGAAATGCCTGTTGTGTTAGAGAGAACCTCCTTTGAAAAGAGGGATCATTTGTCATTCTTCTAGCAGCCTCTCTGGCAGAGTTTTTGATTGCTTACCTTCTCTGGCACCCCTGCGTGGCTGGCAAATCACTCTTACTGAAATGGAGATTTTCTCTGATACCAAATCTTGGTTTAACAGTTATAAAGAAAATGTTATTTCTTATTTCTTGGCTTATTTCTTGGGGAAATCATGTGCAGACAGGGCTTGTTGGAAAGTCTGAGAGGTAGTATGTAATGATGCACAGAGAAGTAGTCAGTACTCCACCCTGGTGCAGCTTCAGCATTGAAAATCAGGTCCTGAATTTTTGTAGCCTTGCCCTGAAAACAAGGGTCAGCAAAATAAAGCTTTTGTATGTATTGAGAAAAAGAGTTATGTAATTACTGTATTCTCTCATGTGTATGGAAATTGTACATGTGTTGCTTTATTGGATGCCTCCTTAGAAGCTGATGTTGAGAAGACTTGAGATTGAGATAGGACTGGACAAAACGAGTGGGGAAGAGTTACAGGTACATTTCCAGTGGAACTGGAGAAATGGCTTATAAATTGGCAGTGGTGTTGAAGGGGGAGGGGTGGGGGCTGGAAAGTCAGCAAACGTAGAGGTCCATGTTGGGAGTTACCTGTGGTAGGGTAATAAGAATGTGATTGAAACAGTGATAAAATTTCATTGAAAGTCCAGGAACGCCATCTGTTCTGGTCATATTTAATACACTCTGACGGGTGAATATAAAAGGGATGATGTAGTGTCATAGAGAGGAGATACTTTCATGCTTGCTTTCTCTTTCCCCCAGAGCAGCAAGTTAGATTGTTACATGAAGGCATGTTGTGCTCTTCATGAGAGAACAGTTGAAATGCATCTGAAGTGAAGTCAAAGGGTCTGGCATTGTGTTGCTCAGCTGCTGTAGAAGCAGACTGTGAGCCCTTTTGTGGGACTCTCAGAAAGCTGTGACTACTGGAAAAATATTAAGTATTTTTTGTGCTGAGCCACTGTGTTGTATCAGAGATGCAAATACTGCCTTGATCCTGGATCTTTAGATGCACTGGTAGCTATTGAGATCTTGCCCCTGAAGTGTATGTTCTTTTCTTTGAAAAGCCATCATAAATAGTGATGGGCAACCTTAATATGCTTGTGTTAACTAACAAACTGTACTAGAGTTTGACAGTTTAATGATCAGATACCTTTGGGTTTGTACTCTACAAAGGAGTTTGCGCACAACCGCAGCTATGTCAGGGTCTGGGCAGTATGTTTTTAGGGCAGTGGTACAGCTAATCTGGAGGACATCTTTCTAAGTAATGAAGAATCCAATTTTAGACTGTTCTGTAACCTTACAATATTTTCAGCTTATCTGGAAGTTTGGCTCAATATTTTTCCAGTTAAACCCATTTAAAGCTTGAAAAAAAGCAAGTTTTGTGGGGTTTTGGGTTTTTTTTTACTTTCTTAATTATCTTTCATCTCTTATCTCTCTTCATCTCTCGCCTGTGAGGAAATGCTGAGAGATCTGGGACTGCTCAGCCTGGAGAATAGAAGGCTCATGAGGAAGTTCTCATCAATGTATATAAATATCTGAGGGAAGCGTGTCAAGATGGAGCCATGCTCTTTTTGCTCTTCCTCAGTGGCAGGACAAGTGGCAGTGAGCACAAACTGAAACAACAGAGGATCCCTCTGAACATCAGGAAACACTTTTTCACCATGAGGGTTACAAAGTGCTGGCACAGGCTGCCCAGAGAAGTCCCCATCCTTGAAGACATTTAGATGCTATCTGTACATAGTCCTGGGTAACCAGATCTGCTTGGGAAAGAAGGTGGACCAGGTGATGTCTAGAGGTCCTGTCCAACTTCAACTTCTCTATGTTTAATCTAATAATGTACTAGTAAGGATCTCCCAGTTTGGAAAGAAGGCTGAAGTTGGGGTATAAGTATGCATTATAAAATTCTTTGGGTGGTGGGTAAGCTCAGTGGACATCCTTTGTTCACCAGATCCTGCTCATCCTTAAAAGAATTGGAGGGGGCTCTGGTACTGAGACACAAGAATAAAATAAAAATGGGTAACTCACATCAAACAGGGGCACTTCTGAGTGACTACAGCCAGTTAATTACATGAGAATTTTATATTTGAGTGCTCTTGAATTGGAGTTTGCTTGTAACTTTATTGGGTTTGTACCCTTTTTTTAATGAAGGGGGACTGTTCTGACTGCTTTTCCATGTTAGTGAGCCATATGCACACTATAGCCCCTGGAAAGACTTTGAACTATTTAGGGAGAAAGAGCACCTTAGCTGAGACTTAGTGGCATGATTAGGGAGTTCCCTTTTTTAATTCTTTCATTGTTATTAGAAGGTATATGGAAAAATGGACACAAAAATAGCAGTCCAGTAGAAGCTTGTTGGTAGAACTTGGTGGTTGTTTCCCAGACTGTTTACCTGGGGAGGAGTCTAAGGGGACCTTGAACTCAAGGAGCTTACAAGGGTTTTTAGTTTAAATTTGGGAATCCAGATGTCGGAAGTTACCTGGCACAACAGAATCACAGAAAGTTTGGAGTTGAAAGGGACCTCAAAGGATCATCTAGTCCAACCCTCTGCCAGAATGGTCCATACAAGTAAGCTCATGGTGCAATGCCTGTTGTGATAATGGAGGAACTTGGTGCATATTTCTTACAGAACTGTTTCAAACGTGTTAGGTGTTAGTTAAATGGCAGAGAAAACTCTAGGGCTTTTTCAAGTGAAATATAAAATTAAGTATTCCTGTCTTAAAGGCAAATAGGTTTCTTTGTATATTTATAAAGAGATATAAAAGTTAATTTGATAATTGTTACTGTCAAGATGAGTAACTGGAACCTTTCAGTTTAAATTTAGTAACTTTCTGCACTGCTTCACTAAATGGACTTTAATTAAATTTGCGTTTCTCAGTGAGATCTTCATGAACTTGTCAGGTTGCTGTGATTTAGCAGATGGCTTCATTTCCTAAATAAGTGGAAAAAGGCAGATTCTGAATATCACTTACAGAGGATACTCACATACTTTGAGAGTTAGTGGGCTTGAGGACAAGCCTACTGGTACCCTGATGAGCTTTAAGCTGGTTTCATTGAACTTGTGCTTTCATTTAAATGCTTAATGAAATACGTAGGTGTACTTCTGAGACTTGTGTCTTGTTTTGACCAACTGAGTTACTGCTGTATGCTTCTGAGGATCAATCCTGAAAAACAAAGACAGGAAAGGGGACTTTGAAAGGTATCAGTCTTGTGACTAGTGTGATGTAGCACCGAAGTAGGCTGTCGTCATAGTGCCAACGCTGAAGTGGCATTTAATCAGTAATCAGGGATATCGCGCTCTATGATTTTCAGTCTGATAACATCTTCTTCATCCTGCCTACTCAGTCTGTAGTTAATTTATATCTTTAAAGAGGGAATCATGTTTTATTCTGTACTTCCATAGTGTAATTACGATAAGGATAGCAAATAGATAAGGCCTGAGCTGGCATTGTTTGTTAACATAGGACGAAGTAAGATAAAGGTGTGTTTCAACTTTGCTGAATATGGCTAACAGGATTAAATGTATATTCAGCTGTTTTTAGGGACTGGTTTTGCTTTCCTTTGCATCAGTCAGTCTTACTAGTTATGCTGAGTTCTTCATTTTTTAATGCAGATAGATTGGGTAATTGCATTACCTAACCAATACAACCTATGGAATAACTCCTTAACATTTGGTTTATGTGTGCAGGCATAAATCCACACTGTATCTTCAATATTTTTTTTTAATTTCCTATAATCCAGGTATTTAACTCTTTAAACAGACTTCAATCAGAAGAAATTAAACAATTATTACTATTTTAAAAACTGTAGGAAAAATATATTCTTCGTAACCTAGTATATTTAGACTATCTAAAGTTATTCACAGGTATAGTAATTGTTTAATGTTGCCTCTCTAACGTCATTAACTAATATTAGTTCAGTTGCTTCCCAAGTTAATAATTTTTTTTAAGTGAATCATAGAGAATGGAAGTCTTTTGTAATGTTACCTACCAAGCACGCATTTGTTAAATGATTTTTCTGACTTCAAAGGCTGATGCAGAACCGGTTGCTTGTGGTGAAGTAATTTGCAAAAAGCTTCTAAAGCACAAGTAAAAGGAATTTTCTTCTCCCCTTCTCTCCGTAGTGTTCAGTGTGGATTGCAGCACAGTCGAATGTCCTCCTGTTCAGCAAGTTGTCTGCCCACTGGATAGCTATGAAACCCAAGTCAGGCTGACGGCTGATGGCTGCTGTACCCTGCCCACAAGGTTGGTTGGTGTCTTGATGGCTGAGTATTTTTAATTTTTTCTCTACTATTAAGTACTATAAATACAGGGTAATACTGAAAACTTCTGCAGCAATAAACATTAATTCAGATTTATGTTAATAAAACATACAAGAAAGTAGGTTAAAGGCTGTTTCAAAGGTGTAATGATTCTGAAGCAGAAAAATATTTTTTCAGTGTAATTGCATGAAGCTCCAATTTGCTAAAATTATTGTGAGGGGTTTGTGCCTCTAGAATGATTTTTTTTAAGTGTTTTTAATTTCATAAAAACACTTTTGAGAAACTTTTGAATGTCTTTTGGTAATTAAATGATGGGGATGGCAGAAATGTAAGAGAAAATCTCACCTAGTTAAAGAAAAAAAGATAAAGGTGTTTTTCTGTGTGTGGAAGACTACTTCAAGAAGCTGAAAGACAGTGGCCATGTAGAATGTAGGAAAACAGAAGTTTCAAGAGCTTCCTTCCATTTTACTTCTGTTGTTGTTCAAGTAAGTATAATTTATCACATTTCAGATAAATGAGACAATTGGAATTGTTGCGTTTTTGGTTTGGTTTTTTTTTTTTTCAGACTGCACTGCTGTTTTAGCTTCTGTTTTTACAACAATCTTCCCAGAACCTGATTCAGCAATATGCCAAATAACCATGAATTCAAGCAAAAAGTATCATTTCTCTGTATGCTTTATGCAAAAATGAAAGTATTTCTTGTAGAGGTAGATGTTGGGTTAATTGGTATGAAAGTCTTTACACCTTAACAATATTGCCATATTCTAAACCCCAGAGAGATTGTCAGGAGTGATAAACTTGCAAAGAAACAAACAAGGTTTGTTATTTAGTAGAGAGTTTAAAATTTATTGAATAATAATAATAATAATAATAAAATCAAAACTCAGTAAGGCATTTGACCTCAGTAAGACATTTGACACNGCACAGGCTGGAGAGCTGGGCAGGGAGAGATCGAATGAGGTTTAACAAGGGCAGGTACAGGGTATTGCATCTGGGGAGGAACAACCCCAGCTACCAGTATAGGTTGGGGACTGGCCTGTTGGAGAGCATTGCAGGTGAGAGGGACTGGGGTTCCTGGTGGACAGCAGGATGACCATGAGCCAGCAATGTGCCCTTGTGGCCAAGAAGGCCAGTGGCATCCGGGGGTGTATTAGAAGAGCGGGTGGTGACTAGTAGGTTGAGGTCCTCCTCCCCCTCTCTGTTCTGCCGTGGTGTGACCACACATGGAATACTGTGTCCAGTTCTGGGCCCCTCAGTTCCAGAAGGACATAGAACTCCTTGAAAGAGTCCAGCGCAGGGCCACTAAGATGATTAAGGGAGTGGAACATCTTCCTTATGAGGACAGGCTGAGGGAACTGGTTCTCTTCAGCTTAGAGAAGAGACAAATTTGTTTTAACTTGCTGGCCAAATTATTTTTTATTCCCCAAAAGTAAATTTGTGTTCTGTTTTTCTGCAGTCTGTGATAAACTGTGGATTTTTTTTGCTTGTTGTTGTCTTTTTTTTTATTATTATTGCCATAATGGATGGAATGAAAAATACCCACTCTGTTCTTTATAGATGATAACTTCAGAGTTCCTAATATCAGGAAATGTAGAGTACTGAGAAAATCTAATTTACTTCAGAAAAATTACCAGTTGGAAATATTTTCTAATTCTATCACACCCCTAGGAACTGATCTCAAATAAAATGCCTAAAGCAAACATGTCTTTGAAAGAATCTTTTTCTTTCTTTGACAACATTTCAAAATAAAAATCGTTAACATGCAGCCAACCAACCGTGACTGATGTCTGAAATGCACTTGTACACGTGCGTGGTACTTAAGTGACAAAACCAGTATTCCCATTTCCTGCACACAAAGACCTCAATTGTCTGAGTCGCCTAGAGTGTGTGAATTATTAGATAACTGTGAACTGCACTGAAACCTCTTACAAGTCAGGCTGCTGTGCATTACTGGGATCAGAGCTGGGATAGATGAGTTACCAGCTCCTGGAGACTTATGATCAGGTCAGGATTTCTGAAGTTTTTTGTATTAATACCTATGTTCCCCTTGATGTGTATAACTGCAAACCCCCCACAATTAGCATAAACTAGCATTAAGTAGGCAGACAGGTTGAAAAAATTATAAGTGTGTTCTCCTCCTCTGTTAATTTTTAATTTTGCGGCTCGGTCTGTTTTGCTATATATAATTGTTATGTGGGTTGCTACATTTTTTGAGTTGCCTTAATTCAGCCAAAGCAATAATATGCTTTTTAATAGAGTAGGTGAGAAGGGAAAACAGCAACAACAAAAAAAAAAAAAAACTGGATCTGGCAGCAATAAGATCATATAGATGTTATAGATGACATAGATTTTATAGATGTGTGCCTGCTAGGAATATGTTCAGTTACTTAGGTCTTAAGCAGGGTGGAAGTATATTAAAAAAGACACTGTCAGAGTAGTCATCTGCATGCTGTAGGTAAAGATATTGCTTGAAGGAGGGAATGAAGGAACATGGACGTGGGTATAATCAGGAAAGAAAGATTAGATGAAGGTTGCAGTGGAGAGAAGTGTGTCAGAGGGGAGAGAAGTACGTATATGAAAAAAAGCAGAAAAGGAAACTAAGTTCAGTTACTTGGAACATGAAAGTCAAACCATTTAAACTCAGATTCATTCTTTTTACAGATTTGACATTGAACCTGTATATTTGAAGCTAAGGTCTCCACCCCACATAGGAGTTGCATTTCAGAACTACAGGAAAAAGTGCAGATTTAGAGATGAAAGACTGTATTGGGATCAGAGGGATGCTTTTCCTTAATTCTGTAATTTACTAAACTTATTATGAAATACTAAAGTTGCATTCAGTTTAGAATCACTTAAATCGGTATTGTATCTCTTTTAAGTTAGAATTAAGTTCTAAAGAAGCAGCCATGTATGTTTAGTGTATATTTGAGAATAATTTATTAAAAGCAAAGAGTTGGTGTTTCACAAAGTCATGAAGACTACGACCTTATGAAAGTACTTCTGTTAAAATTACAGACTCTCTCAAGAAATCTCAATTATTACTCCCATTTACTGCTGCTAAAATAAAGGCTTAATGCCAGCAGAATGACAGAGATGTCAAGGACAGTATCATGGTTAAGGATGGATGGCACATCACAAACTTGATTAACAAGTAGTTGACAAGTTCAACAGCAGGGCCAGTTTGACTTCTGTCCCACGTCATGTTCCTGGCTGTTTTCTTGCATGGAATGTGATAGAAAAACAGATCCTGAAGTTGGTGGTTAAGTTGGCATTTGTTTTATGAGTGAGCTCTTGAATGCATATTCATAATGTTGAAAACCCCTCTAGCAATGCCAGGGGAAAAGTGGGAATAGTAAACAAGTATCTGATGCCAGAGATTCTTGTATTTGCATTCAGAGGTTTAGTGTCACACTGAGCTCTAATGCAATCCTGCAAAGACAGTCTACTGATTTGGTATTAGTATCGAAATAGTGGTTGCTTCAGCTTTTCTCAGACTATCATGAGACACTCAAATTGTGTTAGGAAAGCTAAATGATACGCCTGTCTCTGGTTTTGGTAGAGATGCTCTCTTCTTCACAGAGCTTAATGACTGAAAATGTGTTGGAACTCTTACTGAAAACATGCTATCACCATTTTGTTAATAGGTTTGTCTTCTGTTACAAAGTTGAACGGAGGGATAATCAACATGAAATGCACAGAATACATTGTCTTTGCTTGTATCCTGTTTTTCTGTTGTGGATTAATTTTCTGATGTTCAGATCCCTTTGAGAATATTTTCATAAATGTAAAAATCTTTATCAAAATATGTTTAATTTTTTCATTTGTGAAGAATGGACTGTGCCAATGGTAGCTGATGTCAGTGATTAGTGTGCATTCATTGCTCACATGGTTTTGTCTGTTTCAGAGTTTCATATACAAAGGAGTAAATGACATGTTTGGATGATTGCACCAAGTATTTTTAAATTTTTTTTCTTTCTGGCTGTTCTTGTTATTAGAGTAATTTGTAAAGTTAGTCTTTACTTGGTTTCCTCTTCTTACTCTAGTTTTGTCCCCCTGCTGCTGTACTATTTACCCTTCTTGTACTGTAAGTGTAGTCTGTTCTCTTCAATTTCCGTTCTCCCTCCAGTTGCCTGTTACAAGTCCTGGAACATCCAAGATCAATTCAGTGCTCTGTGATCTGGCAGATCTTTTATTCAGCTATTCTTGTCAGCCTTTTAATAAAACCAGATAACCCAACAAAATTCTAGGGAACCAGATATATATTAGTACCGTGACAATATTAAAAAGAACAAAACCCAATTGATTAAAGCTCAGAACATCAGTTCTGAGAAAACCAGTGGGAAAACGGATACAGGATTGAATTGAGAAGGATTAAAGGAAGCAGTTATAGCTAAAAGCAACCAATGTTGCTTTGACGGGCAGTTTTATGAAACTTGATTTTGCCTCTTGAAGATACTAAGCTTGCCTTAAAAATCCAACAATCAGAGCACCTTCTTTCCAAATTTCTGTCTTCTGTAGTCACCAGTCATTTTCTTTGTGTTAGATTATTTTTATTTTTTTTTTAAGGGCTTTTTCATTAATACTGTCTCACAGGTTTATCTTTTACAAACTGGAAATGTATCCTCTTCCCCAAGCTACTTAACATTGAAGAAAAACATTTCCCACACCCCTCCTCCCCCACAACATTGATTCACATCTAAAATGAGCACATGCTGGCTTGAGTATCTTGCTAATAATGTACGATATAATAATGTCCTTTGAAGATGAGAGAAGCATACAGGAGTATGCTCACTAAATCACAATGATGTTTGCTTGACATGCTTATTCAAAACACTCTCATCATAAGCCTGAATATGTTCTAGATTAGAACAAGTTCAGAAATAATTATGTTTATCAGTCAAAATCTCCTGTCCTTTTTTTTTTTCTTTTGTGCCTGAGTCTTAGCTTTTAAAAGGCACTTTTCAAGGCAGTTATGGAGGGAGGAGAAGGGAAAACACAAATGCAAATGAAGCATAACATTCAGGTAAGTTAGAATCTCTGGGAGCAGTGGACTTTTTAATAAATGTAAACCAAACAGGTATGCCACAATTATTTCATCTCAGAAAAGTGTGTCTGTAAAAAGCTGTTCTTCAGTCTTGCAAGATTGAAGCCCTTGAGTTTAAGCAATGAGCGAATGAAGACTCCTTGTATAGGGCCCTCTCACTATTGCTTCGTTAGAGCTAACTGGGTGGTGCTGCAAATGCAAACCCCTCCATTGGCTTAAGTAGCGTGGAGGAGTAGGATTATAGGTTTATTGTTCAGAAGAAAACCACTGAAAAAGTTTTTTAAATGAATTTGTTATAGAAGGTTTTTTTTCCCCTCGTGTTTGAGCAGTCTTTTCCCTGTTGGTTATTCTTTATTTGGTGGCTGAAATGTCTCAATCTGGGGCTGTCAATCTGGCAACGCTGTGATTTGATCCTCAGTGTGGTAAAGATGTGAAATGTTCTTGACCAGCACAAGTGTTAGCTCTCTGCATAGTGTAATAAAACAGCATTTTACATTGTAATCACCTACTCAGTCCTGCTGTAGGGACAGTTTATACGTGTGTTTTGTTTTTCCCAAGCATAAAGCCTTACTTAGAAATCAGCCCATATTCCCCCCATCCAATTTCTTAAATAATCACACTTGTAAAAATAAAGCTCAAGAAAATGAATAATACTTTAATGCAGTAGCAAATCATTTATTATCTTGAGTTTCACATTAAACTATATTTTAAAATTTAAACCAGTGCAAAACCAGATTTGATTATCGTTAAGTAAAATTACCTTTCAAGGGACAAAAGGAAAATAAATAAATGTACAAAAACATGCTTCACTTCAAGAAAGATCTATTAAATTAAAAAACCACACTTTTGCATCTTTCCTGTACTAAAATATTTTCAATGTCAATTGTGCTTTACTGAGTAATTCTGAAGACATTAAGAGATAGCAGTGGTTTATATGAAAGTCTCTAAATTTTTCATACTATTCCTGAATTGTAATTCTGATTCCAAAGGAAGAAATAGCTTATTTTATTACCTGAAGTCTTTTTTTTTTTAATAGAACTTTGTGGTGGTTTAGGCACAATAGAGAAGCCTGTTGAGAAAGACGTTGTTGCCAGTTTCACTTCTAATTTTCAGAAAACGTGTAGGTATTAGTTAAGTCAGCCATGCTTTCCTTTCGCATTAGTGAACTAAAACAGAGGCCCTAGGGCAACAAAAATCACACCTCTTCAAGAGGTCCTTTGAATTTGCCAGTAAGCAATTGCTTTTAATTTGCTTTCTCCCTTCTTATGACACTTAGGCCATTTGTAGTTGAATCATCTGTTGTGTCTGCAACCTTTCACAGCGTTAGACCCACCAGCCAATGTTCTGTATTAATGTTACAACAGCATCTAGGGAATTCTAGTGGCGGCTATACATAAACCAGCACGTTCTCTTCTCATTTTATGACAGGCACCAGAATCATAACTGGGAATTCTGTAGTCCTAAGAACTCCTTTAAGCTATTACCAGTTTATATTTGAGAATACCCGCACACAGCTATTTGGATAAAGTGTTTCTTCTGGTAGCATCTGTAGAGGTAGCCTCTGAGTCCCTGATTGCTTTTGCATCTGTCCCACCCCATAGGGGAGGGAGCATACAACCTTTCCGATCATTCTTAGCTGCCTGATTTTGTCTAAATCGTTCCCTAGCAAAGTATGAGAAGATTCTTGAATGTTTGTCTAGATTCTTTTCTTAGGTCTTCCTGGCTTTGGAAGACCTTAATTTTATGATACGGTGCTTGGTTGTTCTGTACAGGATTCACCACGTTGTTTTTTCCAACTTTCTACAGAGGACACTTGTGATCCTTCAGGAGGCATAATTTTTTTTTTCTCTTCCCCTCCCCACTGTACCAGTTGCCTCTCTCAAGCAATATTTGCTGATACAGAGGTCTCCCTTGTATTTGTTCTAGAATTTTAGATCCTTCTCTTCCACCCATCTCACCCTCAAGAAATGGAATCCAAGAGAAAGTGGTTCTGGATCCCAATTTTTGTTAAAGGTGGTTCAGCTGGAATTGGTAAGGTGAAATACAAATCCAAGCATCTCTATCTTCCTGAGATTTCTATTCAGGGCTTGACTTCTGAATAACCTGTGTAGGTGGATGAAAGGTCTAACAAAAGCATGGTAAGGATTCTGCAGAAGCGTTGCTATACCTTCAGTTCTTTCATTAGCGTCTTAAAAAAAATGGTTTCTAGCTATCACGGTCAACTTGCTCAAGCTGTTCCTCCTGTATTAGAACTCTAGCAGGATGCCTTGCAATCTCAAGTACAACTAACCATCCAGTACCATGGTGTTGTAACACTTGCTGTTGAATTGGGAGACTCCGTTGTGTACTGAAGAGGCAGGTTTTATATTGAAGGAAAGCTCTACATTGATACCAGTTGAACCACTTGATGCCAAGCTCAGGCTTTCAATAGGGTTTTCTTTGTTTTAACAGTTGATGAAAAGGATAAATGGAACACTGCAATCTTGTGAGCTTTCATAATACCTGGAAATAGGATATCTGGAGCAATTCTGGAGCATTGTTTTAAAATTTAGTCCGTAATGAAATAAATTCATAAGCTGAATGATTATCTAATGATTTGCCATAGTTTGAGGAAGGCCATTTTTGCCCCTTCTGGACACTGTGCTTTCTGTCCTCTCTCATATGAAAACAGAACAAGAGTTCTTGGAGTCTGAGTCAATTCAGCCTTCCCGTTCTTGTACAGAATTGCCTTCAGGGGTATGAGAAAGTTGCCTAATGTCACAAATGACATGGAAAAGCTAAACACAGACTAATTACTGTTTTTCTGTGTATATGTGTGGGTTTTTTTCCTTTTAAAGGAGAAAGAATGGACATAAAGTGAAACAATTAGATAAAGTAAAAAATAATTGTTTCGGGGGAGGTTGGTGGGGGGGGTGTGGGGGTGGGTTTGTTTTTTTTTTGTTTGTGGGGTTTTTTATTGTTGTTGGGGGCAGGGTGGAGAGGAGGTGTTTGCTTCTGTTGAGTCCCTAATGGCTTAGTTTGATGAAGATAGTCAGGAGTAAGAAAGTTCGGAGTTACAGAATTAACAGTTAATTATAAAGCTATCATTTGTAAGTGATTCTTGACCTGACATACTTAGGAATTGTGTTATATTTTAAGAGGATCAGGAATTAATTCCTCATTTAAAAAGTGGTGAAATAAAAAAAGAAATAGTTATCTGGTATTATAAGAATCTAGCACTTGTATAACATTATCACTGATTTCTTATCTTTGGTTTTGAAATGTTTGCTGTATTATGAAGGGTGAGGCTGATAAGAAAATAGTAACTGAGATACATAGTAGTAAAAACCAAAGAGATTTTCAATGGGGAGGGGTGACGGGGAAGCTGGTCGGACAAAATATGAGAAAAATGCGGGGTTGGACTGGTTTATATTGTTTTATTTCATATGCAGATGAATTCAAACAGGTCTATACATATGTTGGTGTGGTTGAAAAAAACAGTGAACTTGGGCAGTGGTTGTATTCCTGCTGGTTCCACAGCACGAGTCCTTTGTGACTGTCCTCTTTTCCCATCTCATCCTGCTGGGAAACAGACCAGTTGATTTAATATTTGTCAAAGGAAGAAATAAAGTCTTTTAGTGAAATGAACTATTTTGGGTCCTAATAAGCCTTGGAAAGATGATAATCTACTTGATGTAAACGCTGATTTTACGACTTTTCCCCTTGCTTAGCATCTGCTTGCTAAAGATGCACAGAACCCATTCCCTTTCACAGTATCTTTAATTAAAGCTAGATAATTCCCCTTTGTAATATTGAAATGTCCCCTATGTATAAAGATTTTTTTATTCGTGGAAAATTAGAGTATTATATTTGGTATCTGCTCATAACAATGTCTAGAACTTTAGAAATGAATTCTTACTTGGGAGCACACTAGTGTTGATTTCTCAATAAGTAACCCCCCTGAAGAATTAGAATAGGAAGAACTTTCATCTAAGAATACAGATTGTATAGAAGAGATGCAAATTTTCTGAGCATTTGGAAATGGACCAATAGCAAGTGTTACATGCAACTTCCATAATTCTTCTCTCATGTCTTTCTACAGGCTTATTGTTGATCTCCAAAATAAAACAAGAAAAAAGATTTCTGGGAAAAAGAAGTATTTAATTACTGACTTGCTTAATCATATGTTTAAAACTGGAAATGCAAAATGTATAAAACAGCGACTCCGAATTTGTGGCAAAAAATTCCCCAGTGTATGCCTGAAAATTTAGGAAAAATCCAGCTGAACTTCTTAGGCAGAGGTGTCCTGATGGCTTTGTCTTTGCCCGGAATGTCTGTATAGGACTATGTTTTTCTTTTTGAAGACTCTTTGAAGGCTTCTTTTTGAAGAATATTTGTTTGATCCCTTAAGCTGTACCTTGACCAACTTAAAACTCATTGCCTTGGGTGCTTAACTGACATCATGTCTTCAAGTGCAACTAGCATGGGCATAATCCTTTGCTGATTTAATGAGGTTGCTATATTAATATTTTATTTCTCTGTATCTTTTAGACCCATGCTTGATTGGGAGATCTCCTTCCCTTTTGATAACACTGGGAGCTGTAATCTGAAAGTTCCTTACTTTACAGTACCTTTAAGTGTTCATATTACTAAGGGTTCTGTGGGAGTTTTCTTTGCTATGTTTAGGTAATGTAAGTGCTGCAAATGGAATTAGATTCCTGCAAGGGAAAAAAAAGAAGGACCATGATAAAATCTCCACAGGAATGTAATGTATGTTTCAGGAATGCTTTTCTTTAGTTACAGTGCTTCAGATTTAATTTTGTTTGATCCTCAGAATAAATATCCCTCTCCTCAACACACCCCCGCCCCAATCTTCCCATTCACTGATACTAAATCTTTTTTCCAGGGTGCCTGTTCTTGTTTTCATAGCCATTATGCCTTGTGCCTGGAGAAATCTTTTGATCCTACCATCAAAACAGCTCTTCTGAGCCTAACCAAGCCCTTCTCTCTTTTCATCTGCTTAATAACAGAAGTAAACTAACCAAGATAATTAGATTTTAAATAAAAAATGTCATTTGCAAGTTATCTGGAAGTTGAGTATATGGAGTGGTTGAAGTGAGACCTAGTATTTTTTGTCTTGCAAAAGTTTGTACTTTGTTAATATACATTTTAAAATATCTTTTTCTTTCTTTCTCCTTTAGTAATATGTCAGCACTTGTTTCTGTTTCATTTGTCTCACGAGGGAAAAGCACCTTCCAAAGCAGTGTGTGACAGAGGGTTAAGATACAAATTCCTTAAAATTAATTATTCTTTTATTTGCTGACTGCTAGAGGTCTTTGTTTGTTTGTTTTTAATTCTACCCAATAAGTACCTTTCTTCTGTCGGGGCAGCAAAAGATGATAGTACAGAATTCTGTAAGATTTCTTAGTTGGCTTAAGGTGAAGGTGCTGTCACAAATAATTCATGTTCTTTGATCCCAAGTAGTAGAAGCCCTAGTGCTTTTTTTTCTTCTACGTCTCTGTATGCAAAGGGTATACAGTAGATTTCCTCTTTTTTTGTAGCTGCAAATAAGTTGAGAAGAAAATGTCAAAAGTTAAGGTGTGATAAAGAAACTTTTGGTTTCTGTCCTCTCACTTTTTTTGCTTTAGTTCATACCAGTTACTTTTAATGGTGAGTACAGTACTTTCAAAAACTTTTCTAATGCCTTTCTTTTAAGAGAGGCATTATACTGTCATTATACTGTAGAATATATGTGATGTGGTGTTAAATTTCTTCACTTTGTCTTGACATATTCAATGTATTATGATGTGATATAACATATATATATAATGTAATTAATAGCACTTTTTCAAAGATACATTTATCCCCTTACCAACAAGCTGCTATAACACAACATTTTAAGAATCCTCTTCAGCTCGTTTTATAAACTTTCTTTGAGATTCCGCAACTTCCTTTGTTTTTCTTGCAAATTTCTTATTTCATATAATCCCTTACAGTGGAGAATATCATGTTATCTAACACTGAGGAGGTTAAAAGGAGACATTAAAACTCGTTCTGTTGAGAGTTGACTCATCCTCACCCATAGAACCTTGGTCTGAGATAAAATTGCTGTTGGGCAGTGAAGGAGATGCACATGGTTGGGGAGAACCAAACTCCTTAATTTTTAAGTGTAAAGAATAAGGAAACACATTAAGTGCTGATGATACACCTTACCAATAGGTGGTTTAATGTGGGCTATTTTTCTTGGATTACTTTAAATATTTGAAATGATTCGTAACAAATAGAGTTCATATTTTTATTCAAGTCATAATTACAGGATCTTCTGCTGAGTTCTTTTTTACTTCCGAAATCCCCATGAATTTCTAGTGTGCTAAAATTAATCTACAAGGTTTAAAAAAAAAATATATAAATTGATATGCAGTTGAAAAACTTGGAGTGCTATTCAATGAAGTGTCTCAGCTATGGTATTTTGCATATTTCTCTTTGTTCATTTTGTCATGTTTCATTAAATCATTGCTGCTTATCCCTATAAAATGCTCACTGTTTGCGGTAAGAACTCCATAAAATGTAAACTTACGAACTTTTAAGTGTTTGACTTTTAAACTGTTAATCAAATAGCAGAGAATCTGGAAATAAAAGGGACTATTCACAGATTCATGTTTAGTGACATATTATGTCTTCCAGTTCTTTAGACTGTTTTCATGAATAAACAAATACTACTTAGAGAAAGTATTCTTTTTAAAGTGATCCAATCTCTCAGAGTCACCATGGTATTTAATATACTTATCCTCCCACATTATTTGGTATTGTATGTGATTGGTTGCCCTTCACAGGCTGAGGGCAACACCATCAAAAACCAAAAGAGAAGCTTCAATTATTTCCATCTGGCTCAAATTTAATTATTCTACATAGTCTTCCTTTCTCTTTAGTTATTCCCTATATAAAACTGGGTATTACCTGGTTTCCTAATGAGCAAACACTCTTCAGATGAATGACTGCAGTTATGGCTATTAGTGTTCCTCCAGGTTTGATTTTTCAGATGGAATGGGAAGAGAAGCCTAATTTTGCACCTCTGAAGAATACAGTTACTTTCAAACAATGGAACTACATTTTTCTATGTTTTTGCATACAGCACTGGAGGGCTGCTGGCATTATACAGTACCACCTGCTGCTTTGCTTGACCAGCAAAGAGTTTTGGTTGGTTTAAAAAAAGCCACAGCCTTTAGAGTGATAAACTGTCTTGGGTTATTAAAAGATGAATCGAAGATATGACTCTTCCGGAATTGGAACCTGTGCTCTAACTTTCCTTATTCCTCTTGCTTTTTCTTTCCGCTCACATGTGGCTTCATTTATTTATGGGGTTTTCCTTACTGTTCTTTGGTTTCAGATGCGAGTGTCTCTCTGGTTTATGTGGTTTCCCCATGTGCGAGGCAGGCTCCGTTCCCCAGATAGTCTCACGTGGAGATGGAACACCTGGCAAGTGCTGTGATGTCTTTGAATGTGTCAATGGTATGTGACGCTTTCTCTTGCACCTGGAGCAGATGATTTTATCTGTCTGTGGGGGATGCTGGGCATTTGGTTATTTTTACCCTGTTGTCAAGGTCTAAGAAATCATTTTCTTGAGGATCATTCAGCAAGAGGGAACTGGAAGTTCTATTGAAGACACTTAAGTGGGAAGCTGTCATTTCTAAATTGTTGTGTTTCTTTAACTTCTAAAGCAGTTTTCCCTGTGACCCAGGGAATTATCATTTTAGCAAGACTGCCTCACTGCATGTTTTTCAGGTGGTACTTTGCCAGTAGCAAATACCAGAATCCTTTCAGAAGGGATTTTTTTTGCTGAGCACAACAGGTGCTTGTTGCAGTAGTGTCAACAAAAGCTTGTTGTGTAAAGTGTGGGGTTTGCTTTAAGAAATACTTGGAAAGTAATTTTTATCATGGATTTTCAACTTCTGGAAGTTGAAAGTCAGTGTAAGAGTAGTTGATTCAGATTCTTGGCTTCCTGATGTAAATGTTTAGAGATTGTTTAAAAACCTTGAATTTGTTATGTGAGTGACTATATCTTGTAACTGCTCTGTGGTATACATAGATATAGCTTTGCATATATTGTGAGTTGGGAAGAGACTTAGATATTTGACTGTTAGTAGATGGAAAGGGAAAAATGCTCTTGAAGGATTGCATGTTCAGATAATGTTTGAGCATAAAAAGTTATATGTTGCTGCAGTATTTACTATTTAGTATTTATTCAGCAATGTTTAGTCAATGGTGGTGTATCATATGTTTGAAACGGCTTTTACTTTATGTTCTTCATTGCATATGCACATAAACGTGCACAGAGAGCGGCATTTCCCCAAAAGAGAATGTTTGTGATTTTTACATGTGGTAAAATTTTAAATACTCAAATGCTGTTTCAAAAATAATACATATAATGGGGCATTATATAGAATTATTTTTCTTTAATGTGAATAGAAAAATTTGTATCAGGAAGAATTACAGATTCTTTATTTTTATATCTTTATTCTTTCACTGTTTGGGATAAGATTGTAGAAACCGAAGAATTAAATACCTTAAACTTTAAATTAAACTTACCTAAGTTGCTGGAGGGATGGAAAACCTCTTTCGAAGGCAGGCAGAGACAGTTTGGATTGTTCAGCCTGGAGAAGAGAAGGCTCTTGGGAGACTTTATAGCGACCTTCCAGTACCTGAAAGGGCCTACAAGAAAGCTGGAGAGGGACTGGTTGCAAGGGCATGTAGTGATAGGACAAGGGAAGTGGTTTTAAACTAGAGGAGGGGAGATCTGACATTAGGAAGAAGTTCTTCATGAGGGTGATGGAACACTGCAACAGGTTGCCCAGAGAGGTGGTGGAGGCCCCATCCCTGGAGACATTCAAGGTCAGGCTTGATGGGTCTCTGAGCAACCTGATCGAGTGAAGATGTCCCTACTTACTGCAGGGGGTTGGACTAGATGACCTTTAAATGGCTCTTCCAACCTAACACATACTATAATTTTTGTATTACCATTATAGCCTGTTCTACTAAGCTAACATTCATATTCATTTATCTCATATCTGTGTCATTCTGTTAAAGTATCTTTTTTTTTAACTTGATTTATGTCTGTGTCACATATGTTTGATTCAGGATTTACTTTAGTACTTTGAGCAAGAAATGCAAAGCCAATTTCTTGCTGGTGTGAAACAGTCTCAATTGTACAAACCACCCTGCTAACATACTGGTTTCTCTTCAGCCTTAAGTTAGTTGTGGGTGCTGCTATGAGAATTGTGGCAGTACATAAGTACAATTGTGGCAGTGCATTTAGATGTTAGATGGAGCTGTTCAAATTGCTTATCTTTCTGCCCTTAGTAATTTTTATAACCTATTTCTAAGGAGGAGGGTTTGGGGTTTTTTTTCATAGATGACACTGAGCTTGGACTGTTCAGCACTTCTGTTCACTAACTCCAAAGATTCAGCCTTCTTTTGAGTCAGGATTTCTTTTTGCATCTCAGGCTATCCTCTTCCTGTTCTCCATCTCAGTAGCTTAAGAAGGCAGAGTTAACTGAAACAAAATATAGGAGGTTTTGAAGGGAATTTGATGTCAGAGAGGGAAAAGAAGGCCAAATTATCTCTTCTTACAAACTCATTTTCCTTTAATCTTTTGTCCTACATCCTTGAAACATCAGTATTAAAATATTGAAGGCAAAAATAAACATTTTTTTAATAAGCAAAAACCCTACCCAAACAAAAATACCTGAGAAATCTGATCAGAAAAGTTAAATTTGGTTGGCTGGTTTTTTAAACAGGGCGCTTAATACTACAATCGGGTATTTAAAAACAATGCTGTATGATGTAACTTGAAATCTCTTGAAGTATATTTAGAAGGGAGGAACTTGCAGGAGCCATTAATGATGTTTCATTTTGGAAAGAGGGAATAAGCCTGAAGACAATAAATAATTCTATCAACAATCTAGGAGCAACTGTGAAACTACTTGTGAGTTCTGTATGTGACATTTGGATTGTGTGGCAGATCATTTGCAAAGAGGACAGAATAGTCGTAGAGCTTGATCTGCATTTCTCTACAATTTAGGGTTTTTCAATGTATTTTAGTATGGTTAGGTGGTTCCTGGATCAGGAACAAATATTGCAAGCCACACCTTTAAAACCTCTGAATTCCTAGAAAACTAATTCTGATAAGAGTTTACTAGATTAATGTCTAGTGCAGTGACACACCAGTAAAGTATCTACATAAAATCCATACCGTTACTCCTGTCAGCTTAAAATGAAGAGAAGGGGAAAAGCATTATTCATGAGACTTAGTGATACCCAGTTCTGTTTTTTAGAAGGGTCTTGAAATACTAATAAGTGCAGAAGAGATATAGTAGATATTAGTAGCAGATGGAGGAAATATCTTACAGTGATAGGCTTAGATCAACTTCTTCACTTAATTAAAAAAAATTGCCATCAAAATAACAAGAGCCAAATCTGTAAGATCTAGGACATGTTGTTCTCAGCAGTGAGGGTGGTTAGCTGTTGGCACAAACTGCTGGGAAGATGCTGAATTCCTTATCTTCATCCTTTCCAATTAGGATTAGATGCCTTTTTAAAGAGTGTGTTTTAATCAAATGCAAGTTAAGGGGTTTATAGACGTCAAGAAGGGTGAGCGGGGGTGGGGGGGAGGGGGGCGGGAGGAGAAGATGTTTAGATGGTGTTGCTGACAAGCAGCTCCCTTGGTTCTGTGTTTGAAAAACTCTGAATTCAAACAGGCAAGAGGATGGAATAAAAAGGACATGTGCATTATACATTAGTATAATTTTCCTGCTGTTATAGCATCTAGTTAATGTTAGAATTCAATAATTCTACAGGAGTGTCAGAGGAAAAAGCTGTCTAGAATAATGGTTTGTCTGCTTTTGTTGAAAGAAGGAACACGTTTTCATACCTTTAAAGAGATATTAAAGTAACTAGCATTCCCTTGAGTGACAGGCACCTATGTGCTTATGGCATGTTTATGTGTGGAAATCATATAAAGAATGAGTGGCATCATTATTATTTATTAATTTATAATGTCTCCACTGATGCCAACGCTTGTAATTTCATGTTTGTGGACTGTTAAATGTCATCACAGCTAAGTGCAAATAGTGATTGTTGCTACTAGTTCTCAACTATTTCAGAATTTGTTGGTATTATACATGGATCTTTCTAGCAAGAGAGCAGCCACATCTGTGCTTAAACAGAGCTGAAGTTGTAAGTTTGGCATGTATCTTCACCCCATGCAGCTTTATTCAAACAAAGGAGCTTACTTGTTGCAAAATTGAAAGCAAGCTTACTTAGGTGAGTCTGAAGATTTAGCAAATCAGTGTCTCAAATCAATCTCTTAAATCACTGTGATTTATTCTTTCTGCTCTGTTTTCCTTTCAACAGCACTGGCCAGTATTGAGAGGGTAGTTAATGAATAAGGGCAGCAAAAGACATGTCACAAAGAGACTCTGCATTACGTTCTCTTTGCTGCTTGCCAGCATTTTTGGGGCAGAACAGTTATTCTTTCAGAAACCTTTTTCCTGAATTTAATGTAAAACTCTTATAGAAGCTCTACAATATATGTGAAGACTTTGTATGGTTATCTCTGTTACCAATGCACAGAGTGTCACAGTAGCTTTTGGTTAATCTGTTCTCTAAAAGTATGTTAGTCTGTGGTGAGAGAAACTTAGAACCCTAGAACATGTTAGGTTGGAAGAGACCTTTAAAGGTCCACTTCTACAGTAATCACTCTTAGTAGGTGTGGTGGAGTTGCTCCTGTTTGATTATAAATACAGGAGTAAATCAATAGACTAATCATTTTTTTAATGGTTCAGATTTATATTGGATGTGGCCTTAAGCTTCCCATCATGTATAATCTGCTGTGTCCACAGATTTTGTATAATTATATAAACATTATTTATCACCAAAATAGAATTTACTCCTGTTTGGAAGTGATCCTGATATTTCCATTTAATTGGAGCTTGTTGTTAAGTACCTTCTGTTTGTGGTTGTTCAATCTTTGTATGGGTTGAGCTTCCTTTTGAATTTATTTTTTATTTATGGGTAATAATTTAGTATTTGCTGAGAACAACTTGCTCATTGGTGACAAGCAAGAATGTATTACAGAGAGCTGGTGCTCCTCATATTTGTATGTGATATTTTAATTACCGTGAATCTTTGCAGAGACCAGGGCATTTTACATAAAACTGTTATACTAATTGAACACAAAAAATTGTACTTTTTTAAACACTGCTACAATTAAAAGAATTCATCGCTACCATTAATGCACAAGTATTACTGTTGTTAGAATGTGTTTCTTGTCCCAAAGGTTAGTTAATTAAAAAGGTCCATTTTAATGTATAGATTCCTTTATTTTGAGGGAAAGCATCTTTGTAAAGAAAAACAGTCTAAATTTTAAGTGGTGTGGGAATTGAGCCAAAGTTCTCTTTTGAAAAAATGCACTTCCTCTGTCACGATTTTATCCATTATGAATATTTGACCAACCCACAGCATACCCTTGCTTGGTCTCTGGATGTCAAAATGATAGCTAAGGCAACAGTGATGGCCACAACTTTGTTGTTTCTTGCTCTTTTTTCCTTGTTAAAAGAAAGGATTTTACTGTTTAGTTAGTAAATTAAACCTTGCAACTTTCTGGAACTCTTGCTAAACACCGATTTACAAAGCAATACTGAAACATTGATTTAGACAGCAGTAGTGATACAATTTCATCAGTTGTGTTTGCATAGAAGATGGCTGGATGTTTCTCCTAATCTTACTTTGTTGATGAGCCTCAGGGCAACCCCCAGGTGGTGCATGTAGCAGAATCTTTAGCCTGAAGGAGAATGAGAAGCTTGAGTTGCTAAACTTAAATCTCTAGCTGCCATTAGGACAGTATAACTGGAGGTATAGCTGATACAGCTGTATACATCACTGCTTGTGGCAGTGTTCGATTGTGAAGTTTGCAGGGAAGAGCTACATAGGCAGATGTGCTCGTATCTACATCTGTGAGGTAGATACAGAGAAAATAAGGCACCATGGGAAACATATAGCAAATAGTTTCACCTTAATATATGAAAATGAGGTTGTGTCTATTGTGTGGTTTCAGTACATTGTAACAGAGTGCATGTTTTGGTGAAAGTGAGAGTATATGTCCCTTTGTTTAAAGGTAGGTTATTACAGTTACTCTGAAGTTTCTTTATTTGCACTTGGCTGAAATCTGCTTTCCCTGTAGAGAATGCTAGATAGTATATGACATAAGTTTGGGGGAAATTGAGCAAGAGATTCCCAAAATGCAGTCATTCCCAAAATTCTGCATTTTACAGAAGTTGATTCAAGGTTTATTCTGCTCCACCCAAAACATATTACTCACCAGGATTTTTGTCTACTAATCCTGGTGTTCAGCCTTTTCTTTTGGGAGAGCTTGTAAGGAAAAAAAAAAAACAAAAAACCGCAAAACCAAAACTCGATTCAGCATTAAATTACAAGCATCAACAAGTGAATCTTAGGAGATTGAAAGCTGCACGTGCAGGAACAGTGGAAGTGTTTGGAAACAGGAGAGTATCCAGCCCTGCCTGCACAATACTGACTCTGAACTTTTCCTTAGAAATTTGAGAGAGCAATTATGAAGCATCCTGCAGCTGCTTCCTTTTGTCAGTCAAAGCTTCCACATCTCCGGAGGTTTGTTTGAATACAACTGCCACTTTAAAAAGGGTCTCTGATTGCTTTGTGAAAGATGATAAACTGCATGTGTGAGTGGTCCTTGTTAATGTTGCCATTTGGTCCAAGGTCAAGGGGACCAGGCTGCTTTCTGCCATGGCCATGTATGAGATGTGGTTTCAGAGTCCGGCCTGGACAGGGTTGGCTCTGGAGCCCAACTTCGCATCACTTTCTCCAAAAGCTGACATGGATTTTTGTTGCTCTGTCCATTGAGAATGGGACAACCATGAAAATAACTGACATTGATCTAGAGAAGTGCTGTACTAGAGGAGAGGTTCAATCCCCTCTGTAATCACACTGAAACTGTTGGGAGAGTGTCCAGAGGAGGGCAATGTGGATTGTGAAGGGCCTGGAGGGGAAGTCTTATGAGAAGAGGCTGAAGTCCCTTGCTTTGTTCAGCCTAGAGAAAAGGAGGCCAAGGGGAGACCTCGTCATGGTCTATGGCTTCCTGACAAGGAGCAGGTGCCAATCTCCTTTCTTTGACATTCAGTGATAGAACCTGAGGGATGATATGAAGCAGTGACAGGGGAGGTTTAGGTTGGGTGTTAGGAAGAGGTTATTTACCGAGAGGGTGATTAAGCACTGGAACAGGCTTCCCAGGGAAGTGGTCACAGTACTGAGCTTTGATGCACTCAGTCACATGCTCTGTCTTATCTGTCCATATGTGGAGCCAAGAGTTGGACTTGATGACCCTCATGGGTCCCTTCCAACTCAGGATATTCTATGTTTGTCACCTGCTGGTGCACTTCCTCCTCACAGCAATTGCAGTTCCATTCATATGCTTGTGGTGAGGAAAAGGATAAAGGTGATTCTGCTATTTCCCAAGGGAAACAAGTCACCTGTTCCTAAAGGGAGCACCAGTAAGTACTGAAGGGATTATATGGGGAGGATCGAGCCAGCAAGGAAAATATTCAATGAAGACAGAAAAACGGAGTCCAAGTGCAACACCTCAAAGACACCAGATAATAGCCATGGAGTTCCCACTCCTTATTGTACTAGTCCTGACAGAACTTACATTGCAATTGAATTATTTTTTCCCATGTGCCCTTCAGAAATAAGGATTTGACCAAGTTAATAGAGTCTGTCCCACAGTAGAGAACTGAATATAGTCCTGATCCTAATTAACTGCTGAGTATTTCTCTCTGCACATCCAAAACCACAGAATTTTTTGGTGGATTTTAAATAGACACCTGCTTAAAAACACCAAGATGTAAAACGCAGCTTGCAAGCAGCAAATGATAGCAAAGTGTTTAGTAAGTAATAAAAAGAAGATTAATATTAAAGGTGGATAATCTGATACCAAAAAGGTAGAGAGATTGTAGGGTGTGGGTTTGGGTTTGCTTGGTTTTTTTCTAGTTAAAACATTGAAGTCTTTGAAAATCATGGTTAATCACCAGCCACGGCAGTTTGAGTCTGGTATGGTGGAAAAGCAGGCCAGCCTGCCAAAGCGAGTCAGTCTTTTTAGATCCTCTGAACCTGGATTATAGTCACCACATTCAAATTGGGAGAGGTATCTGAAACATGTCATTACAAATTACATTTAAAACAGGAGGGAAAAGGAAGATGCAGAAAACTGAAAGCCGGTCAAAAGGCCAGTCAACCCAAAATTCCTAGTAAAAATATTCAATTAGTAGAAAACCATAAATAAAATAGAAATAAGTGGAAGAGGAGAGGTAGCAATTGTTGGGACTGCAGCTGGATGTGAAACTAAACTCAAAGCTTTTACAGTGGTCTTCTGTGAGTGGGAGGGTTGGTCAGTGGGTAGTAGAGACTAAGTTTTAAATAAGGACTATGTCTAACGCATTTCTTTCATTCATATTGTTAATGAAAAATAAGATGCCAGATAGATTGAGTGGAACTGATGGTATGTCATAGACGAGGAATATTGGATGCCAGATGGTAATGTTCTGTCTGGTTTTACAAGTTTTTTAAAAAGATACTTCTGGTATCTACTTTGAAGGCGTAATATTTTTATAAAGAAAATTCACTTTTGCAAAGCTAATGTGTTCAGTAGTATTCTGACTCTCAGATACTTCTAGGTGCTTAAACTTGAGCAAGCTTGCCAGCACAAGAGGACAAGGCTAGAATTAAGTATTTTCCTCATAGAATTGAAGAATTTGGCTAGACCTGTTATAACATCAGCTCACAGCATTGTGTTACAGGTTTGGGGATTCTTTTTTCCTGCAATTTTTAGATTTTCTCATGTGCTGGAGGCTTGTCACAGGTGTACTGGGCTGCCAATGAATGATGGGCTATGCCAGTATCTTTTCAGTGGTGCTGAGATGGACACAGGCATCTGAGACATAGTAACATGCCTTGGGCTAAACTGATCACAACATGTACTTTTTTGCTGTGACAGACTGACAGAGTCTACTGGGATTTAAGTGCATTCCACTGTTATGAAGAATGTAGCTTGCTTCCAAGAATTGCTTGGCAATTTTGATGAAACAATCTCTCCCTGTTTGGGGAGAACAACCATGGCCCTCGGTGGCCCCAGCTCCTCCTTTGGCTCTGTGGTAGGGCTGTAGCATACTGTAGGGTGTTAGAAAGTAGCATGTAGCACTATTTAATTTTCCGACCAAGGTGTAGACAAAGGGGAGATAGCCTAGAAGAAAGCCGCAGAAACAGCCAAACACTGAAAAGGATGAGCTGATGAAGAAAAATTGAAAGAAATTTATGCATTTTTATCTGTAAGAGAAGATGGAGGCAGGGATGCTTGAGATGAGTACTCTTAGCAATGAATTTGCACGCTGTAAGAAGGTAAAAAACAGTAGGACATGTACCTTACAGGTGGGAAAAGTAATGGAACTTGGGAAACTTCCTCTCTTTGCTCTTTCTGCCCTGCTGAGGCTTGATCTTAGTTACAGTAGTTAAAACTGTGAATTTGTTCAATAGGCAGGTTGCAGTTTCTTGGTTGCAATGGTTTTAAAGAAAAGATTAAACCAGGGAAGTAGCAGGTGGAGCTGATTCTTGTGGGGGATCTTCTCCTGCTGTCTTGCATGCTGCAATCTCCACCTGACATGGTCACTCGGAAATAAGTCTTCTGTCTCTGTGAAGAGCACCTTGCAGTCTTGTCTGTTATGTGTGAAAAAGACATGTGTGTCAGCCTACACAAGCTGTTTTCTGAAGCTGACCAAAGACTACTGGGTTCAGATCTGCAGCTGAGGTGGACAGAAAATGCTAAGACTCTTGCTGAAAGTTGACAGTCTATATAGGTTGTGGGAGCTGGATATAGAAGTGGTTTCTAATGTGATGATACAAACTTTCTTTTCTAGAAACCCTACTATAAAAATCAGATTATTTCCATATTGTTTGTTTTGCTTCTATTTTAGAAGATGTAGGAAAAAAGGATTTTGAGAATGGTCCTGCAATTATATTAATAAGGAATATACTGCACTAAGCCATACCACCTGAACAGTAACAACCCAGATACTTTTTCCTACCTAGCTTGCTCTTATATTTGCAAAGGAATAAAAACATGCAGTGTGTTGTCCTCTAAAATTGTTTTGGGCTAATTCCAATGATTTTTTTTTTTTTAAACTCCCTATCAGCACAGCTTTTGAAAAACTGTAAGCTTTTCTGTGTTTTGTTGATACAGACAGAGGAGTCAAGTTTATCAGTGTACTTCCCTTTCATTTAATTGAAAGTTCACAGCACTTGCCTGAGTTCCTTTCAAGAGTCTGGTACAAATCCTTCTGTATGAAGGAATGTCCGAAGTGCTGGAATCACGGACCTTTTAATCTTTTAAACAACAGCAAATTGTTTTGAATCTCCCTTCCGCTTGGGGAGGGCTGGAATTTCTGCTACTACAAAAGAAATGCCCAGACTTGCCTACGAGATGAGAAGCATCTCATGCGCTCAGCATAACATGTGCAGAGTTGGTGCCTTGCAGAGGATGGATTGCCAAACTCGCATGTGTTACTGAGCTGTTCTGTGACTCTAATCAAAGAAAACCACAAGTATTGGGAAACTACAGAAATCTCAATAACAGAAGTTTTATTTTGAGCTAGTTCAGCCAATAGAACTGCCTTTAATTAGACTTAAAAGTACAAGGTAAAATACCTTTGAAAGCTGATTTGATAAAACAGATTGTGTCTGTCTGCATTTCAGATGGGAGATAAAGGTCTTAAGTTCGTCTACACAGTGCGAGGCTGTGTGGCTTGCTGCAATACTGACTTTTAAGGCTCTTACCCAGAACAAAAAGAGTGTGGGTTCTGTAGAGCTAAATTGGTGCCAAAAGTAGTTCTCCTTTAACTCTGTAGCAGGAACATTAATGCCAAATCAAACCCAGTCTCTTAGTCATGCTTAACTTTACATAGGAGCAGAGATGTGATACCGTCTGTCCTTCCATAGCCAGTATAAACTCTGTTGTTCTGGGTACCGTCTGCTCTGTCCCAGCTCCTTTCACAGATGGGCAGTTGTATGTCTCTGCTCAGTCTGGATCAATCTGGTGTTGCTGGGTTGTCTGATAGCTGTTAGACACTGAATTCATGTTCATGAATCTATGGCCTGGGTGTCTGTCTCATGACCACTGTTTTATTGTGACAGTCGGCGTCAGAACAGGGATTTGGGTTTTGGGTATGTTTAACCACTTTGCACTCTGAAGTTAATTCAAATTACTGTGTCACCCAGCGAAGCCTTGGCACTTGAAGAATTCTATCTGTAGTGTTCTCTTCCTTGGCAGAATAATGAATTCATGGTTACTGGCCTTTAGGAAATGATGCATTTATTTAACGTTAGCTTTATGTTCTTTCAGTCCTTTGTGGTTGCCATACATAGATCAGTATGACAATAAAATTAGCACTAAAAAAAAAAAAAAGAGAACTGAGGGAATCTGCCAGCATATCATGATGAAAGAAATGCATCATTGCAATTTCACTGCATGCTCACTCTTTCATTAGGCTTCCAGTTTATGAGTATCCAAAGCTAGAGTTCTTCATTTAGTGCTTGTTTTGGCTTTGACGCAGTCATAAGACTGCGGTCTTGCATATGGTTCTAACAGAAGTAATCCTTATCTCTTAACCGGATGTATAGAGTTAGGTCAATAGTTTAGTCATATATATACATTACCATAAATCTGGACAGTAAAAATACACATATAGTGAAATTCAATGGCGGTTTTCATTTTAAGAATAAAATGTGCTGTTTCCTTCCAGGATTTACAGTTCCTTGCTCTGTCTTGTTTGGACATTTTTAAAAATTAATGATAATTCGTGGAAGATGATGTTTCTATTTCAAACTAGTTAGGAATTCAGATTTGCTGTTTGGGTGGCAGAGGGGATCAGTAAAAATCTGGAAAGCTGCAATCAAAACAGTCAAGTCAGAAGGAAATGGATTAAAGGCCTTTGCGTTGTGTTGGCACTTTTTCCTTTTTAAGAAGGTTTATAAAATAACAGCTTGAGCTACGTAAACTTGAAATATTTCTCAAGTGTTTGTTTATGTGAATTGCTTTCTAATGAGGTCATAGATGTTTTCCTGGACACAGTGGTATTTCTTCCTCTTACTTTTTTTTTTTTTTAATGCTGCTTTATACATTATGTCTTGAAGACAGAACGGGCATATAAAAGTCAAAAGTTGCTCAGGATACTTCCAAGTTTCAACTCTAATGTTTTACATTCATGTTAAATGATTTGAAACTGGAGCTCAATGTAAGTGTATGTGGAAAGAAATACTACACTCCCTGAAATGCTTTAAAGAAAACTGGTATCATTGACAAGAGTAGCTCAGATTAAAAGTTTTTAGACCCTAAAAATAAGAGGATTGAGGTGGGTAAAAAGGAATCTGCAAATCATTTTTCATCTCCCTTGTGAAATTCAGCACTAATAAAAAAGAAGAATCACCTGACCACAAAATTGGCAGAGTTTTCCGCCCCAGAAATCAGCAGCATAGACAATTGTCCTTTCTTTCCTCTGCAATGTCATGAAATATGATGGTTTTATCTGTGGCTTGGTAAGCTTTTTTATTCTGGCTTTGTTGCTGAAATAAATAGCTTCCTGCTTTCAGTACCTTTGACTTTTAAGACTGCTTTTTCTGAAAAAAATAAATAGTCATAGAATCAGAATGCTTTGTGTTGGAAGGGACCTCAAAGATCATCTAGTTCCAACCTCCCTGCCATGGGCAGGGACACCTCTCTAGACCCATCCAACCTGGCCTTTAACACTTTCAGAGATGGGGCTTCTATAAGCTCTCTGAGCAACCTGTTTCCAGTGCCTCACCACCCTCAAAGGAAAGCATTTCTTCCTAACATCTAATCTAAACCTGCTCTCTCTGTTTGAAACCATTAAATCTGTTTTAGTTCAGGAAGCTGTTTTCAGGTATATTGGGCTAGTGCCATAGAAGGCCAGAAAGTGTATTCTGAAGTGAGGAAGAGGGAGGAGTTTTAAGTTATTGACTAATGTAATGATAAAACTGTGAAGTCACAATTGCCTAGTGACTAATGTGGTGTATTATAGTTGAATGTAAAGGTGGAGTATTTCTTTAAAGGTATCTTGAGTCGCAGTGGTTCAGCCTTGGAGCTGCACAGTGGCTCAGTGGTTGTGTGTGTGCAAGAAGCTGGTTGAACAGAACAGGCTCTGCTTGACAATAGGTGGTGGAGGAAATTCTGGAGGTGGGGTGTAAGTGGAAAGTCAGAGTCATAAGGACTCTATGATATGTTCATGATGTGTGGATCTGCTTTATAATCTGGATCCAAACTCCTTCAGCATAAAGAAATCATAGTGATTTTAAAAGGTGGTTAGATATGCAAACTGTTTGTTGATCTGCATCTTTTGTATTTCTAATGCTGTTGAGGTAAATAAGCAATGCCTGCCCAAATCCTTAAGAATATTCAGAGACTTAGTTTCTCACAAAGTTTGGATTGAATTATAGGTTAGGGCTCTGCTGCAGTTGGAGACATACAAGAAATAGTATTGTGTTTTTGAAACGCTAAAGTGATCATGTAAATATTAATTACAGTTGAAGTTATTTCCTGTGGGGTTGGATAGATGTGACCCGACTAGTACAACTCCAGGTTGCTTGAACCGAGAAGTATTCAATTCTGGTCATAACAGGTCATGTAGTCACAAAATGTTTGTTGTTTTGGGGGTTTTTAAGCATATCTCTGTGGATTGGACATATTGGATAGATCTGCCCATGTAAAGAGTCCTGCAAAAAAGAAGTTTGTACTTGAGAAATATAAGAAACTCTCTTCTTGAATTCAAAAAATCTGTTGTTCTGTGTGCTGAAATTTGAAGTAGCTTCTAGCTCATCCAGAATGAGAAATATTTAATGCCTATGAAGTAAAAAGTGTCATAACCTTGTTTCATAATTTTATTTTTTACAATTGAGACTTTTAATTGTAAACAATTGCTTTGAAAATAATTTTGAATAGAATTTTATTTTTTTCAATGTTGAAAACCACAATAAAATATAGTACCATCTTAAAAATTATATTTGAGTTTAAAAAATGAAAGGACAAATAAGCCGTGCCTTTATATCTGTTTTTGTCGGTAGCAACGTGAGCTAAACCATTTTCCATTTAAAATGTATTTTACATTTGTAAAATAATTAATTCTTTTCCTCCTCCTTTCAGAAGTGAAGCCAACATGCATCTTTAACAGCATGGAATATTATGATGGAGACATGTTTCGAATGGATGCTTGTCGTTTCTGTCGATGCCAAGGCGGAGTCTCTATTTGTTTCTCTGCCCAGTGTGGTGAGTTACACTGCGACAGGTACTACGTGCCAGAAGGAGAGTGCTGCCCTGTGTGTGAAGGTACAGTACGTTTTTGATACTCTTGGCTTATTTATTACTCTGTGGTTGTTGTTAACTTTTTTCAAAGCAAATGAGCAAGCAAATGCTTTATTTTGTTCTTCTAAAGTTTTGAGACTCCTCTATAATTCAGTTTCTATGTGCAGATATAAACTGTGTCTGAATGTGTTTTGCTGATGTTGACACTCCTTGATGTTTCCTTTCTTATATCAGTCTCTTTGGGTTTATTCCCCTTCTGCATCAGAACTTTGTCAGATGTGGTCAAGTGTGCAGTACTCTTTGGAGCCCCAAAAGACATAAGGAACTGCTCCTAATTTCTACACTAGGGTTCTCCAGTGGTGTCTCTAAGTCACATTTCCACAGCTTTGCAGCCTGCTTCTTCTGGTCTTGTTCTGCTCAACAGAACAACGCATATGTTTTTCTCTACAGTTATGGCAAAGATATAGAGCAGTGATTTGACTTGCATGTTTTTCCCCTTCCTTGCTCTGTTTGATAGCTTTTTCCTCTGGTTGCTCAGCCTTCAGCCTCAAAAAGTTGTTCATCCTGTAGGCTCTGGAGAGACAGTATAGCCGCCTTCCAGTACTTACATGAGGCCTACAGGAAAGCCAACAAGGGACTATTTACAAGAGCATGTAGTGATAGGACAAGAGGGAATGGCCTTAAGCTGAAGCTGAGTAGGTTTAGATGAGTTACTAGGAAGAAATTCTTCATTGTAAGGGTGGTGAGACAATGGGTGGAAAAGGTTTCCCAGAGAGGTGGTAGCTGCTTCCCTGGAAGCATTTAAGGCCAGGTTGTATGGGGCTTTGGGCAATCTGGACTATTTGAAGATGTCCCTGTTATTGAAGTGAGTGTTGCACTAGATGTTTTTTTAATGGAGCCTTCCAACCAAAATTACATATGATTCTGTGATCATGGAAGTCTATTTTCTCACTGCTGATTGATTGGATAGGTTTTATTTTCCTAGTTCCCTTAAGCATTTAAAAAGAAAAAACAAAGCCCTAATTAAGTGACACTTAAATTGACAAGTCTTTTAAGTGGGCACAGCATAAATATAAGAGCCCATCCATTGATGCTTTTCTAGTTGGTAAAAAGATGGTACTTTTTTCCTACCTATTATCCTTCTATTTGATAATTTTCTGGCTGATTTTCAAGGTGATTCGATTTTTCTTACTAATGTTTCCTTTCTGCTAGAAATATGAATAAATACAATAATTTATTCTTTTCTTCAATAAATTTAAAATGGCAAGTAGTAAGTTTCTGTACATTGTGTGGTACAGGCACAAGCCTTTCTTGCCTTGACTCCAGGAAGAATTATTTCTCAAAGTCCTGAAGGATTCCTCAGCATCAGGAAATGTAATTTGCTGGGCTCAATTTATAGCTTTAAATACTATTGACCTTTTAAGAATAACAGGAACTTTGTGCTTTGACTCATATAAAATACTATTGCAAGTAACAGAAGTCTTATATGGCTTTTCTGTGCTTTCTCTGTATTCCTGTGTCAGTCAGAACCCTGTACATAAATTGAATTGGTGACATTCATGTATTTTGAGTGTCTATGATTTGATTTTGGACTGAGTCAGAATAGTTAAATATATATTCAAGGTAATAAAGAAAGGTGCTATGTTAGGAAACATGTTTGTTATGTCTTATTTTCAAAAAAACTGATTTTTATGTTGATGTAACCCATTTTGCTATAGCTATAATTCAGGATCGGAGTTAATGGCAGGTAGATCTAGAAGTTGTGCATTGGTCCATAATTGTTCAGAGTTTTATAGTGTCATAAATGTGGTGCAATGGCTTATAATAAGACAACAGCTATAAGCCCTGCAACTGCTTTTACCTATGCTTAACATGGATTGTCTTCCTTGCAAAGTGTTTGATGAAAAATCAGAGGACTTTTTTCTTTAGATAGAGGCATTTCTTTACCCCCATTTCTTCAATCGTAATGCTTTCTGAAAATTGATTTAAGGGTAAATTAATTGATCTTATTTTATGTTTGCTAAGAAAAAAGTGCTTTTAGTTGTATTTGTAAGTTTCAGTGTATTGAATTTGCTTTAATATGTAATTTGTGTTATTGTTTGCCTTGAAAATGATGTGGTTACCATACATTCTCAGAGATTTAATTTTTGAGTCTAATAGATATCTTTTTAATAGCCATCTTGATGATTCGCATATATTCACATAACGCATGTATTTTTACTGTTAATACCAGTGTTGCTTACCACATTTCTGAAGAGAAGGACATGTTCTTTCTGAAGGGTAAAAGCTGCTTTTATTTCAAGTCATGAATTAGCATATACAGAGCCACATTATTTATTTGCATGAAACCTAAGGAGAAATCTTCTGTAGAATATATCCCCCAAAATTCTGTTATGTAAATACCTGAATCTTGATTTGATTGCTAGCAGGCAAATGGTCCTTGTAGCTTTTAAAGATAAAAAGCTCCTGCTGACATGAAATTGAAAACTGAGGCAGATAATCTGTCCAGGCAAAGTAGTATATCTTCAGTGCTGTGATGCGATGTAGCTTAAGTCAGAATCCTTGTTCCAGCAGGAAACAAGCCAGAGGTCTCTTCTGTTACCTAGTGGTGCAATGCTGACAGGAGTCATTCTAGGGGTTCATTGAGTTTTTTCAGTTCCTCACAGAATGTCTTAAGTTGGTACAAAAAAAAAAAAAAAANAAAAAAGGATTAGGACATACAAGTTTTTAAATGCATTTTTAAGATCTTAAAAATATAACCCAGCCATTTGTAGATAGTTTCCATTCTGAATCTGCTTGTTGAATACAAAATTTTAGTTGAAGTAGTTTAAATAGCTGAATTTATGTTGTTTAGTATAAGTTGACTTGAATTTTTGGCAGTAAATTTCAATACTGAAATAGAAAAGATAGGTAACATTTTATCACCACATAGCACAGTGTGGCTCTTTTTAAGGTTTCATAGTGGCTGCATGTGATCCATTTGAAGTATTGTGTAATCACGGTATGGCACCAATTCACATCTGAAGCTTAGGCATAAAAGGGAAGATAAAATGTCTTGTCCTCTTCCACTTCCTCTCATTTCAGACCCAGTTTATCCAGTAAATAACCCTGCTGGCTGCTATGCCAATGGTCAGATCCAAGCCCATGGAGACCGCTGGCGAGAGGATGACTGTACTTTCTGCCAGTGCATCAACGGAGATCCGCACTGTGTTGCAACAGCCTGTGGGCAGAGCTGCCTAAATCCTGTTAAGGTCCCTGGCGAGTGCTGTCCCGTGTGTGAAGGTAAGATTGGTATTCCTTTCCATGCTTCAGTCTGTCATGGCTTCTGCTTACCTGGTAATTCCTGGTTTACTTGAAAATTTTGGAGGCTTGGAGTAGATTGCACAGCATTACTTGTGATTGAATAAACAAGTGAGTTTAAAACACAGCTCTTATTACCTCATGGAATATACATGTCTTGTATAACTGAGTTTTTGAACTTAACCTCTACTGTAAGTGTTTGCCATGCCTGGCAGTGTAAATGTGAAGATTTGCAAAGTGAGACATTAAGAGTTGTTTTTTATGGAGTAACTGTTCATCATGAAAAACACCAAATTGCTAAGTGTAGAAATGGTAAAGCTTGATTAATCTTCAGATCCACCTTCACGGTGTGCAAACGTTTGTACGTGCTCAGTGAGCTGCCACTTAGGTATTTCCTCTTCCAGATCTGATATAACAAAATGTGTTAGTGCATGTGTGTCCCAGGGCCCTTCTTGGGTTGCAGCATCCATCGAAGTTCACAGAGACAATTACTTTTTAGGATAAATCTAAAGAGCATAAAGATGTCTTACAGGTGCTCTTTTGTTCCAAAATTCACATCACAAAATACAAAGAAGGTGTCCAATAATGTGTAAAAGCTGCTTTTACAGCTGCTTGCTGTGTTTTGAATTGTGCAAGTCATTCGAGAAAGGGATTCATCCAGTGTAAATGGCTGTTAATATCAGTCCCTTCTGACTTCCCTGTTCAGTCTTCCATCTAAATGCTGCTGCACCTACATTTCTGACAATTCTGTTATTTCCTGGCTCATTTATAATAAATTTGAATTAAAGGAAATATCCATTTCCATGGGTAAGTTTACATTCCCACAGCTATGTAAAGATAAAATTGTTCTTGGATTGCATTTTCAAAAAAATTGTTGCAAATAATCTAAATATAATGTTGTAGAAATTCTGTGGGTACAGGTTCTTGAAACATAAACACTGTGTGTCAGCGAAGAAATTATTCAGCCTATGAATACAGTAAATTCAGACTGAAGTAGAATATTCCCACTCCCCCATAAAGGAAATCCTGGTGTTCTTACTACAGTGATGAGAAAACCAGAGTACAAGGATGATAGAGACTGAAGAAAGCTGGCCACAGCTTTCGAAATTAGAGATCAAGGAGTAGAAATTGCTATATGTAATATTACCATACAGAATTGATTTGTATCTGTTTCAACAGTAACATATTTTTAATGCTTCTTCACACACTGCTGTGTATGTATCTATAGTGTATATCTGGTGTATGTGTATATAACTCGCAGGATACGCATTCCAGTGTCGATTGGACAAATTGGTTTGAAAAGTATAGTTTTCTGCATGCTTGTTCTGTGGTTTATTGGACTTGGAGAAGAACTATTCAGCTCCCCTTTCAGCTCCCATCACCCCTTCCATATTTGAATCTTGTCTACCAAGGGTAGAGGTTGAGTGAGGTGCTCAAGATGCTTTACATGGGAGCTCTCAGGGAAGATTGTCAAGGAGGAAAAACAAGGAATGTGGAGAACGGGTGTATGTATGTAATGTGCCCCAATACAATGAGTCCGTATATGGATTTTGTCTTCAAATCTGTGGTCAGCCCCTCTTAGGATGTGTTGTAGTTGCTTTCTACTAGTATCTGTGCTGCCTCCAGCTCTCTTTGATGTTTTGACTAGCTCAGATCAAAGCTAAAGTTACTTTATCTACAGACAACAAAGGTGAAAAGGGCAGCCGGCAACTTGGAGAGCAAAGTGTGAATTCATATGGTTGTTTTAAAGCAGAGAGTTGGCAGAAAATTGTTGGTCCATTTCAACGGGGAAGAAAACAATGCACTACGCTTAGGGGAGATTTCTTTGAGTCCTGAACCAGTTTAATTGTTAAATAACAGTTCTCCTGGAGAAGTCTGGTGATTAAAGGGAAAGAAAAACTTGAACATGGATTAATAGAGCCTTGAGAAGTCAAACACCATGCTAAAATATGATTAAGAGAACAGTTTGCAAGACCTAAAGTAACCTTGTTGTTCTCTTCCCTGTGGGTGGGTATGTCCCTGGCTGACATGGTAGGCCCTTGGTCCTTTTCTGGACGTGGTTCCTCTGAAGAATGCAGGCAGACTGGTAAGAGTCAGAAAGAGAGCAGTGAGCACAGTCCTAAACTTGCAAACTATGTCCTGGGAAGACAGACTGAATAAATTGGGTTGGTTTGACTTAAATAGAAAAGGATGTAGTTGGAACAAGAAGATAATTGGTCTTCAAAGACCTGTAATACTGTTGCAAAGAAAAAGAACAAAAAAGAATGGGATTGCATTGCAAGAGGAAAGATGTGGTTTATAGGAAAGCAGAGCTCCTCCTTTGACGTGTCATGACTAAGATTGTTTCTTTGTTTGTTTTTTTTAATGCATTCAGGGCACCACAGCATTTTGTATTTTCAGTCTCAGTGAAAGATTTGCTGAGGAAATTTCATACAGTAATTACAGCAGCAATAGTAATTCATGTATGATGTTCAGTGTTTGTGCAAGTGATGGCTGTGGTCACACACACACATAGCATATTAGGAGCTGGAAGAGACCTTGAAAGATCACAAAGTCCAACCCTGTCCGAGCAGGATCATCTAGAGTAGATCACTTAGAAACATGTCCAGATTGGTCTTGAATGTCCCTAAAGAAGGAGACTCCACACCCTCTCTGGGCAGTCTGTTCCAGTAATCCGTCACCCTCACAGTGAAATAGTTCCTCCTTATATTAAGATGGAACTTTCTATGTTCCAGTTTGGAACCATTTTCCCTTGTTCTATCACTGGCCATCACTGAGAGACCATAGATCCATCCTCCTGACACTTACCCTTTACATATTTATAAACGTTAATGAGGTCACCCCTCAGTCTTCTCCAAGCTGAAGAGACCCAGCTCCCTCAGCTTGTCCTCATAAGGAAAATGTTCTACTCCCTTCATCATCTTAGTTGCCCTGCGCAAAGAGTTCTGGAACTGAGGGGCCCAGAACTGGGCACAATACTGCACGTGAGGTCTCACTAGGGCAGAGAAGAGGGGGAGGAGGACTTCTCTTGACCTACTAGTCACTGCCCCTTCTAATACACCCCAGGATGCCATTGGCCTTCTTGGCCACAAGGGCACACTGAGGGCACATGGTCATCCTGCTATCTACCAGGACCCCCAGGTCCCACTCACCTGCACTGCTCTCTAACAGGCCAGTCGCCAACCTATACTGGTACCTGGTGTTGTTCCTCTCCAGATGCAATACCCTACACTTGCCCCTGTTAAATCTCATTCAATCTCTCCCTGGCCAGCTCTCCAGCCTGTGCAAATCTTGTTGAATAATGGCACAACCTTCTGGTGTGTCAGCCACCCCTCCCAGCTTTGTATCATCAGCAAACTTGCTGACTGTGCACTCTATTCCTTCATCCAGGTCATCAATGAAGATATTGAACAATACTGGTCCCAGTATCGACCCTTGAGGGACTCCACTAGTTACAGGCCACTAGCCAGACTCTGCCTCGTTAATGACAATCTGACATCTCTGACTTCTTCCCTTCAACCAGCTCTCAACCCACCTCACTGCTCTACCCTCCAGGTCTCACTTCCTCAGCTTGCCCAACAGGATGCTGTGGGAGACCAATACATAGCTGCTGGGTGGATTTTTAATGTAAATACCAAAATGTTCAAAGGCCTTTTGGCCAGACCTCTTGTTACAGTATGTCCACCCTTGTCATTTCTGGCAAGGGGTTTATAGATAAAACCCAAGGTGTAAGCAGGGACCTGGCTTATTCAAGGGCCAGGTGGGGAGAAGGGGAAGCATGTAGGAAGCAGGAGTTACCAATGAAGCGTGAGGCACACTGAGGCAGTATAGTATGGAGGGGAGGACCTTCCTTCATCATCTGTCCCCAAACTTAGGCTCTTCAGTTGACAGTTTTTCAAGGTAGGGACCTCCTTTCATTGGTGAGTGCTGCAAAAAGCAGGCCTGTCACATTCAGTGGAACTAATGCAATTAGTTTTAAGCTTCTGATGGATGCTTCTATATAGCTTCTGTAATAATATTGATCCTTTGGGATTTGTCATTGTTTGTTTAATCTATTATCTATTTAGCCTGTTTTTTCTTTCTTTGTTTTCTAGACTGTCTTCACTAGAGCCAAGGTTTAGGTAATCATACTGGTGCTCTGTGCTTTCCCCACAGTTTTAAGGCCAATGGCCTCGTGCTCCATGAGGAAGTCTCAAAGAGAACCCTTTTTTATGGATTTAATGAAAACAGCTAGGTAGTGAGGAGAAAGTGACTTTTCAAGTGTCATAAAGCACTGCAAAGTTTTGTTATGAATTCATGCTTCTTTAGACTTGGAGGTTCTTCATGGGAGCTAGTCTATGCACTTCTACCATTGGAAGTAACCAAATCCATTGTCAATCAGGTTTCTGATTATACTGCTGCTTACAGAGCTGCTTTTACTGGGCTAATAATTTTTTATTTTCTAAATAAAATTCGTGTGGTTTAAGTAGCAGATCCATTTTTAATGAATTTTACCCCAAAATAAAGTGAACGCTAGAGCTTAAAAGAACCCTTTAGTGTCAATATATAATAGCACGTAAATAACACCAAATGAGCTACAGTGATAGAAATAACCATGTTTCCCCCTCAGGACATCTGCATCCGTGGACAGCATTCTGCAAACTGGAATGATAGTTGTGTTCACAGAAAGTAAATACTGGGATGGACAGTATGAAACTACATGATTTTAGAAAACATATTTTTTTTCTCCAAACAAGATACTAAATACAAGGGCTCAGCACTGGCACTGCTGCCCAAAATGCCCCTTAGGGAGAGTCTGTGGTTGCTTCCTTTCCCTGGCATCTCCCAGAGTCTCAGGCTATTCACAGGGAAAGCTGCAAGCCAGTCCACTGATGGGCAGTAATTGCTTATCTCCCAGTACGTCCTTCTGTGCAAAAGCCCTCAGGTACAGGTGGCAGGGTGCCAGCATAAGCTGTGAATGAGAAATTAAGTGTTAAACAAAATCCCCTTGAAGGATTTTCATGAATAAGTCCTGCATTACTTTGCTGTCATTATGGCTGACACTTTATCTTCACAAAAAGAAATTAACATTTTCATCAATAAAGGGCTCCAAACTCTAGCTGAGATGTAATTCAGTTCAGTTCCTTTAGCATGTCCAACACTTCATTAAGTAAAAACAGGCAGCAGAGTCCAGTGAAAAGAAATTTGATTCATTCAGGATGAAGTCAGTGGCAGGGAGCAGTGTTCACCGGCGCAGGATTTGGGCCTGGGGATCTCCTTAGAGCATGAAGTATATACGTTATTGTTCAGCGGCAGCACTGTAGCTCTCAACCAGCCTTTTCATCACAGTCAATTAAGGGATGCAAACGCCGTGCTGTAGAGAACTGGGCTTACGTTTGCCAGATCATGATTTAGTATAGTGTGTTTAGATGAGGCAGCTTCAGGCTGTTGAACCACGCAATCCAGGGTACAACGAAACCTGCTGCCAATCAAAGCCTCTGCGAGTTTAAGTCTATACTTATATAAGACTATACTGGTATAAAATAACATTTTTGCAATTTTCTATAACTGATCGTTAAGTTCAGTGGAAAAGGACTGAAAGGATAAATACCCAATGACTCCTAGTGAGTATGTATCAGTGCAGCCAAGGATGTCTCACTTCATGGATCCTCTAATGAATTCTTTTCAGTGCCTGTAGCATTAATCATTTGCTCTTGATGAACACTGATTTTCTGCTTGCTGTATCTTCACCAGTAATGATAACTGAATGGCCTTCTTACTTGTTTGAACATTTCTTGATGGACAGAACTAATTGATTCTGTCTCAATAAAGGTGGTTATTTCTTAGTGTACACTCCATCTAAAAATGTCAAGGAAGTCTCCTCAGCATTAAAACATATTTAAAGGCTATAGACACCTATTAAACAAAAAACTGGAAGAACTGATTAGGACAGACAAAAGTTTTTAACTTTCCATCTTGAGAGTGGAAAGTTTGTGAGCATTTTGAGTGCATTGATGCAAAAGAGAACGACACACACACACCCACACACGCAGGTTTGTTTCGTAGGAGGCTGCTTCAATTTGGAACAGTAAAACCAGTCATATCTTAATAGTTACTTTCAAGGAAAAAATACATATTTAAGTAGTTTCAGGTTGACAATATAAATCAAGTTTGAAACAGAAGCCTGCCAAACTGAACTCTGTGTTTGGAGTTATTTCTGACATTAGAAAATGATCACATCTTAAGTCCTTGCATACATTTTATAAATACTTGTGTGATGCTGAGTTGCTGAACACTGATAGTTACCACAGCTAAAGGCTGGGGGGCGGGGGATATCCTGCAAGGCATTAGATATTTCAAACCCAGGAAGGAAATTCTCTTGCCCTGGACTGATATTTTTCATGTAATGAACTAGAGGGGCGGGAAAGGCTGGAATGCAAACTATGAGGATGGAAAACATTTAGTCACTCTTGGAATGATATGAATGTTTTTACAGGAAGCTTAAGTAAACACACATGCTGCTGCTTAGTAGGCTGCAGTTAACTTTTTTTGGACAGCAGACAAAATTCAAACAAGTATGCAGACTTGAGTGAAAGGCTGTTGAACAGCACACCCTTCAGGACTAGGTTTTAGCCATTTATTTGAAGCATTAGGTAAAAAGTTAGACTGTGGTTCACACACACACACCCACCCACCCCTTAGTTTTTACAAAAAATGCATGAATGCACTGATGCTGTGTTACTTTAAGTCAGTTGGTGCTGGTTTTGTAGGATTAGAGTACCTTAATCCTTTTTCAAGACAGTTTATGGTATAAAATACTACAGAAGAGGGAGCTATTTCACTTTCCCGAAACACGGGAGTGTTCTTTATTACCGATGCTTGAAGTCTCTCTTCACATGTCGATCTTGGGTTTTGACTCTTTTTTTTTCCTTGGAGTTTCTAGAGTCCTCTTCTGTTGAGCTTAGTACATAGCTCACAGTTTCTCCAAATATCCTAAGACCAATTGCTGCAGAATCTAAATGTGCTGCTATTTTATATGAGCTGTTCTCTCCAGGGTTAAAAGTCATTCACAATTAAATGTGTAAACTTTGGAAAGTTAGTTGGTCATGTAATCTCAAACTTAATTGTTTTATTTCTTCTTGCCTTCAGAACCAACATACATCACAGTAGGTCCGCCCACCTGTGAGATTTTGGTGAACTGCACTTTGACTGAAAAAGATTGTATCTGTAGTTTCAAACTGGACCAAAATGGTTGCTGCATTTGTCAGTGCAAAACATATGGCCTTTATACAAAGTCTCTTATTGTTGTCCTTCCCAAAAAATCACAAAAATAAAAAAAAACACAAAACCAACAAATCCACAAAAAAAACCCAACACCACAACAAAAACCTGTCATATTTAATCATTGTTTAAAATATTGGAAATATCAATGGTCAGAATTTGAAATTATATTATTTGTTTGACTAATTATACTAAAAAGGGTTGGGTTCTTTGTGATCTCTATCCTAGAAGTAGGGAGAACATAAATAGTGGTGCTCACAGGTGGATATAAAACTTCTCGGTCCTATATGCTGAAAATGTGTTTCCATGTTAGAATCATAGAACATCCTGATTTGGAAGAGACCCATAAGGATCATTGCATCCAACACAGGGCCAGCCAGGTCAAGCCCTTTTAATGTTTTTAATTATCCAGCCTTTTTAATAATATGCACGAGGAATTAATTTATCTGTCTGTCTTTAGTTAAGCTATAGACTGGTTCCCATTAGCAAGATGGGAATATGAATGAGGAGGTTGGGGAGTAGTAGCACAGCACTGAAGCATACAATCCCACTTCCACTGTTCTGACTGCATGGCCTTCATATTTAAGTTAAGGGCTATTTTTGAGCCTAGTAGCTTCACTGTGCTGCGTAACAGTAGTTTGGTGTGTTTGAAAAATTAATGTCTTGCTGTTGGTATGAGCTTCCATGTTGAAGATACCTTGATTGTAGTTTAGCCTTCCCAAATCACAAATGCTTTTTTGCAAGATTTTCTCCAATTTTTTTCAAATTGTTTTTCTTGTGCATGGGAAGAAGTCCCTAGCAACTTTATCTTCCAGTTGCATGAGCAATATTCTCCAAATAATTCTTAAAATATCTTGATTATAATTTAGTGTTTAAGTAGTAACTATGAAAACAAACATCTAAAACTGTTTTTTAAGCATGTCAGTAATAGGCAATATACAAACACTGAACAAATACAAATAAAATACAAAATAGTATTTTGGTGGGCCCCAGGAAAATATTGGTTTTTTTCATGTCTGTTAGTATAGAAATTGTTTGCTTGGCAATGAATTTTTAAGGCCTGTGCTCCTAAATTTCTTGTGAAAAATAGGTACGCGTTCAGAAGTTTGCAGACTTACAGTGGGATTGATTAAGTCCGTGGTGGATTTGGGTGTTCAAAGAAGGATCTCAGAAGATAATTTCCAACCTCTATGTAGTGTTATATATAGAGACCTTATAATTTTATAGTTTTGGTGAAGAGTTGTGTTCCTGTGACACAGACTGAAATCTCTTTCTTAGTGTGAAGATGGCTGGAAATGCTGGGGATGTGTATGAATACAGTAAAATTGATATGTAAAAATCCAACAAGGCAAGGAAAACATGGGTGTGTAAATAACACACTTGAAACTTTGGGTTCCAAGATGTCCTCTATTTGTCTGGTTTTGTTGAGTATACACGCACAGACTGTTGTCAGCCCACACTGGTGTAGTTTGTTATTATGGTGTTTACAAATATTTCTTGGCATATTTGGGACACTTGATACCTAACATCTAGGGCTTGCTAGCTTTCAAGCATATGTCCATAGAGTAATACTGAGTAGAGCTGAGCTGGTGGCACTGGTGAAGATGTTGGAAAGACACACCTCCTGTGTCTGCTTTGGTGGAGTAACTTGAATTGTGCTTGAATCAAAGTGATTGAACCCAGGTGTTTGATACATGCTTTCGTCAAGTTTTTATGGCAAGTAAAAATACAGTAACTTTATAGAATAGGGATAGCTTTCTTTCAGCTATGTATTGACGGAGCAACACTTATGAGTGGAATTATACACTGGAATGATTGACTAGTGTATAATACCTGTTCCCTCACGTCTCTGGTACTTTTGTGTTTAGATGACAGTCCAGATTTTTAACAGTTGTTTAGAAACAGCAATAGTATTAGGCAAATATGTGCTTTTATTGTGGAGGGAAGGTAATCAGTACTTGGCAAAAGCATTCAGAAATGATCAGGAATTAAAACTTTTATCTTTGGATTCCAGTTTCCTTGTAAGGATCTATCAAGGATATTGCCATTTTCACTGGAAATGTCTTTAGTTTGAGTGAAAGTGAAATTCATGTAGTCATGCAAGTTAGAAAGGATCAGCAGAGATCTTTTAGACCAACCTGCTACTCAAAGCAGGAACTCAGGGCCTTGTCCTGATTAAGTATTTTGAGGGATGGAGATCCCACAGACTTTCTCAACTCTCAGTTTGAACACCCATGTGGATTAAAAGAAAGAACAAAGCAACTTCTACCAAGTTGCAATCCCATGTTCATGTTTGTGTTCATTGCCTCTCATCACCTCCAAGCACCCCCAAGATGAGCCAGGGCTTGTGAAACTTGTACCCTCCCAATAGGTGGTGGTAGACAGCAGTAGGATAGATTCCCTTGCCTTGTTCTCCAGGCTGAACAAGTCCATGTCTCTCAGCTTCTCCTCGAATGCCACCAGCTCAATGGACTTGTGTTGCACTCACTCAAGTGTGTCAGGAGCCCAAAGCTAGATGCTGCTGCTGCTGTGGGCTTACAAGCACTAAATAGGAGGGAGGCATCCCTTCCCTGCACCTGCAGTCTGTGTTCCTGCTGGCACAGATCCTCTTGTCCTTCACACAAACCAAAATTGAATGCTTGGTGCTCTCACAGTACACTCAGCTTTGCTGTAATATGGTTCAGCAGAATCCCTCTTTGTTTTCTAATGGGAGTTCAGTGGCCAGAGCTCAGATTTTGAACAGCTAAAAGTATGATAGGAAGATGGATATAAGTTGTCATTCTGGTACCTATCTTTTTTTTTAGTTGTCCTTAACAATAATTAATTAAAATTTAATTATTTTTAAATTTGAAAATTCTGTAAATGAAAACTCCCCAGTTAGAAGGAAAAATTAAGCCTTCAGTGAATGATTCACTCTTACCATTCATATAAGCAGTAGAAGTCAACAAGATTCTAAGAAATTCTCTCTGATTATATTTATTCTTTTTGATCTGTTTTGCTTTCCAGGACTTCAGCAATCAATGGTGAATTTAAGTTTTCTTTTCCTTTTTTGATAATTTGAATTGATCAAACTGTGTGTATAGTAAAATTTTGGTCATAAAAAATTTTTCCCCTGTACTCACTGAAAATGGATACATGAGTTTCTCTCCCTTTCTGAATACTTCAGCTGAGCATTTTCTGAAGATCTCAAAACTCTTTCAAATAAAACAAGAACTGTATATGACACACTGAGTACTAGACCAGATCGACCCTCCTCTCTTCCTGTGTGTATAATATTTCACTTATTTTTAACAGAAGGAAATGTCTTCTTTTTGCAATACAAGGTGTGTCACATCTCTCATAGGAGAATTGGGAGGTCTCAAAATATAAGAACACAGTACAAAAGTGTAGCCTGGGGATTGACTTTGTTCATATTAGAAAGGCATCCTGGGTGGAAAAATACCGGTGAAAATATGGTCTTATTCCACCTTGGCAACTCTTTTATTGTAGCATTCAGTTTTTGTGTTGGTATTGCTAACATAGTCTCTGCAAGGACAAAGTCAGCTGCAGGCATTTCTTGGATGTCAGTGTCTTCCCTTCTTTCCCATTCTTATAAATGCAGTTTGATTTCAAGGTGGGATAAATGAGATTGAGTTTTGATCACGACTTTTTTGTTGGACCTGTCAGAATGCCAGACCACACTGTGGATTGCAAAATTTTTGAAGTTTTTTTTGTTTTAAGTAAATGGCCATGTAAAAAAATTCATTCAAAGATTTTTATTAATCTCACAGCATTTAAATTAATGATCCTCTGCACTATCATTCAACATTGAAAGTATCTGGCTTGGAGCATATGGAAGCAAGATCTTCTGATATAAACATGTTTAACCTGAGCACTTGACATCAGTAAAATCTGTGCTCTGTTAAAAAAATCCATTGTTTTCATCCAGATGCTCTTCAATCCCTTCCTCTTTATTTTCATCTTCTCTCTTTCTTCCTACAGCAATGTTTTATTGTTGGTAAAACACACAGACAGAAACAGCACCCACTTTTTCCCACTCTTTGTCTGCGCATTTGTGCACTGGATCTTTCTTCTGCCCTTTCTGCTGCAAGCAGCGGTGAAAGCCTTGCTCAGATCATGCGGTAGCACATGCTTTTTCAAGCTCAGCTGTGCTTTCCTGTTCAAATAGCCAGAAGCGTGGCAGAGCAGAGCTGGCATTATTTGTTGAGACTTGTCTAGCGAAGTGAAAAGGGTTGGGGTGGGGGGTTTTTTGTTGTTTTTTTATTTTTTTTTATTCTGGCTGCATTTTTGCCCATGTGGGGGTAGGGAATGAAATTATTTCTTTTGTCCTCTACTTGCAGCTCATTGAGAAGCAGGCATGCATATAAAATTACTCAGGGCTTACCTTACGGGACAGGAGGGAGAAAAAACAAAGTTGTAAGCTTGTCTGGAAACACTGAGGATGCTGAGAGCAGGAACAAAAGTGGGAAGTAACACAGAAGTAACAGAGTAAAAACATAATGAACAGAGGACTGACAAAAATGTTTCAGGTTAATATTAGTGACAGTTTAATTTTGTGCCTTGTAAGTAACATGGGTGTATGAAGGGAGGCACAAAACTATTGTGTCAGTGTGTCCAAGACACAAGAGCACCAAGACAAATACAGGTCATCACAAAAAGTATCTGCTGGTTTTCTAAATATTAAATTCTTGTTAAAATTGCAGGTGTATCTTGAGGGGTGAACTTCAGTGATGGGGGATGAAACATGGTCCTCTTTTCTTTAGGGTTAGTCTACACACAAGTGGATCAAGAAATGCTAACCCACATGGCAGCTTTCAGCAAGGTTTTTCTGGGTTTTTTACTACATATTTTACCTAACTCTTCTGCAGTCAGATGGTAAAGCTACAACCTCACCTTCAGTCCTACAGCTAGTGATACTATCTGTGAACTTTGTTTTGGGTGCCAATTAATGATTCATATGATCTGTAATGGTTTCAATTACCAGTGAGCACCAGCAGTACTGGGGCTTTTTGGTCATTTGAAGTGCAGGGTTTGGATTCCCTGGCCAGTAACCTGTGCATGGCTTCAAGGTAACTCTTCTTTTCTGGTCTTTTGCATGTTTCGGATATTTTGTTTAGAGAGTGGAGTCAGGAAGGCAAGGAGGTTTTCAGAATAAAAAAACCATTTGCTTGCAAAGCTAGTATATATACTAAGTCTTAAACAGATGGGAATATTTAACGGAGTTTCTGGAATATATCGTGTTATTGGTGTGTATCAATATGTTCTTGATTTCTAAATAATGGTTTGTTGATATTGCAAATGTTAAATATTAGACATGAGGATGATTTAGTCAGTTTACTGAATGAACTTGAAAACAAACACAGAGTTCTCTTACATTAAAAGAAAGTCTAGTTTGGGAATCCATGGATTACAAAATACGTTGCTCGTTATGGTTACTCTTCTGTACTACACGTTCCATACACATACATAGCACTAACCCAGTGCTAGGAAGTTAAGAATTCACAGAAACTTGCAAAATCTTTCCTTTGACCTGCATTATAGTGATCTATGTTAAATCACAAGAAGAAAAAAAATCAGGATCATTTTTATTTTAAATTAGAAGAGTTTTGAGGGATCTAGGCAGACACTGATGTCATTATACAAATTCCTAGATTGCATTTGAACAGAGTTGTTGTGCTCTTTTATATACATATAGCTCCTTCTACTAAATTTATGCAAGCAACAGAATTTGATGTTACTTTAAAACTTTCAGCAAAGTGAGGAATCTGAACTGTGACTTCCGAGATAAGTTTGAAGTCATTTAACTTTACTGTTGTATCTTTCATGCAGTTTTTCCCTCCAAACCCTGTTCTTAGCTGACCTAATTTTCAAAAGGATTAAAAACATTCATCCACTGTATGAACTCTTGTGAAGGGAAGAGTAGGGCTGGGGAGGATCTGTGACAGATTACACTTGTGAAAGACAAATGAAAGCAGAAGAGCTCATTCTCCTAGTAGAAGTAATGGGTGCAAAAGCTGTCTGCTGACATGGAGAAGATAGGCAGAGAAATTTGTATTTTGGTTAACAGTGTGTACTTCTAACAGCTTAATCGACATTGTGTGGTATTTTACCCTCAGTCTGAAAGCAAAGACTTACCTGCTTCAAGGATGGTGAAGTCCTTCTTTCAAAGTATGTGGTTTGAGGATAAGAGATGGTGAGATGTGGCTACCTCCACTCCATAATAGTATGCGTATAAAACTCATTATGGTTTACTCCCCAGTGACTAATACACTGTATTTCCATATTTTCACGATTTATCAATTAATGTATTGAATTTTTTTTTTAATGTAATTTCCTTAAAGTCTTCATTTCTTGAGATGGAGGAACAGGATAAACTAAAAAAATTGAAATATTAAAATGAAAGCTTACAGTTAGTTCTTTTAAAGTCATGAAATTTGTTTTTCCTGAGTGTTTACACTAATGTTAATAATGATCATAACTATAAATATGTTAATCCTTAAGTGCTTCACTTCTGTGAAAAATACTAGATTGGCTGAATTAGTCTCAGAGTGCAAAAAGTCATTTAGGAAAAGATAGCCATTTCGTTCTTTTTGTATCATGTTTTATGATGGTAGTCTTGAGTTTCCTTTTTGCTGTCATAACTCTTTGGATATTGTTTTATTCTGACAATTTTGTGTACTAAAACACATTAGTATTTCTGGCTACCATAATTATTAAAGCTAATTTCACACTCTGATGTATTTAAATGGTCTGAAAGTAAGTATTACACTGTTTATGAGTGCCTAATAATTGGCAATAATATTCTCAGCTTCAAAAAGTATAATTTAGTACTGCAAAGTATACTGTAAGGAGTGATGTTTTCAGTGAATTGACATATTAAATGATTTCCATAGATCTTTTGCAGTGTATCTTACATTTCCTTTTGGTATTCAGAGTGTCTTCTGCTTTAAATTTCAGTAGAAGTAATCTTATTCACACAGAGAAAGATTTAATCTACCAAGCCACATGCTTTGATTTGCAAATTGGTAGTATCAATCAACTGTGCTTTAGAAAAGCTCTGTTCAGTTTCTACAATAAAATAATCTGCCCAAAGTATTGATGAAATACTTTTAGATAAAAGTGGGCAAAATGAGTATTTTACATTCAATTTTAAACTACATATGCAGGAAAGCTGATTTCATAGCGAACAAAAAATATAAAAATTTTGAAATTTTTTCTGTTCCAGTATTTAGATAATTTTATGTAGCTTTATACTGATTTTGATGAGTGTACATCACTTTGAGGTCTGTTTCTTGAACTGTTCCAGTGCCAAGAATATTCATTAATCGTAAGCAAAACAAATGAAAAATTACTCTTTGCTGTTGCATTGTGTGTGCTTTTTTTGTGAACTTAATTAAAAATCATGTAATCTCAAACTTAATTTTTTATTTCTTCTTGCCTTCAGAACCAACATACATCACAATAGGTCCACCCACCTGTGAGATTTTGGTGAACTGCACTTTGACTGAAAAAGATTGTATCTATAGTTTCAAACTGGACCAAAATGGTTGCCGCATTTGTCAGTGCAAAACTAGTGAGTATGCAAAAATACAGTGATTTCTACCTTCTATATCAAGCTGTTTGTGAAAATGCTAGTAGGCTGTGCTTCCCATTTGTAATGCTTATTATATGTTGTGTTAGTATCAGTGCACTTTATATTTATTTGTCTTTAAAGAATAGGTTCCTGATTTTATTGGCATTGCGTGTTTGTTTGCTTGAAGTGTGTTTTGGAGGAAAACAAAATGCCTGACTCCAGGTAAAAATTAACAGCTAGGTAGAAAAGATAATAATTTGAGACTTCACTCATTCAGACTTTGAAAAGTCTGTCAAGACTTCCACATTTTATTTTCTTCTGTGTATGTAAAGAGTTTAGGAGCATTTATGTCTGTACATACTCCTATTGATAAACAGCCTATTTTCAAGTTAGCTTTTTTCCCCTCAAAACTTTGAGGATAAATGCTTGAAAATTACATGCTGTGGGAGGGGGTGTTTCTATATATACAAAGATATCCATATATCATTTTAAATTTTTAACATACTCTTTTATTTTATATAGATGTCTAGTGCTTTAATTAGGATTTATGTGGGCTTTAACATCTGTTTCTTCCCCAAGGAAAATCATTGTGCTTTGTGAGAACTTTGTATCGATGAAGCGGCAAAAATGTATTTTCTTTGCCTGTTTCCTTATGAATTTGATCTTTACAGATGAAATATAAAGTAAGATCAGGTTGGTTGTTGGAGTTGCCCAACAAAGGCATGCTGATCTGAGCTGCAGGCTGCATCACTCTGGCTGCCAGGTCAGCCTGGGAGTGAGTTTAAACTAACTCTGTTGTAGTTCCACAGCTTCCTTGTAGTCTCTGAGGCTTTCACAACTGAATTATTACTCTGCTCCTCTTCTTTTTATTTCAGTCCATCTGATCTCAGCCAATTCTTAAACTAATGTGACTGTTTTAGGGCTTCCCCAGTAGAAATGGTCAAAATAAAAACATCTTGAGAAGTTTTAGGTCTGGATGGGTGTTTTGCTTAAGGAGTAAGAAAAAGATTTGTCCTGGCTTTTTTGACTTGGGGGAGGGCGAGAGAGCAGGAGGAAATGTGCATTTCCATAAGGTAAAGAACAGGACTTCTTAATAACAAATAAATATATGGCAACCAGTAATGTCATTATGATCATAACAGAAGTGTAAAATGTTTTATCACAAGCTGTATTCATGGTAAGGACAGCTTTCCATGGGTTGCATCCTGGCTATCACATACATGCCTTCCTCACTTCTTCCTAAGGACAAAATTAGAAATGTTATGTTCTGCCATTAGCGTCGTAATTTGATTTTCCTTCTTTTTTTGTTAAATTGGCTATTGAGATTAACACAAACAAGAAGATGGGAAAACTCAGCAAATGTCATTATCTGTGCCTCTGCCTCCAGTCCTTCCCCTGCGTGTACGTGTATCACGTCCCAGGAAGTCTCTGTTCTTGCCTGGAGTGTTTCTGATTAAATAGTGCTTAAGAACCTGTTCGAGGGAATTTTTCTCTTGCCGGAGTTGCTTGAAATTATTTTCTTTTTGAAGTAGCAAACTGTCTGGAGCAAACTTAATAGTATCATTTGTGTGTCATCCTTTTTTTGGTTAAGTAACGTGAATTGTAGATTGCTTAAAAATCTCCTCAGTCATTCAGAGAGAGGAAACCTCTAGTTTCTAAAGAAGCAAAGAAAAATAACAGCTTGGAAATCTTTATCATTTGGTGGTTATCAGTCAAAATGGCAGAAATAAATTTTTTTCTCTCAAGTAACAACTCTTGGACAAATGAGTGCATGAGCACTGAGAAAAAAGGAGTTTTAGGTCAAATATGCTGAAAATGTACCGTGCTCATTCTCTGCGTTTTGAGATCATACATACTTTCATGCCGAAACCAGCTTAGTTTTATCTTGGCTATCTAAGGACATGAGAATGTGAATTATCTTCAGCCCATGGAGACTTGTGTGAACTTTTGGGAACATCACTATTTTTACTCTGCACACACATGTTCTCACTCATCTAAGCTGCTCAACTCAAAGCGCCTGAGAAAGGGATGTCTGCATGCCCCTAGTTACTGTTTGAAGTCATCGTATACTAATTCTACCAATCTCTTTTCAATAAAGTTTCCTTTTTTGCCAATTTCTCTTTAGAGATCTTGCTTAAGATTTCTTATACTTTAATCTATTTCAGCCAAAATAAAAGCAAAATGAAGAACAACATAGAGTAGAAATGTAAATTGTTCCTTGTTATTACATTAACTTACATTCCTGTAGCCAGAAGCTTATTTGGAATAAGAGTCATGATATTGCACTTGGATAATTGTCTGGTGATTTACTGTAACTTAGTTTTGAGTTTATCCAGCTCGACTCAAGCCAGCTACAGAATGAGAAGGAAGAAGCAAATCATAACACTTCTGGAATATGACTTTATAGAAGTAGCTTACTTCATCCATTATCCTCCTTCATGGTTTTTCAGTGAATGCAAAAGCATGCTGTAACAACATAGTGTGAAAACATATGTGCTGTAAAGTGGAATTAAAAAAAAAAAGAAAGCAGAAGGAGATCACAGTTGTAAGAGAAGGGAGGAAAAAACTACTCCTGAACAAACACTGAATGCATAGTGATATGGTGGGTCAGTTGGGAGGTGAAGAAGGGGAGTTCCACACAGTAGAGATGGAACTACAAATGAGGGAGAAGGAATGGCCGTGCTGACCAGGATCAGAGGAGTATTACATGGGGAGAAAAGGAGAAAAATAGAATCCAATTCCAGGATATAGGAAGGACCACTGCAACATACAAAAACACACACCCCAAAAAACAGTAAGGAAAGCATGAAATGTATTACCAAAGAGAAAAAGGCTAAGATGATAAATTAGATGATGCAGCAACAACAAAGAGAAAAAATTCAATAACAAAAAAACAATGTCACTGGTAGTGTGCAGCAATCACTATTGAGTTTGGAGTGTCTAGCCTTTGCTTTCATAGGGGGAACTGGGGGGAGATTAAAGTCTTCAGGGGGAGAGGAGAACATTAGGAGAATGAAACACAACCAGCAGTCGGCTCTTTGTGATGCTGGGCTCTTGTTGATCCAAATAAGACTAACAGACACATTGAATAATGCCTGGTGATTGATATAATGCAGGATTTAAAATCTGATGTTGCTGCTAGATACTAAATTGTTCTTAGTGAGACTCTGTAGTGAGGGCCGGTATTTTATCTCCTCTTGTATATTCCCTGTGTTATAATAATGAAAAAGAGCATTTAAAATCTTTCCTGCAACCTAGACTACAGTGTTTCAAACGTGAAGTACTGTTTAGGGAATAACTGCGAGCATGTATGGGGTTAGTAGTTTTTCAACCTTTCAAATATTACTAAAATGGAATTAAATTAGAGCATTGCTGTCAATTTTAAAAATCGTTTGCTTCATTTAGAAGGCTTACCTTTGCAGTTACAAGATGCAGTTTCATTACAGATTATGGAGAGACACAATTGTAGATGTCTGAGATGAGTCATTTTCCTTGTGCATCATAGTGCACCATCACCCACTGCATGTTCTAGTCTCTTTTTTTTTTTTCAAAGCAAACCACAAAACCACTATTGAAAAATTAGAAATCTTGATATATTTTGGTTTGCATAGCTCTCTAGATATAAAACCACACATTCTATATAGCTACAGAGATACTTTTGGAGGAGTGTTGTTACCTTGTCCTTAAATGAAAAGAAAATGTATTCTGCCACGGAGTTAAAAAGGAGGTACTACCATTCATTCCATGTTAGCAGACAGCCACAGGATGGACTTGAGTACTGTGGTGAATCACACCATCTCCCTTTATAGGTGATGGAATGGAGTGGAACTCTGACATGGAATTTGGGTTTGGCAGTGTGGGACTTGGTTTAGTTGATTAGGTGTTCAAAGGCAGGCTTGGAAGGTTTGAGAAAGGTAGGTCGGTGCATCTACCGTCTGTCTATAAATAGCAGCAGTTAAGGCTCTGTAAAAGATTATGGAGTGGTGATCGCAGAAAGACTAAGAAAAAATTTGGGGGGACTGCAATGGGAGAGTACATCTCAACTCCTCTTTTCTGTGTGTTAGTCATTCAGTAGTTAAGCGTTTGGGGTGGATTCTTCTAAGCTTTTACTCCTCCTAGCCAGAATTTGGATATTTCAGTTCAGGGATGTATTTTGAACACTACATAACTCCCTCAGAGTTAATGTTTTGTATTTAAATGAGGATATTTCTATTTTGATATCAAACAAGCGAGGGACAGATAATCACACAACTAATCACTCAAACTGTACTTCAGACAATGCAAAATTCTTGAAAATAGTAAAGGAAAATATAAGCTGGGTAACACTTTTTTCGTAACAATTATGCTGTTATCTTGATTTAGCAACAGATTCTATGGGGAAAAAAAAAAACACCACTATAAAAACAAATACAATCCAGGTGGTCTCTCCTAATGCAAGGGCAAGAAATCCTGGATTTTTCAATAATTTTATAGACCTTGCAGAAAAAGTATGGTTTATTATCCTCCAGTGATATGAATGGGAATAGCTGTTGTTAGACCTCAGTTAGTGAGATACAGCCATGGAAAACTGGAGATTGAAGCATGTTTCTTAAAAATGTATGACTTGGACCAGAAAAATTACATATGCTAAGTAGAATAGAAATATTAACTCTACGTACACATGTGCTAGATAGCTTCCTGAAGAGAGTGGAATTATGATGAGCTAACTTCTCATGCCAAATATCTATCTTCTTACTAGAAGAGAATTATTTGGTAGGGATCTCTGAAGATTATAACAATTTATTGCTATAGTAATGCTTACAGTATATCTAGTGCAACAGAAGTAGGTAAGAACTTCACTTGACCAGAGGGAGGGAGATTTGAAGGGTGGAGATGACACAACACACATCATAAAACATAATGTGCTGCTAGAAGGTTTGTCAAAGCTTGATCATTTTCCAGGAATTTCACCTTTGAGGTACTCCTGCTACAAATCTATTTTCACGAAGTCATGTGTCATATGCGAATCTTAAAGTTGCATAGAGCAAGTATCCAAGCGGGTAATTTGCCTCAATGGACTCATGAGATTATTTTTTTAACAGCATTTTCTAGCATCACAGTGCCCAGTCCCTTCATTTTTATCCAGCTATTGTGAATCGTGAGTTAATTCTAACGAAAGGAGGGAGGGTTAGTGTGGATCTGTGGAGGCAATATATTCAGAGAATTCCAGTTACTGATAAGTAACCTAGTTTTCTCCTTCATAAATTTGCCTCCCCAGATCCCCACCCCTGAAGATTAACCAGCAGTAGCAATCCACACCGAGAGGACGGCTGAGGAGTGCTTAATTATAAAGGTACTGTGAAACAGTTCTCCTGATATGATCTAGCCTCAGCGTCAAGAAAATAATGATGGTAAAGGTATGTAGCTAGCTTTGTGTAGCAATGCTACAAATTCTCAAAAAAGGGACACCAGCCTAAGTCAAGCTCAAATGGTGGCATAATTCTTGTCAAGCATCTATTAATATTCGCTGACAGCTATTTTTTGTCTGTGAATTAGAGGATTGAAATCATAGAAGTATTTCCACAGGCTGTGCATCTCCAGAACGCATTTTCAAAAGTTTTTAGACTAAGATGTCCTTCTGACTTTGCGGTACAATTACCAATGTGTCCGTATGTAAAATAATTAATTGGAGAAAAATAAATATCCCAGTTTGAGATTAGAATACTTTATATGCCAGATATATGCTAGAAGAAGGAAATTGAGAAGTCTATTTTTTAAATAAGAGTTAGCTGGAATTACAATCAAGCTATTAGATGTTCAATCAGAAGACCTTTTTTTACACCTAAACATGCAATTAATGGAATTGAATTTTGTTTACTTTTCAGTTTGATTTTTGAGGCATATTTTATAACACTACAGATATTCATAGGTTCATGCAGGCTGAGGATGTGGGCACTCTGAAATCAGGAATAAGTCATGCATCTAATGGTTTGAATTTTGGCCAAAGAACTGACTCCTTTTGAGATACCCTGCCTCTGCAATACCATACCTGAGAAAGGAGGGATTGAGTTCTATCTCTGTCTGAAATATGACTGCTGAGTGAATCCTCACAAAACCAGAGATTCCTAATATTTTATGCCATGGCATAGGACTTTGCTGTTGTCTTGCTTCCAGAGTGGGCACTGGACTATAGTAGGCCATGTCAGTGTGTCAGCTGATTGTTGTACGTGCCTTCCTTTCCTTTAGCAGTCCAGTGATCTGATGACCTTTTAAAACAAGAGTAGATGTTAGTGCTGAGAGTAAGATACGTAGTAGAAAAGAATGTTTAAACACCAGATGATGTGTTGACCCTGGCTGGTGACTAAGTGCTCACTGAAGCCACTGTATCACTCTGCTGAGCTGAAAGACACCTGTGTTGAGATACAGGCAAGGAGAGATCATTCACCACTTGCAGTCACCGGCAAAACGGACTCAACTGGGGAAATGAATTAAACTTATTACCAATCAAATCAGAGTTGGATAATGAAAAAATAAATCTTAAAACCCCTTACCCCCCACCCCTCCCTTCTTCCTTGGCTCAGCTTCAACTCACAATTTCTCTACCTCCTCCATGCCAGCAGCATAGGGAGATGGGGAATGGAAGCTGTGGTCAGTTGATCATATGTTGCCTCTGCTTTCTCCTTCCTTCTCAAGGGAAGGACTCCTCACACACTTCCTCTGCTCCAGCATGGGGTTGACCCCATGAGAGACAATCCTCCACGTACTTCTTCAAAGTGAGTCCTTCGCATGAGCTGCAGTTCTTCATGAGCTGCCCCAGTGTGGTCTTTTCCTCCATGGGGTGCAGCCCTTCAGGAACAGATTGCTCTGGCATGGGTCCCCCATGGGGTTGAAAATACTGCCAGCAAGCCTGCTCCAGTATAGGCTTTCCTCAGATCCTTCCAGGAGCCTGTTTCAGCATGGGCTTCCCACAGGTTCACAGCCTCATACAGTGCATCCACCTGCATGGAGTCTTCCACGGACTGCAGGTGTATCTCTGCTAATGGGCCTGGAGTGTCTCCACATCCTTCACTGACTTTGGTGTCTATAAGGACACCATATAGGGAGAATATGTCCTCTCACATATTCTCTCTGTGGCTGAAATTGCTCATGGTGGGTTTTTTTTCCCTTAACTACATTATCCCAGAGGTGCTACCACAGTTACTGATGGGCTTGGCCTTAGCCAGTGGTGGGTCCATCTTGGAGCTGCCTGGTTCTGTCAGACATGGTGGAACCTCTA
>VXBZ01006772.1:232295-258941 GCA_013399135.1 Heliornis fulica
CCCCCGCTACCAAAACCTGGCCACACAAGCCCACTGCAATTATTTTGTGTAGCCTCACCATATCTTGGTAGTCATCTGTTCTTAAGGCTTTCTTCTTCAGACTCCCATCCCATCTCTTAACCCAACCATATTGCCCTTAAACAGTATTGCGTTCTCCTGAAACTCTAATAGTTGCTCTATTATAGCGTGTGTGAAACTGAGTGGGTGAAGAAAGGGGGAGAAAGATACCACTACTTTTAAAATAATTTTACAGGCAAAGGTGAACAGACTTAAAAACCTCAGTGGTATTCCTCGATTGTTAACAATTCACAAATGTTTTTTGGAAGACAAATTAGTCTTCAACGGTTCTTTCACTTTCTACTTGTTACATTCCAGCAGAATTTTAATAAGTTGATCCAAATGAATCCAATAATTTGAAATTCCCATATCTAGGACAGGATATGATGTTGCAAACTACAGAGCAAAGTGTTTGTTAGAGCTACGGTGGTTAGCAGGGGGTCAAAGTCTGTAAGCTTTTGGCTTTTGCCAATCTAGTGAAGACTGTGATTGGACCTGTTGTAGCTCATTATGCTGCTCCTTAGGCAGCCCTGGTTGCACAGGGAAAAGAGAACTTCATGGTGGTGTTGTATAAGCTGGATACACTGTTACAAGTATTTGCTGCATATTTGTTCTCAAGTGAGTTTTCATTCCTAGCAGAAGGCTATTTAGATAACATCACTGGTTGGGAACAGCCTTTCCGTTGTTGTTGTTGTTGTTGTTGTTGTTGTTTTATCGTTGTCATCATCATCCTTGCCTTCTCCTGCAACTACTTCAGTTGAAATTTGTCCAGAGTTTGCTGTGGTATTTCATCTAATGTCTGTCCTCACATTAAAAATCTAAATATTTGTGGTAAAGGTATAGTTATATTAGCCTGAGATTTTTCAGGAACACAGTCATCTTTTTTCTGATGTTGCAACACATCAGTATCATACTGAGATCAGCCAATATCCTATATCTGGACTCTCAGCTTGAGCACAAATTCTTGTTTATTCATTATGAGTGGCATGACTTTATACGTTTTTATTACTACAGTTCACCCTGCTTAGTACTTTGTCCCCCAAGCCCTTCTGTTACCTTGTGTAGAAGGATTGTCTTCTGTATTAACATTGACATTTCATTGACATTTCATGTTTCACAAGAAAAATTAATAAACATATTTCTACTATTGATGTAGAAGAGGTCTGCTCTCCAGCCAGATGGTTCCCTAAGCAGCACAGTGAGGGCTGTCTCCTCTTCAGTCACTTTCCTATTCATCATTTTGTTTCCGTTTTTACTCTTCTATCTCCTGTCTAACCATTAGTTGCGTTCACTAGGTGATGTCATTATAACTAGTCAGTCAGAGGAATAAAGATAGCTTATAACTATGTTATCAGAAGCTTGATCCCATTCTGTTGCACGTATAGTGACATACAAGTGCCTAACGCAGTTCTCTCAATCTCTGAAGATTTTCCTTCTGCAATAGCTTTTAAAATGCGTTTTATCCTCCCCTCTCAGACTGATTACCCCAGTACACTTTTGAAGCAGTTATCAGACCAGTTAGGGCTGATCTCTCCTCTGCAAATACATTCCATGATTTGGGATTCAGGTTCCTACTGAAATTTATCTAGGCAGAGTTGGAAGAAGCTCCCAGTAACCTCCTAACATTTTGCCATAACTTCACTCAGTTCATAGCAATTCACTTTCATGAACTAGTTCTCTTTATTCTTTAGTATCTGTCATGTAAAATGCAAAACCCTAGCAGAAAATCTGCCTAACGTATTTTTATTTCCAGCATTTCCTTTCACTGTAAGATGCCTGTGCATTTTTCCCATCCCTCTGCACTTGTACATTCTTGACCTGTCTTCCTTAAGCCTGACGTTTGTAGACAGCCACCTAAACACTACATCTCTATGACAAAGTGCAGTTCAGAAAATTAATGGTTCTGATAAATTCAACCTGTGCATTTCTGGGGTTATTCACTGATCTGTTCCCAGCATCAGCAAGAGACATAACTTATGCCATATCAAAGGTCATAACTGAACTTAGCTCTTCCTGGAAGTATTCCAGCGTAGGTGTACTTTTCTATACACTCTTTATATACGGTTCAAGTCTAGCTTTAAAAATTATGACTACCTTATAAAGTCATTCATAATGGAAAGTTTAGTTAATTTAGTTATCGCTGCTTGCTGTCAGAGAATAGTTTTGTACAAACAGCCTACTGTTAAAAGCTACTTAAAAAAGGAAATTTTTAATTATTTGAACTTGCTTAAGGGAATGTCTTTCTCTTTACATTACATTTACCTCACCCTTTGTCAGAAAAGGGAATCTGAACTCTCTCTGCATTGTAATAATTTCAAATCAACATTAGTGGCTGAATGTTAGGAGAGTCTGGTATTCTTGATAGGTCAGCCAAAACGCTACCCTTCAGAAACTTCTAAGACTTGATGAAGATCTTTGTCTACAGGTAAAGCAATAACCTAAGATAAGGGATCTGATTGAGAGTAAATACATAAATATTGTGATATTGGTACTTTGCTGACAAAGACAACCTGTAGAATCAGATGTGAAACGTTCTAGCATTTCTTTCTCTGCATTCTGAATGACAAATAAACTTGCACCCCCTTAGCTTCAGACACCAAGTTTGCATAACAGTGGAGAGATAGGAGGCGTGAACCTGAGGATGACCTTCACCCTACTTAAACAGAGAACTGTTTTTCGAATAATAAGTCTGTTATGTTGCATGATGCTTGCACACCCAAATTGCACCACAGAAGTAGGCAGTGATTTGCTAGTTTCCTGGGAGACTTCAGCCTCGCTCAGTGGAACAAAGAAACATGCCTTCTTTACCAAATAAGCATTAATCTGGTAGAAAAGGTAAGGAGACAGGTAGCTTAATCACATCTAATTAAGTCTACCCATTGCCTTTGTAAATAGGCTATGTCATATTTTGCAGTCTTTAATGCAGCATTACAAAAAAAAAAGAAGAGAAAGCATTTAATTAAAGATTCCTTCTGGTCTCTGTGTATTACTGTGTGAGAGACATGAAGGTAATCTGCATTTCAGTCCCACAGAAGTACTGTAAGGAACAGAATAAGTTAATGTATTGATGATTTTCTGTTTGGTAAAAAACCTCAAACGATCCCTAAATGTTAATTTAATGGAAAGTGGTCTTCAGAGCTCTAATGAGGAGTGCTCTGCAGCTGCCCTCCTTACAATGAGCACTTTGTACTGGTGTGGATGTTTGTACTGGTGTGGATGTTTGAACTGAGATGAGCTGTCCTTTGAGTATCACCCATCATATTCTTTTCTTGAAGAATCTCCATTATATTTCCATTATTAGCATTGAATTTTTTATTTTGATCTTACTTTGGGCTGTTGTAATAATGGTCTTTTTTTTTCCCTGTGTTTTGCATCCCTAGTGTAACAAAAATAATTAATTTCTGTTTCATCTCTGCAACCAGAAATTAATTTTGTATCCCAGAGTGTTTTTTCTGGCACCTCTTCTTTCAAGAAGAACAAAAAGAAACTGAGTATTCTCAAAATAGTACGTTCCAGTGAGAGTGACTATAATGGCCATTATTTGTCTCTGTGCTCAGGAAATTGAGATACCAAAATCTAGCATTTCCCATATGCAACAAGAGGGCAATAAAGCATGGTAGCAGACTTCGAGAGACAGGTCTTTTAGTTTAGAATCTCTAAACTTAGATCACCTCTTAGGGTATTACATTAATAATTTTAAAAAGCAGATCTTGATCACCAAACAGTTGACAGCAAACAGCATAAGGAATAAAACTTGCTAACATCTCGGCTTTTAAGTTCTATTTAAAATAAATAGAGGGGAAATAAAAATGTTCTTGATTGAACCCAATAAAGCCATATAATGTCTCGAAAGTAAATGTCATTTTTAGAGTTTTATTGTGGGCCAACAGTCTCACAGATGTTGGCCTCCTTTTGCTGTGCGTCTGTGTATAAAATCATGTTTAGGTAGCAGGGAATACTCCCCAAGTTCTTGACTGGAACTGGAGACATCCGACAGTGTCTGCTCACATGGTTTGGGTCACTGCTGTTAAATATTTTAAAATTAGGACAGTCCAAAGGTAAGGCTTACCGTTATTTTTAAAATTGTGAATTAAAGATTTAGTCTGGTAAAGACACATTTGTGTGTATAGAAATAGTTTTCACACTTTGTATAACCTGAATGTGTCCTTCACAGGGGAGGAGCTGTGCACCGGCCTCATTTCAGGCTGTTCTTTGGACTGTTCCTTCGGCTTCCAGACTGATGTCCACAACTGTGAGATCTGTCAGTGCCGACCACGGCCTAAGAAGTGCAAACCCATTGTATGTGAAAAGTACTGTCCCTTTGGATACTTGTACGTATTCTCATCCTGAAAGTGTATTTAATACAATCATGGTGCCTATTGAAAAGATGCTAAATCTAGGCATGTGGACTTGTGATTAGTTTGTGGCAAAGCAGGGGAAAATGTAGGAAAATGGAAATGTTGCTACTTGATGTGAGATTAAAGTATTCTTCAAAGTTGATTTTGCTCAAGAAACCAACAGCAACTGGGAAAAAGAAAAATCAACAGTGGCAGACTTAAAAAAGCAAAGCAGTGCTTAAATATTTTTGAAGAATATTTGACAAACAAGATTAAAAAGCTACTTACCAGTAACAGCTCTTGCATGCAGATTTTTTTAATTCTGTTTGCATGTTCTACTGTGATACTCTTTCTTTTTGTAGCCCACTTATTTTATTTAAATTATTTTATAATATTTTGAGGGTGATTTTATTTAATATTGATATGACAGCAGATTAGTTTTTAGTGAGACATATCTGATAGTTACTTTACAGTATTCATGAAGAAAAGTACCATCTCTTAGATAAGGTTTTTTAAATGTGTTCAAAACCTGTATTGTTGCTGGAGTTCTTGCTCCATAAAAAGAAATATTTGCAATATTTCTTCAGGTGTGGAACAGGTGAAAAAAACTGAGCATATCTTTTGTCCCATAAAAATCTATTACTGAGATATCAGTCTGGTGACTTCTATATAAGTTTTGCTGGTGCATTTTAATTTTTGACAGGTCCATTCCATGTTACTGCCTGCTTTTCATTACAGTTTAATTTCTAGCTCATGACAGCTGATCATCAGATAATGTCGAAATGTTGCTGATATGTAATTTTTTAATATGTTTTTAGTAGTTTAATAATCTTGCAACTTAGTGTTTGATACTAATACTCCTTTAATTTCTGATTAATTTCAGAGTTCTGTGTGACATTGCATAAACACTGCAAGCTTTTATAACAGTAATCTAAAGTGTGTTCTCCTCTTAGTGTTCCATTTTGATAAAGTTTGGATTAATCAAAATATGGTAGAGTCTGAATGATCAAAAGAAGTGCCAGAGATTTCAGAAAAATAGAAATCAAGCTGCAAAATGGTTATTTTCATAGATTTAATCAGCTTTGTTCAGATGGTGCCAGGGGACAATTTATATTCTTTCCAGCCTAACGCCTTCCTTTAATCTTCTTGCTCTTCTTAGCCAGTGTGGTGTTCCACTCAGGTGAATATAGCATTCTGGTTGACCTCCCTCTTATTGCCCAAAAAAGCTCTTGCATTGTGCATGGTGCTAAACAGTTGGTGGTATTGCGTCAAACAAAAAGCAGATATATATCCCCTGGAATAAAAATGTCACAAATACGCTGCAATACACAGCCAAAAAAAAAATAATTTAAAAATATGTTCGCCTTCAAAACACTAAGCAGTTTTTTTTTTTAATTGGAAAGAATGCTTGATTTATATCCTTGAGGCATCCCCAGTGTAATTTGAAAATACATACATAATAGCAGTCTAGCAAAAAAAAAAAAAGTAAGGATACCATTTAATATAATCCTTGAGATACAGAATTAGGCATACTCTTGGTTAGATAATGGAAGTTTTTGCAGGAAATGGTATTCCTGAGAATGGTTGATTGAAATAGGACAATTGGGAAAGACCAGAAAGATTAAATCCAACCTTGGTTCTGTCCCCAAAATTCAAAGTTTAATAGATGGGAGAGGAAAAGTAAGAATGTTAAATGAAAAGGTTAATAAAATGATCTTTAGACACATTAACTTCAACAGTGACTGAGAGTTATTTTTGGTTTTGCAAATAAGAGAAAGTAGAGCAAGAATGTCAATTTTGTCATCCCCAGAGCTGTTGCCCACTGGCTTCAAAGGCAAAGATGGCTGAAGATTAGTAAAGATGGAGCAAAAGTAGTAACTGATTAGATGTCACAGTTTTTCAGATAGGCTACAGCTGCTTACATTAGGGATCAGAGAAGTGAAGTCTATTAAAACAAGTACAAAGCATGCAAAATTGCTTAAAAAACGTCTGGGGAGGGTGATGTGTGAGCCATGCCATTGAGCAGTCACAAAATCCAAGATAAAGTCTCTTAAAGGGGGTTGCCAAAGAGGCAAGCAGTGTGGGGGTGTCTGAAACTGTGAGAACTGTGATGGAATCAGCAGGAAGGGTGGCTGGGATGAGACGGAAGCAACAATAAAGGAATATAACTTGATGCTGTATTTAAGCATTTGCCATATAGTCCTCATATAGTGCAACCATCTCTTGAGGGCCACTGAACTATTTACATTAGCTTATATTTGATTTTGAACTTTAGAGCAGAAGAGAGAAAATTTCTCAGTAATGGCCATCAGAATATATTTCATCGCTATTTGTAACAAAAATGGAAGTCATCTTTTTTGCTCACAGTACATAAAGCATCTTCAGTAGAAAGCACAGGATGAGGTCAGCAGTCTCCAGACTATATGCCTGACTTTTGTTTTTTATTTATTTATGGTTTATATGTGTGTTTTATAAGCTATCCATTAGCAATATCCACTGGTTATTTTTCAAATTCATATCTACAAAATGTACAAATAACTGAATTGAATGAACGGAATGTTGCTGTGTCTGCTACTTTTTCAATGTATTTTTGGCAATCCACATACTAGTTTTCAAGGAAGCTTTGTGTCTGCTTGCTTAATGTTTTCAGAAATCTGTGTAGTTTTAAGATGTAACAGAGGAAGTCTACTGTACTTTACCTATTGGAGGAAAAAACAGTCATTTCTGTTACCAAAACATAGTAATTATAACAGATTCCTATCTGTCCCTCCAGCTTCTTCACAGCTATAATAATATACAGTATACAAGTTATTATATTTTTTTCACTTGGAAAAAAAAATATCAGCGGTAGTAGTCACAAGCACATGCATTTATATTATCTGCTATTGCTTGAAAGTACCAGATGTGGAATTTTTTCCCGGCACATGGAGGGAGCACATACCATGAATGGAGACCTGTACGCCCCACAGACCCACTGAACCCAAGGGTGACAGTTAAGGATAATTCTCTTTACTTGATCAGTAACTTCTTTGGGGGATGTTTTTGCTTTGAAGATCATAACACGTCGATATTTCAAGTGACCTGCTGACCTTTTACAAATTACTTTGGTACTCTAGAAAGAACAAGCATGGCTGTGAAATCTGTCGGTGTAAGAAATGCCCAGACCTGCCCTGTGGTAAAATCTGTCCGATGGGCTTCCAGCAGAACAATCATGGCTGTGTTATCTGCAAGTGCAGAGGTAGGTGCAAGTGCATTTACCAACTCTAATTACAACTCGTTTTGAAAGCAGTCGGAAGCTAGAGCAACAGAAGAGGAAATCTACACAGAATATTTAAGAATTGAAATATGGTAACTGGTGAGGGACTCGGTCCAACTTCTTTGCTTAAAGGAGTGTATTTTTGCTGGTGTTTGTTGCTATCTCTTTTAATCTTGGTTTCAACAGAAAGCCTAAGCTCCACTTTCATCTCCCATTACAAAGTCACACAGATCAGTTTGTTAGCATTGATAAAAATTATACCAGGCTCTTAATCAGTAACTCCAAAAATAAACTAGTTGAGGTTTGGGTTTTTTCTCCAGCATCAGTGTTCATCGTAGCCGCTTCTACCCAATGCAGTAGTATTTATTTTTCCTCATGATCATGAACATACCAAGCATATCACTTTAACATCACTTCATTAGCAACTTGTCCAAGAATAATTAATGACTGGTATGTTCTGGAGAAGCTGTGAGTCCTTGTTAAAATTTTGACCCAAAATCGCTAAGAGGAAGGGATGGGTAAATCCCCTGTCTGTGAATTAGCTCTACTTTCTAAATTGCTTCTGCCAGGAATAGCTTAATGCTGGGATTAATGGTAGAACCATGAAAGTACAGGCTTGGGTTGTTCTCTGGAAAACTGAGACAATTTCTCTGCTCTCACATAAAGAAGAGTGTATCTGGATAATCCTTGACAGATGTTTGTCTAAGATTTAGTTTATTAAGAATCTCCACTCTAAAAAGAAAAGAAAAAACCAAAAACTCTCTGAAATAATGTTTTCTTGTGGTTAACAATGTGTGACATATTTTTAAATAACTAATATTTCTGTCTTCCTTTCTACAAATCAAACCAGTTATTTCTTGTCCTAAGCTAAGAGCTAAGCAGCATTTGCCTCAGAATTCTTGCAATATTTAAGGGGCTGCAGCTGGAGCCCCCTAAATGAGGGGTTACAAGACAAATGCAGTTATTTCAACTGGCTGTTGAACTTCAGCAGTAGCAGAAGCTTCAAAATAGTACAGATGATAATTTTGCATTTAAATTTACAGTGCTCCAGTACTTCTCTCTTAGACTGAACTTGCCTTCTCTGCAGTTGTACCACATTACTCATTTTTTAGTATACAGCTATAATCCCAGATAGTTTCGACCATACTTCTAGTTATCCAGTTATTCCCATTTTGTATTTGGGCATTTTTTTCCTCCTTAGGTATTATCTTTTTTAATAATTTTAATTCAAAACTAAAATGTGAAAAAAATCTCAGATTTGGAAGTTAATCATGAATAGTTGCCTATATGTTTGGTTTGTTTCTCCAGATTTTGGAGTATACTTTAGAATATTTCAAGAAAAAAAATTAATTACATCAGATACTTTATTAAGAAAAAGAGTATTACTATCTAAAACTTGCATGTGTCTAAAATAATTTTAATAAAGGGCGGTATTCCAGGGAAATCAATTCAGAAAGTAATCAATATATAATCTGATACTGAAGTACAAAATTGTAGTACGTGAATATAAATCTTTTTCATAGTATTTCTGCTTGTGCAATAGGATGAAGTCAGTTTTAAGAAGTAGTTTATCCTTATGCCATGGATTTTCTTTGTAATTAAAAAATTACATTCTTAATTTCCGTCTATTGGGTTTTTACTCTAAGATGTATCAAACTAACTTGGTACCATCTGCTTGTAGTTCTTTGGATCAGCTACAACTGAAGGAGTGCTGCCCTACATAGTAGTAAAATTTTTTTTTAAAATCCTTACTAAGAAACATTATTTCTCTTACTGAATCCTTTTTTAAACAGAAAATCAAATATGCAGCTTTATACAAATAACCTTAGAAATATGTGTTAGTAGTGCGGTTGGCATACCACTGCAGACAAGTGAGTTCACTGACCAACTGATCCTAAATCCTTTGCCGTCATAATGATGGTGAGGGAATCTTGGGCTCTAAATTGACCCTGCTGATTAACAAAGAATATATACACTTAAATACCCCTTAAGATACAAATGAGACTTTATCCTCCCTAGACCAACTGTTTCTGAATTCTGAGTGCACGTAGAGCAGCAGACCAAGTATTCTCATCTCAGTAAAAGCTAGGCACGAGGGATAAAACTGTCAGAGCAGTTATCTTATTCCAAACATCTTGTTTATCATAGCAATGTAAACAAATTCTCATAGGTGAAATATTTCCAGTATCTAGCATGACCCTGTTAGAACTTGCTTCTGATTTTCTGACATTCATAATGGCTGTCCTTAGCTCTTGGGAGTGCTGTCATATTCTACTTGCTAACACATAATCATAATCTGATACACTGTAATATTTAAATAATTCAATTATGTTTTGTGCTTTCTTCTATTTCCCTCCATTGCAGTTCTTCGTTGTTTACCCAGTGCTGAATTTCTGTATGACTAAAAACAGTATAGGTGCAGAAGAAAAGTTATGTTTTTCAAGGAAATACATTTTACAATGTCATACTATTCCCTTCCATATACCTGTTGTTTTGTTTGTGTTGTTACTTCATTTCTGAAGCAAAAATAGTAGAATTATTAATCACTGGATTTTATATGTGCTTTTAAAAGAAGTGCCATCTAGGCATGATGTTAGCTTGTTTTGGGGGGAGGAAGGTGTTTTAATTTATCAGGACACTTTGTTTTCTTTTGATTTTGTACAGAGGCAACCGCTTCTCTTATGCCTCCCATTAAAATGGGCTCTTGTCTGTCAATGGATGGGCGCCGACACGAGAACGAGGAGAGCTGGCATGATGGCTGCAGGGAGTGTTACTGTCACAATGGACGGGAAATGTGCGCCTTGATCACCTGCCCCGTTCCCAATTGTGGCAATCCCACTATACACCCAGGGCAGTGCTGTCCATCGTGTCCAGGTAACGTGCTTTCTTCTATAGGTTTGCGGTTTGTTTCCTAATACACCAGATTGGCCACATGCATCATTCAGTAGTAGGTATATATGGAGGTTTCTGTGGCCAAATCTAACACAATGAGGGGGTTTCGTTAAGACCTCAGGTGTGAAAAATGGGAACTTAAATGTTGAAAATGTATGCATGGTTTTGGTCCAAACATGATAAATTTTGACACATGAAAATGTAAGCTAGAAAAAGTTTCTAGTCTGTATTAGCTAAATAGAAAATTTATACTCAGGTACAATTTTGCTACCTATAATAGCAAGTACTATAATAATCTGTTATATTTTGTCATTTTTTTTTAATTTGGAGTTTTATTAAAATTCATCTCCTGATCTATGTTTCGCCACCCCTCAAAGGAGCATACGTTTAAACAGATGTCTTAAGTAACTGAACATCATGATTCCACATTCTGAGGGAAGGCTTCTGTGCCACCAGCAGTAGGAAATTATTTTAAGGCTTTAGGTGGGAAGACCAAGTACAATTAATGTTGCATTATGATACAGTTTTAATAAGTGTTAATGAGAACAAAACCTATGAAAGGTATTAGAGTGTGGGTAGAGTATGAGAAGATTAGTGTCCTCCGTCTTCAGAATAATTCCTGCAATATTTTATGTTCTAAACAGATAAATCTGTAATACTGTCTATGACTGTATTGGAAATCATGTTACAAGTAGAAATGACAGGGCTTATGATACTACTATAAATAGCAAAACAGTAAGACAGCACTGGCAGGATATTAGCAGTTACAAACTGCTTCAAATTCTTTGTAAAGAACAGGTAATCCCAGGAGCAAAATAAGCAGCCAGTTCCTCTTTCTGAAAGTGACAAAGAAGAGCAGCCAAACAGCACATAATAAATACAGACTATCATGTTTCTAAAGCCATGTCACTGGACAGGGATGTTATTTTGCACTCTAACTAGCTAGAGTTCAGGGCTGCACAAGACTGTTGGGATTACCTGCAGTAGTCACTCACCTTCCCAGAATGCTTTGTAGGGGATGGTATACTTCACATGGACAGGGACAGGTTAGCATGTCACTCTTGCATTGGATAAACATTCAAGATCAAAAATGTAAAATACAGGATGTCTCTTCCAGTTTCAGTAATTCTGTCATTAGGTCCCCAAAACTGAATTTCACTCCACTGTCAGCATACTTGTGTGTATCGATTTACCTAATATATACAGAACACCTCAGAAAATTCAAGTAGGAGTAGTCTTAATTTTGGTCTTCCAGCAGCACCAGTGGCTAGTTACTTTGTGTACAGAGAACGAGTTTAGGTAAATCCATTCATAAGCCTAATGCTCAGTTTGTGGAAGAAAAAAGATGAGTATGAGACTAGTAGCACCTGTCTTCTGCTGTACATTTCTTATAGGTGATATCAGTGTTTGGTTCTGAGCAGCAGCGACATTGGTCTCTTATACAAGAGCAGTTGCTTACCCAGTAGTGTCCATTCCTTTGAGATACAGTGTCTGTGTAGGTTTCTCAGTCTGGCATCCTGTCCTGCTTTCAAGGTACCAGTTACCTTAGCTTCTTGTTAGCAAAGTCCTACTTGTTGTAAACTCTTACAGTGCTAGGGCAGACAAAGCTTATTTGAAAATTGATTGTAAGCATATGTAAGTGTATGAATTAATATGGCCAAATTAGTCCCAGAGTGGTTTTGTTTCCCCCACTGAGGTTTTATATTTGTTAGAATTGTACTTCTGATTTTATTTTGCAATGTATTGATTCCCCACTGGCATTATTAAATAAATGTCACGGCTTTCAGTAGCTAGGAATGCAGTTTGGAATTGTGAGCCTGTGAGCACATCACTCGAATGTGTCTGGCGCAAGGATATTGAAGTAATTAGCAATCCTGGTGTACAGAGTTTTGAATTGCATTGTTGAACTATCAACAGGGAAGTGGCAGCTCTCAGAGGTCATTTTTCAGATTGAAAAAACCCTATGGTTATGTTCAGTTCCATACTTAGTTTTCAACAGAACTGCTGATCTTTTTCCAGAACAAAAAACAAGTGAGTTAATTCTGAGTGGCAGTGTCATAGAGCAAACGGCACAAACGCTGTTCTCCGAGCATGTACAGCAGTGCTGTGAATGTGGAGAGAAGCACATGTTCTTTGTGAACTTTGGCCTTCCTGAGTGACTGGAGTAGCTGCTGTCCATTTAATCTTTATGTCCTTAACCAAAATACTTAGATTAGGGTGATGTTCATATTAGGCATCTTTATAATTAAGTGGGTAAGACAGACCTTCAGAAAGTGGTATAGAAATGCAAGAGTCATCACCTGGAATTCACTTTCTCTTTCCCTCCATTCATAGCTCAGGAAACTGGAGGTTAGCTCAGTCCTTGAGGTAGGTGCTGAATCTAACACTAGTTGTATTGAATTCAGTCTGAAGGATGACATCACATATAAGCCTGCAGCTTCATGTTGCAGCATGCAACTTTCGAACTGATGGCTTCTGTAGCTGAATAACACATGCTGAGTGAGGCATCTTGATTCCTGTTCATGGTGCAATGAAAATGCTGGTGGACTCACTCCAGGTTAAAGCAACCAGCACAGTAAGCTGGCAGCTATTATTGCACTTAGTGCCCATTACATAGGGCTGGGCTTCAGGGCATTTTAAGTAGTCACTGGAAACATGAGCGTACATACTGTGGCATCTCCTTGGGTGCAGTTTTTACTTAAAAAGATGCAGATAATTGTTTTTATTTGTTTGTTTGTTAATGAAACAAAGTGTTGAAGCACTTGAACTACTGGTTTGAATATTTTCTGAAATGTCAAGAAAACTTGAAGCTATCTCTGGTTTATATTAATTAGCATTTAATCAGCTTCTCAAATTTATCCTTTATGTATTTTTCCCTTTTTCCTTGACATGCAGGTGATGTGAAGTCAAAAGTGGTTTAATAAAGTTGAAAGAGCTTCATTAAGAATATATTTATAGCTGGTTTTACTATTCCTAATATTTTTAATAACAACAGCAATTACTAATCTTGGGCACATCTGTGAGTCATAGAGTCACAGTTGATTTTGTCTGTCTTCCAATTCTGTTTTTCTCAGATGAAATAGTTGTGCAGAAGCCAGAGCTCACCAGTCCATCGATCTGTCATGCTCCTGGTGGGGAATACTTTGTAGAAGGAGAAACGTGGAATATCGATTCTTGTACACAATGTACATGCCACAGTGGACGTGTCCTGTGTGAGACTGAAGTCTGTCCCCCTCTGCTTTGTCAAAACCCCACCCGCACACAGGACTCCTGCTGTCCACAATGCCCAGGTATATATTGACAACCAGCTTTCATCAGCATCCTTTTTTGGTCTGAGAATGTATGATGTGAATATTGAACGTTTCGGCACCACAACAGTCGGTTGTTGTGGTGCCTTCAGCAGTTTGGAGGAAGAGCCTGCAATCCTCTATTTCAACTTAACTGTGTGTAAGAGGTTATCTCGTAGGTAAAGGGGACTTGTGAATTCCTCTTTTCTGTAACAAATGGGAGAGTTTACTGCAGTGGAAATTTAGTGCAAACCCATGAATTGTGTGTAAACTTACTGAGAAAATATTTGTCTTTATTAAAACCAAAATCTAAAAGTTTTATTTCAGGAAAAACAAACAGGTTTGGCCAATTCTTCTACAGGGTCTTTGTTGTGGGTTTGGTTTTGGGTTTGTTTTTTTTTTTTGGAGGGACAGGTCCCTGACAGTATTTTCAGTTAAAAAGTTAGCTATTTCTCCTGACTTCCAATTTTCTCATATTTTAGTAACAGTGAACATTTGCTTAACTTCAGAATCCTGTTTGGAGAAGCTGATATTTCCTCATTGGCTGTATAAGAGATTGATGTCTCAAGCAGTTAGATTGAGAACATGATCTGAGTGCACTTATTAATCCTTTTCTTCATTTTTCTCCTATTTTTCTGTGTTCTCTGTGCATACAGTCATATTTCTTGATCCATAGTGTCTGCTAAGACACAGCTTCATTGCAAAATATCTCCCCCATGTGTGGGCATGAGAATTAAAGCAGACTTATTGGCACCAAGCTGAAGCCAAATCAAGTTCCATTTGTTTCTCACCAGTTTATAATTAGGTCATATAAGTGCACTAGCAAAGGTCACAGCAGCATAATAGCCTTTCACTTTGCATCATTCAAGGACTGAAACAGACATGGGCAGAAGCTGGGATTCAATTTTTAGATTTAAAATTTAATCTCCCTAATTTAAGGTGAATTTCTATATACCATTCAGTTCTGAGCATTCAAAATAATGGATTTCTGAGGGTGATTTGGTTTTCAGTTCGCTATCCTGCCCTTTTTCTTTTTCTTCTTTTTCTTTTTCTTTTTCTTTTTCTTTTTCTTTTTCTTTTTCTTTTTCTTTTTCTTTTTCTTTTTCTTTTTCTTTTTCTTTTTCTTTTTCTTTTTCTTTTTCTTTTTCTTCTTTTTCTTTTTCTTTTTCTTTTTCTTTTTCTTTTTCTTTTTCTTTTTCTTTTTCTCTTTCTCTTTCTCTTTCTCTTTCTCTTTCTCTTTCTCTTTCTCTTTCTCTTTCTCTTTCTCTTTTTCTTTTTCTTTTTCTTTTTCTTTTTCTTTTATTAAACTCAAGAAGGGTCTACAAAACTTTATTCTAGAGCACACTGTGAGATCCTCATAACATGTAAGGACTGAAGAGACGTAATGCTCTGTCCTTCTAGTTTTACTAAAGTAGTGAGCCAATGTCACAAAATCACAGAATGGACAGGGTTAGAAGGGATCCCAGGGATCATGGAGTTCCAGCCCCCCTACCACAGGCAGGGCCACCAACCTCCAGGCCTGGATCTAGACAAGGCTGCCCAGGGCCCCATCCAACCTGGCCTTGAACACCTCCTGGGTTCAATGGGGCCTCCACCACCTCTCTGGGCAGCCTGTTCCAGCACCTCACCACTCTTTCTGTGAAGAACTTCCCTCAATATCCAACCTAAACCTTCTCCCCCTCTAGCTTCAATCCATTCCCCCTTGTCCTGCCACTGTCTACCCTTGTAAAAATCCAATTCCCCTCCTGTCTATACACTCCCTTTAAGTACTGGAAGGCTGCAATGAGGTCCCGCTGCAGTCTTCTCTTCTCCAGGTTGACCAAGCCCAGCTCCCTCAGCCTGTCCTCACATGGGAGGTGCTGCAGCCCCCTGATCGTCTTCATGGACTTCTCCTCTGAACCTTCTCCAACAGCTCCACATCTTTCTTGAACTGGGGGCCCCAGATCTGGACCCAGTATTCCATCTAGACGGAGCCTTATGAGGGCAGAGTAGTCAGGGACAATCACCTCCCTGTCCCTGATGGCCACCCCTCTTCCACCCTGAAGCCCAGGATACCACTGGCCTTCTAAGCTGCAAGAGCACACTGCTGGCTCATGTTCAGTTTCTCATTCAGCAGTACCCCCAGGTCCTTCTCATCAGGGCTGCTCTCAAGGAGCTCTTCTCCCAGCCTGCATCTATGTCTGGGATTCCTCCGAGCAAATGCAAGACCTTTCACTTTGCAGTGTTAAATCTCCTGAGGTTCAACTGGGCTCACCCTCCAGGTCTGTCAAGATCCCTCTGGATGGCTTCTTTTCCTTCTATTGTGTCAATTGCACTGCTCAGCTTGGTGTCATAAATTCCATATCTTACAAATCCATTGTTTTCTGCTGAGGTAATAAATAATAGGAGAGAAGATAGCTACTGTAAGTTAAATAACTTAGTGTGTTTATATTTACAGATGAGCCTCTTCAGCCCTCTTCATCAAACAATGAGAGCATGCCCAGTTATTGCAAAAACGATGAAGGAGATATTTTTCTGACAGCTGAGTCCTGGAAGCCCAATGTCTGCACTAGCTGCATTTGCATGGATGGTGTGATTAGATGCTACTCTGAGTCTTGCCCACCAGTATCCTGCGAGAGACCTGTTTTGAGAAAGGGACAATGTTGTCCTTACTGTATCGGTGAGCAAATAGTATAAAACGTCAATACTCTCTGTTCCCTTCTTGGGAAGAAATAAGGTTTATTCCTAAATTAAAATATTTCCCCTGTTTGGAGGAGATGCGGTTTGTGCCTTCAGTTGAACTGGAGAGTGAAAGCTACATAGGGAGCTTTGAGGATCGTGATTTGTAGTTTTGAGAGAGAAGTTCAGGAGGATACAAATGTAATTTGCCTATAAACTTGAGAGGACATCCTCCCAAGAACTTGATAATACACCTAGGCAGATTAAAACATTACACAAAAATTGTTTCTTTTAAAGGAAAATCTGTCAGGTAAAGCATACATTTTATTGACATATGTAATAATATGAGGACAGTATTAATTATGACTTTAGAAGATGAAGCATTAAGAAATTGCGCAGAATAGTGAAGTATTAATAAGGCATCTAAATTAAAATACAGGAAGTTCATTAAAGGTAGTTGTAGAAGAAGCAAAATAATGTATTTGAGAAAAAACAAGGAAACAATTTTTTCACATGCTAAAAATGCATTAAAAATTAAAGGCTGTGCCCTGGCTTTGAAGCTGCAGTTGCAGTTGAAGTAAATGGAGGATGCTGTAGATAATGAAAATTGCTAGGCATTTTTGAAGTGGTGGAATTTGAGATTCCTGATTGCCTTTTCATTGTATTTTGGAGTATATATTTAAAGATCACTTTTTTGTGAGTTCACAGTAAGTAGAAAGACTTTAGAATGGAAGCTGCTGATAAAGAATGAACTGACTGAAATTAAGTCTTTATAGCATTGTTGGAAAGCATTCAGAGCTTACTGTAACCTTCACTTCCAAATGTAGCAGGAGGAGATACAATAGGAAATAATTCAGTGAAAAGGAATATAATAAAATAATTGTTAATTGAACATGTGAATCAACTTGCTTAGCTATAAACAATACAGTTCTTTATCAGAAAGACGCTAAGTTGTGAAATCCTTTCAGATATATACCACTGATACAACTCTTGAACTCTAATTTGTTGTAGAAAAATATCTTTAATAATAGGCAAGACAGTTTTATAGGAGATTTAAGGAATTACATCAAAGAAATACCTGGAAAAGTTAGAAAGTATCAACATTTCAGCCTTCACAGAATCACAGAATGTCAGGAGTTGGAAGAGACCTCGAAAGATCATCCAGTCCAAACCCCCTGCCCAAGCAGGATCATCTAGTCTAGATCACATAGGAACATGTCCAGATAGGTCTTGAATGTCTCCAGAGAAGGAGACTCCACAACCTCTCTGGGCAGTCTGTTCCAAGTAGCCTTGGACCCCTATTTATTGACCTGATGACATGTGGAGGGGAAAACACTATGTTATCCTATGATACTTTCTTATTATGGTTTGCATATGAAGTGGAGAGGTTTTAAAGTATCTTCAACAACTTTTGGTCTTTAGTCTTCCCTTCCTGTGATTTAATCTGCAACAAAAAAGATAATTTTAATCCAGAATGTATTTTAACATTAAAAAAAATACAAAGTGTATGTAAAGTTGGGCAATCAAACCAGCAGGGTCAGAACATGAGCCTTAGTACTGTAATGGAGAATTCCTTAGGTTGAGAAAGGGCTGTGCCACAGGTACTAGTGCCATGAACTACAAAAGTAAAATCCCTAGGACATTGTGCCTACACTTTGTGTGTCAGATTTGCAAATATATATGCACAACACATTGATAGGGTTTTAATTAACTCACTTTGAATCCCATACAGTTGCACAGTATTACAAATACTTAAATGCATGAGCTGTAAAAATCTAATGATTTTTTTTTTTTGTAGCAACTGCTCAGCAATACAAAATACAGAAGACAGATTTGAATTAGAACTCAGTTATAAGATTTTCAGTGATGATACATTTTAGTAATCTAAGCATTAGTATGTTGCCTGTATGTTTTTGTGGTATACATTAACTGAAATTAATGAAAATTTACTTTTTTTTAATGGTTTCTATGAACTATACTCCTGCCTGTAAGAGAAGAAAAGTCATGCATTGAATTTATACCTTCCTTTTCCTTACTGATTTACTCTTCATTTCTGGAGACCCATGAAGCACATCTTTGTACAGATTCTTCTTTAATATTTTCTTTTAATAGTTGATAAAATGTTTAGTAGGCAAACTAAATACAGATACAGATATGGCCTGTGGATACAGGCTGCCTTCATTTATTGGAATTTCAAAAATAATGCAGGGTTTTAGCACTGTGTTTTATTCCGCTTCTTTCTGGATCCAGATCTGGTTAATGCCATTTAAGTTGTTACAGATTCAAATTCAAAATTTTACAGGCCCTTGATGCTTTCCTGTTTGTCTGAATCCTCAAGTTCACCCTTTCCCATGCAAAGAAAGATTAATTTGGAAAGACAGCCTCCAACTCTTTTGAAGATGGAAGGATATCTGTTTGATTAGAGACAAGATTAGACCTCTCTGGGAAACAGACCACAGGCTGTTGGTTTCTTTAGCAGCTGAGATGGTGCAGCTAGAGGAAATTAGAGAGACGACAGGTAGAGGTAGACACTGTATTCTGAGCTGCTTTTTTGTATGTGGGTTTTTTACTGCAAGTCCTTCTTGTTTCCACTGTCCTTGAGCACTTGTTGGTGCTGTGACCTTCATCTTCATCCTGTGCTTCCGCTTGCACAACAATGGACATAAAAATGGGAAACACACACACAGGATGATACCTTCTTAGGAATTAAACATCTCCTCTGGAGATTTGAATGTGCAACACTGCTGTTGTGATTTTACCCTTGTTCATTTCCCTAAAATACATACTTAGTATTAAATGGTGAGGTGTTCTTTACAAACTCACAAAGGCCTGAGCAACTAAAAGGACTTTTCAGGACAAACCTGCTGCTGAGTTGAAGTAGCTGTACGGAGTGGGATGAGGTAGCACTTCAACACTTTTGGAACTCATACTGACAGCCATAGAAGCTGTGGGATGCCCATCATCCTGATAATGAGTCCTCAGGTGCATTGATTCTTTTCAGATAATTCCATTAGTATTTTCCCAATGGTTCTTCTTGCTGTTCTTTTGCATCTGAATTTACTGTGTCCAGATCTGTTGCAGTGGTCTACTGACTGCTAACCTTGTTATTCCAGATTATGTCAGTCTGTTGTCACTAACTAAAAGCTTTAATGATGGCTAAATTATTTAATAAGGTTTTTAATTTATATTTGGGAGGTAATTCTGACATATTTATGTATGTAACTTGTGTAGATGTTCAGCTAGTATTGCTCTGACAGATTATGAAGTTACTTTGCAATTTCATTCTGTTACCTCATGCACATGCTTAATCTTCAAATTCATGTCATTAGCAGGCTTCATCATCATAATTTCTCCCTCTGAGAAAAAATAGTGGGAAGCTAAGATGAAAAGGAGGTGCTGCTTGGCTTTTGGAGATTCTGCTGTGTAGTTTTATTTTGATTATCTATAAAGTGCTACAGCAGCAAAAACACATCCTAGGCTAAGCAATTCATGACTGTCTTCTCAGTGAAATAGAAGGCGTACTGCAGATCACCCACAAAGGCTTGCATAGGATACAGCATTACAAAAATGGAGGCAGAAAATGCAGTGAATCTTTTAGGTGTTTTCCCAAGACCTATTTGCTTCATCAAGCCCAGGTCTCTGTTAGGAGCTGTATCAAAATCTATCTGAAAAGTTGTTAGTTTCACAGGTCTCACTCTTTGGGAAAGGCGTCCTGGAACCTGACTAGTTTTCTGAGGGTTGAGATCACACCAATTTCTGATTTTGTGTAGTCGTAACATTGGAAAAATGTGCTGAGTTAGGTTATTGCCTTTTTCCTGTGGTTTTCCGTTGACTCAGTTACAGAGAAATATCAGATTCTATTTGAATCTGTTTTGTTATAATAAATAGTCAAAGCATTTGTAGTTGTCACCTGAGAGTTGCTTCAACCTTCTCGGCATCCAGTCTAATATTTTCTTCATGTATTCCAGACTGAGCTCATCTTACTTGAAACTTGGTAATTAGAAATGTAGGTAGTCTGGGTTTTTTTCTTAGTTAAACAGGATTTACTAGAAAATGAGGAGGAGAAGTAGTTGGCAGTATCAGTATCAGCCAAGCATTTAAAAAAATACCACTTTTTCTTCATTTTCACAGTACTTCTGATATCACTTCATATCCCAATTATCTACCCTCTAGCCTTTGGCAGGAGGAAAATGATGAGAAGCAGCCCAAGCTAATTACTTCAAGAAGAAGCAGCAATGACACTTTCATTTTAACAAAGATGTTCCAGAAGATGTGGCAAGGGTCTTGTAATTACAGCTGGGATTTCTTTGTAGCTATTTTTCCTCTGTTGTGTTGGGGAAAGAAATCCCATTTGTGTGTAATTGGCATTGCCATCTGATCACGCTGTTCTGTTTTCCTCCAACAGAAGATACAGTTCCAAAGAAAGTGGTCTGCCACTTCAATGGGAAAACATACGCGGATGAGGAACGCTGGGACATTGACAGCTGCACACACTGTTACTGCCTGCAGGGTCAGACTCTCTGCTCCACTGTCAGCTGCCCACCCCTCCCCTGTGCTGAACCCATCAACGTGGAAGGAAGCTGCTGTCCCATGTGTCCAGGTAATGGGATGTGACAGACCAGATCATTGTAAGGCTGGTTTGTCAGCACTGATGATAAGGGGGGGTTTAAGGAGTGTGTCAGTCTATGTTTGAATAGTATCAAGAAGACGACAGACAGCTAAACTTAAGCAAATGAATATTCTTAAAAGATAGGCATATTGTGCAAATACATCATTTGAATTTTGCTTATTCTGAGGACTCAAGAATTAGTTGCTTGTCCCTGCTCTGTCCTTTTGCAAGGTTATGGAAATATATTAGTGAAGTAGAACAATGAATATTCTTACATCTGCAGATTCTGTCAGCAGTTAACATTTCTGTCATTACCAAGTCTCTTCATTAGTTTTCAACTATTGCATTGTTTTATTCATAATTTTAACTTGGCTTAAAAATAATGTGAAATTTTCTTAGCTATCAGGGGCATAAGAATTGCAGTGAGGTTTTAATGCTCATCCTGAGAGACTTCTGCGGGAATTTGCTCATCTTATTCAGTCAGCCGGTAACTACTTCCAAAAGGATAACTGGAGAGGTTGAGCCCCTCTTGCAGCTCTTGCATTGAGAATTACAAAAAAAGGAAGGAAAAGCAGTGCCAGTTTACATAGCAGCTGGGAATATGTAGGCTTCCCAAAGGAGCAAGGCTTTAATAAAGTGTGCATTCCAAAAGCAAATTCATCTACAGAACTGCATCATCCCACTGACACTAGGATAACACTAACGGAATCAGGCATGTAGCCCATATATGGTGAGACAATGGTTTGAAGCAAAATCTCAAATGGTAATGGTGAATATTCTGGAGCAAATGAAAGGATTCATAGGATAAAGCACTGCACGTAGCCAAGAATATTTTTCTGAATTACAAGTGACACTGGGAAGTTAAGCAGCCTGTAATTTGTGAAACACATTTATCTTGTTTGGCAGAGATGTATGTACCTGAACCTACTAACATCCCCATTGAGAAGACAAATCATCGAGGAGACACTGACCTAGAAATACCAAACCGGCCAACACCAAGTGAAAATGACATCAACCACATTCAAAGAGGTAAAATATGATGACAACTGGGCTAATTTAAGTCTGCCTTTACGCCCATGTTTTAGGCAGCATCTGTGTAATGCTTTGAAAAAGTGGTTATCCAAGAATATTCTTTGGTGCAGAAGTCTTCCATCCATTTTACTTTGAGTGAAGATGAGTCAGTCTATTAAATTATTTTTATGCAATTTGCTCTCATTATCATTTCATCTTCAGCTTGGAAGAAACATCTGTGTTGGTATGATGGAGTTCTATAAAATTAAGAATGCGATAAAATGATGAATGATTCATGATTCTGCAGTGTCTTTTCTGATAAAACAAGTAGAAAGCAGGCTATTGTCAGGCCACTGGAGCCAGTAGGCCTTCATTTGAATCATCTGGCATTCTTATATTGCTAAACAAAAATAGGAAAATGTGCATCACAACTTAATGTTTATCACAAGCAAATGCCAGATAAAAAAATTACCCAATTCACCCAGGGCTAATAAAGTTGCCCCAGGATGTGAATCAATCTTTTGCTTAAAACTGCTGAAATTGCTATTCTGGGACAGGGAAAACACTCTGTGACACAGGCCCTGTTAACCTTTTCTAATTGCAAGACTACCTAAACTTGTGTATATTCTTTATTAAAAAAAATAATCCAAGAGGATGATCTCTTAGCATACTATTGTTTGGTGGCTAGGGGAATGGATATGTGAAATGTAACTGCTTTACAATATTGTAATCTTAGACTTCTGTAATTACAGCATTTTCATTCCTCTCAGGCATTAGTAGCTGGGTTGCAACTATCCTTGCTGCAGATTATAAACAAACACTGCAAACTGTGTGGGAAGGATGTGTATGTCATTGAAAATTACCATTCTTTGCAATTACATGCAAAACTGGCTACAGTACAGAGCCTGTTTTCACAGGCTGCGTGGTTACAAGTACTGTAATATGTTCTCAGCAAATGAGAGAGCATGCACATCAGAATGGGCTTAGCAGTTTTTTGTTTTGTGAGTTTTTTTAAAAACATCTTTCACCCTAAGACTTCCAGGTTTTCCTCATCATAGAAACACAAGGCGATTTTTAAACTTTTTCTTACAAGTGGGAATCTGTTGTGATCAGACAAGGAGATACAAAAGCAACTCAGTGAAGATGTTTTTACTGTGTTTTAGATTCCATCCTATTCCCTCTCTTTTTGATAGCCTTTGCCTAGATAATGCAGCCACTATATAAGATACTACATTTCAGTTCTAGTTTATATAGATAATGTGACGTTTCATGAGGGAAAGTCCAAATTCACGGAAGTGACACAATCCGCAACTGGGACTTTCAGAATTACATTCTTCTTTACGATGAAGAGCCCTGTATGATCACTACCGAATGCTCACATTTGCCTTGCAGACATGAGTCATCTCCAGGGAGAGTACCGAAGTGGCACTGGACCACACCCGAGTGAAGATGCATCCGCTAGCTCTGTTGCCTTGGTGACAATTCCAATCATGATAGCGCTGTTACTGATCATCGTCCTTCTGCTTGTCAATCAGAAAAAGCAGTGGATTCCAGTGTCCTGCTACAAAGCTCCAACAAAGGTGCCAAGTTTATGTCTGTTTGCAGGCTTTTGCTTTTTTTTTTTTAAAAAAAAAAATTATTAACTAGAATACAGTGTAGGATGCAATTGAGTTCACATCATCTGAACTCTCTGAAATTATTTTCTCTTAATGTCTTAACCCATTTTATATCGGTCAGTCTGTTGATATTTGGTCTAATAAATTATTTTTCTCACTATCAAAAACATTTTGTGCTCCATATAGTAAAGAGTTGTCACTAGATACAAATCAAGCTCATCAAAATATGTAGGCAAATACATGCGATTCTCTTATCTGCATTCAAACTTGTAAGAGAATATTTTTGCTTTCTTAAAATTCTCTACTTTAAAAGTATCATCTGACATCAGGTAATATAGTGTTCAGCACACTTTCTAACAACAGGATCATATGGTTCTGGAATTAATATTTTAAGAGAAATCTCAGGAAATAACAGCCTATTAAGTATTCAGAGACTACCAAAAAAAAAGGAAGCAGCAGGTAGGCTGGAATTAAACAGTTAAAAGAGCATTGTTTGGCTTTGAGTAATAGTTACATCAGCAGACTAAGCCCTTACTCCATACTCAAATGCCATTTATGTCAGTTTCCCATTTTATCCCACTCATATTTCATAGTTCTAATGAAACAGACTGTCCATACTTAAGACACAATCTGAGAGCATCTTTTCTTCAGTTCCAGCTATAAAAAAGTAATACAGTAACTTTAAAATAATCAGTAGAGTCACAGTCTGGTTTGGGTTGGAAGGGACCTCAACCATCATCTAGTCCCAAATCCCCTTCCATGGTCAGGGACACCCTTCACTAGCTCAGGCTGCCTAAGGCCCCATCCAACCTGGTCTTGAACACTGCCAGGGCGGGGGCAGCCACAGCTTCTCTCGGCAGCCTGTGCCATGGCCTCACCGCATGGCCTCGCCTCACAGGGAAGAATTTCTTTGTAGTAGCTCATCTGAATCTACCTTCCTTTAGTCATGAAGCATAAAGTTGAATTAAATTGTAATTAAACAGGAAGAATTAAGAATCATGGTTATTGCACTTCCAGTCTTTGAAGACAAGTGATACCAATTTTTCAATTTCTTAAGGAATGTATCCTTTTTAACTCCATATATTCACTCCTAAACTCTCAGAAAGACTGCTGTGTGACAAAATACTTGAAGCTGAAGTGAAAAAAATCACAACTTTCTAACCATGAAACTATAATCAACAATTTTCCACATATTTACTTGTGAAACATAATTTTCTTCAAACTTTCTATTGATGAAACTTGTTTTTCTCTGTCAGCATCATCCATAAAGGCATCATCCATATGCTAAGCTACAGATTCAGTGCAAGACCATGGATATACTGAAACTGAGATTTGTTGTGAGGGTCTCTGTCATAATGTAGCTTTCTTTTCCTTAGTTTCTTCAACTGTCACACCTTAGTTTCTCCTGTTCTTTGCTGGGCAACTGATGTTTCATAGTAATAAATTTATGCAGGCCTGTTTTGGCCTGTTCTTTCTGTTCAAGATATCGATAAAGAGCAGATTAACAACTGTGCTTAAATCATATACCAAAAGAAAGATTATAGGAAATATTTTGAAAATTACAGATGGACTGCTAATGTTTAGCCCTGGTTCCATTAACATTAGTGAACACCAGGACTTCTTTGTGAATCCAGTCCACAGGCTTTCAAAGAGTCATTATAGTAACGTTTTGTAATACATATCTGGGTTAAAAAAAAACCAACAGGTTTTGTGAGAAGGGTTATTGAGTGTAATTATTTTCATAACAAAAGCCCTTCTGATTTAAATCTTCAAAAAAGAAGCCACGCCAGTGGAAACCAGAGCTTTTAAGATTTGTAGCAGGCTTGTAGTGTGACCACAGTTGCTAACACTACATGTGCTTACTGCTGGTCCTTCACGCTTAGCCCATAAACCTTCAAGGTAAGGTGCATCCAGCATTGTTTCACCTTCATGCCACTGCAGAACCTTTCAAATGAAGGATTGAAACTGCTCAAACAGAGCAGTAGGACTGGATATGGGAATCCCAGAGTTCCATGCAGATGATGTCAAACAGTGATTCAGAAGAGAATGTTTGTTACGGTGCCTGGCATAGGCCTTTGCCAAGTTTAGCAGAAGTCCAGGCTCTTTCGTGGCTGATTTGATTTTGTTTTGTGCTTATGACTTGAAACACAAACATTTATTTTAATTATAGTTGGAGTACAAACTATTTTTTTTTATTAATTCAATATTCCCTTTCTGTTTTAACAGCCTTCTTGTCTGAACAACCAGCTGGTATATGTGGACTGCAAGAAAGGTACCATGGTCCAGGTGGACAGTTCTCAGAGGATGCTAAGAATTGCAGATCCAGATTCAAGATACAGTGGATTTTACAGCATGCAGAAACAGAACAACCTACAGGCAGATAATTTCTATCAAACAGTTTGAAGAATTGCACCCTTACCAAGTATTTAAGAAAGAAGGGGAGGGAGAGGGAGAGAGAGAGAGAGAGAGAGAGAGAGAGAGAGAGACTAAGTCTGCTATTAAAATAAAACTAGAATCGTGCACTTGCTTAGTGGATTGTATTGGATTTGTAACTACATGTACAGCTCTAAGACCTTACTGGGATGAGCTCTGACTCCTGCAATGTGCCAGAAAAAGCATTCCCACTTTCCTTGAGATAACTGACCAAGTGTTTTCTTAGAACCAAAGTTTTAAAACTTGTTAAGATGTATTTGCTTGTAACATAGCTATAGAGGGTTTTTTTGGGAGGGGGAATCAGGGGCTAGGAGTAGGCAATGAGGTAAAAGGAAGCTTCAGAGGAGGAAAGGTGGTCATGCTTGGCTGGAGAAGAAAAGGACTGAATACTGCCTAGCAGCAGGATAGTGGTTTTTCTTGTTGCTCTGAAATTGCATCTGTTGCAGCAAAGCCTAACCCCTGGAGAAAAAAAAAAAAAAAAAGAAGGAAA
>VXBZ01006772.1:263318-314210 GCA_013399135.1 Heliornis fulica
CCGCCCCCCCCCTCGCGTCGTCCGTCAGTCCGACCGTCCGTCCTCCCACCGTAGCTGCGGGAGGGGCCGGGAGCGGGGGGAGCAGCCCGGCGTCTCAAGCCGCGGTGGCAGCTATGGCGGCGGCGGCCTCGCAGCGAGACCCGGGGGATTGGCAAGACTTCTCGGGCTTCCAGCCTTCCGCGGGGAGCGGTCCCGATGCTGCCCGCGACAGAAGCGGCTGGGGCAGTGGGGACTTGGGGGCGAAGCTGTCTCTCTGCTTTGAGCCTCCGCAGGCCCGGGCCGGTGGCGGCAGCAGCAGCGAGAGCCGCGTTCCGCTGCGGCCCCTCACGGAGCAGAGCGCCCTGCAGGACGACGAGTGAGTGCAGGCCCCGAGGGGAGGCAGGGAGAAGGAGCGGCGGCGGTGGGGCCGCCTGGCCTGTCCGGAGGGCGCGGCGGGGCCGCGGGGCAGAGCACGGAGCCGGGCGGCGGCGCGGAGCCGGCGGGCTCACTAGCCCCGCTCTCTGGAAGCGCCGTCCCTTGGCTTTCCTCTTGCGGAGTCCCAGCAGGGCTTGTGTGCTGCGGCAGCTAAAGTCTTTCCCCGCCCGCGGGACTGCAGCTGGGAGCCGGGGGGGGGCCGCCCCGCGGGGGGCCGCCCCGNGGGCGGGCCCGCGCGTTCTTCAGCCGGCGCCGCTCTGACCCCCAGCCCGCGGGCTGTGCTCCCCGAGCCGCCGGGAAGGGTGCGAGCTGCGCCCTGCCTTCCCCTTGCTCCGGCGTAGGAAGCAGCAGCAGCTCCGCAGTGCAGGTGACGGAGGGCAGCGTTTGTTTAGCTTCTTGCAGAACGCCGGCTGTTTCGGCGTCTGAAATTAAACGAGGAAAGTGCGTGAAGTGGATGGCGAGCAGAATCTCAGATGCAGCTGTGGGAGTTGTGTTTCCCTTGAGCAATAGAGTCTCTCTGACCTATGTGCTGCTGTCCTGCTTTTAACATTGATTTACAGGTATTTGTACTCGTTATTTTATGGTAAATTTCCGTCAGCTTATCTTCATTAACAGTACGGCAGTTTTTCTTTGAGGTAACTGAATTTCTATGTCTTATTCTGAGAGAAGGGGGAAAACCCCAACCAGTTAGTCTGTGGCTATAGATCTGTGGTATAAGCAGCGAGGTAAGAACCAGAGACGTGTTATTCAGCAATGAGGCTCCGTGTGCCGTTGGGAGTTGACTCAGCCATTCCCCTGACCTCCTCTGAGCCTAGCTAGGCAACTGCTCCAGACACGCACCCACAGCGGGGCTGGCAAACCCTGCCTCTCAGCGCTGACTTGAGGCAGCAGCCTGCTAACAGGGCTGCTCTGTGTCAAAATCCGCACTGGTGTAGCGGGATAGGGCTGCGTATGGAAGGCTCCAGTACAGCTGAAGAGGTTGTCTACACTGTAGACACAGTGGGCTGAGGTCAGCAGGAGTGTCTCTGTGTGAAACTGAACTCTTGCAAAACTTTAGCATCATCGTGATGAAAGAGAAAGGGAGGAAGGAAGGAAGGAAGGAAGGAAGGGAGGGAGAAAGAGGGAGAAAGGGAGAAAGAGAGAGAGAAAAAGAGAGAAAGATTTGGCATGGAATTTGCTATTAAGCCACTGTTAATTCCTGTTTTTATAGTGCAAAAAGTAAGGCAAACAGGAAGGGAGATAGGAATAGTTCTAGCTGAGCTCAAATTTCAAATGTTTCATCCATCCCCCCCCCCAAAAAAAGATTTTGAGTATGGTTACATAATTAGTAATTTCACACTGTTGACTTAAAAGGGCAAACAAACTATGTTAATCAAAACACATTTTCTTAAGTTCAAAACATTAAAAAATACTGTCAGTAACTTGTAGATGAATATTTAGGGAGGAAAAAAATAGTTGTTCTTATATATTATTATTACAAATATGTTTACTGCTGATCAGTTGCTGCTTGTTTTAAGGTCTGCATTTTTGTTCCTTTATTCCTCTCTCCAGGATTTGGAATGCTTTAACTGATAATTATGGTAATGTAATGCCAGTTGACTGGAAATCTTCCCACACCAGAGCTTTGCACTTGCCAACACTGAATCTTTCAGAAAAAGGGGTAAGTTTTGATCAGCGGAATTAGCCTCTTTGGATCTTTTGTACTCAGCAGGGAAACAAAACAATTTGTGTTTTTATAAAAGTGTTGTTATTAAATGGCTTTAAATATTTTTAGTACTTGACATTACATACACAAGAGATTTTTAAAAATCAAACAACCATTGATGTATATTTTCATCTCCTTGGGTTGGAATAATTCAGGGTTGGTTTTAGCTAGGTGTTCTTTAGAGCCAAAGCATGATAGAAAAAAAATGTAAAATAAGGACAAGTTTCACAGAAAATCTTTCTTGTCTGTAATGGAGTAAAGGAGACAGGGGTACTCAGTAAATCCGACGTAGACTCTTTTAAAAGTTATCTCATTCTGCAGTCAAGTGGAGACTAAAGTGGCTTCTCTTACAGGAGAGGTGATGTAAGAGACACTGAAGAGTGAGAGTTTGGTTTGATTTTCTTATTTAATAAGTTGAATAGTTGTCTGGGGTTGTAGCAGGGAATGAACAGGTTCAGAGAGGTTTATAGAAAGGGTTGTCCTCTGATCTTCTTAAAAGTGGATTAAAATGCTTCAGGAGGAAAGGCTAGGATGAATTCCCATCTCTCAGGTCTTCTGAGGAAATGAGTAGCTTATCTTTTAAACATAGTAAAGTTATGTTGTAAAAATACCTCCATGTGTAACCTGAAAGTGGGGCAATGCTGTGATATCTGCCCACCACAGCTACGTTTTACTGTGTCAGGAGCAAAGATTGTTCTGCCGAAGAGGGTACTTTGGGGTTTGGCAGAGGAAGATGGCAATTTGGAACTCGCTTTCTTGATTGGAGTCAGATGACTTTGAATTTGACTTGTATTTATTCTGTTATTAGAGGGTTCAGATTTTTTAAGTGGTTTTAGAGTAATGAAATACTTACATTTAAACTAAAATAGGCTTACAACCCCACTGTGCTGTGACCTTGTAATGTGACTGAAAATGGACTGGAATACATAGATTTATTGATAAGGAACTAGGTACAAAAAAAAAACCCCAGCTTTATATAGTTTTTATAAGTTCTTCACAGAAATTGTGAAGGAACTACATAAAAATATTATAGTGGTGTCGCTGGATTAGAAAGAATCTTAGGTATGCTGCCTAGAGAGGAGAAAATAAGTTCATGGATTAAATGTATCTCAAGTTTTTTCATCTTTCATGCCACCTGGCATGCCCTTTGATGTGTAAAGCCCATCTGTTTGGGAGCATTTGACATACTTTTTTTTTTTTCTTTTCCCTCCTACTTCTGTATGTGTCAGCAGTTTTTCTGGATATGTGACAGCCCATATGGACCAGCTTGTAGCTTGTTTTAAGGTTCCTACAATGAATGCTAACAGCTAAGCAACACTTCATTGATGTGTTTGAAACTAATAATATGTTGTTGAACTTGTGCTTAAAGTATTTCTGTTCCTGTTTTAGTAGGGGAAAAAGTAAGGTGAAGGAAAGAGGCTGAATCATCTAATCTTTGTTGCTTTACATCACAGATCTCTGAACATTTTTATAGGGTACTGACAGTGGAAGAAGTAGTTGGGTGGAAGTGTTATACAGGGGTACAAGGAACAGGATTGTGCAATCGCTTCTTTGTTGTATTTTTGTTAGAATACTTTTGAAGAAGACATTCCATGGTAGGAATGTGAGGACAGAAAAGGGCATGGAGTGTGGCAGGGTGGAAGGACAGGGGGTCCTTTTGGCATCAGCTGTAGCTTGGGCATGTTTGGGTGGTTTATCAGCCTAAATCATGAGAATATGTTCTGATTGTTTCTCAAAATGTTGTTTCTGGAGATGTCATTAGGGGAAGCTGACCTCCTTCTAGATAAAATAATGTCCTTGCTTTTAATCCTATGTACATGGACAGACGTTTGAGGATTGCAGTTGTTAAAGAATGTCAAAACTGGGATGTATCTGTACAGGAAGTCATAGTCAAGCCCTGTCACTGCATGATTTATTGGAATTCAGAATTTGGAAAAAAGTGGACTTTTGACTTAATTCCTGATGGCTGAGGAAGTACAAATTGTTTTTTCCTCTAGGCTAACTATTTGGGGATATAGATAGCGTCTTCAAAATGAATCTGAAAACTCAGAAAATCAGAGGAATTACAATTAAAATTGAAAACTGAGTGCATTGAGACCAAGGACTTTGCAAGCATTATAACAAGCTGTATAAATTAGCCCAAAGACGAGTTAAGGTGATTGAGCTCAAAATGTCAAAGGTTAAGCATTGCAGTTTTGGGGAGGTGGAGGTGGAGGTATGGGTTGTTTTAGGTGGAATCTGTTAATATGTTAAGTGCAGAAAAAGCAAACAGCCTTGTTAAGGAACTAGTGCGTGTGAGAGTACAAACACACCTGACTTGATTAAGGAGAGGACCTACATCTTTTATTTTGTGCATCATTGGTTTGAAGGGTGAATGTATTTTGATGGTGTATGTGTGGGAACACTGTTACTTCTGTTCTGTTTGAAAAGACCCTGAGATACTCAGCAACATATTTTTTTTTTTATCTGGAGTGATTACCATGTTCCATTAAAAAAATTAAAATGTTTTAATCTTGTCTTATGTTAAAAAGTAGAACTGTAAAAGCATGTAAAGATAACAGGTTTGTGTAATGCTAGAGATTATCGATAAGTTTTCACCCCACACTAACAGATGTCTCATTTTCATCTAAGGTTTTAGCATCTACATTGGGTTCACTACCTTCCATGCAGATATCCACATGTCATTACATGTATGCTCTTTATATGATGAGGGGATTTAAAGTCTGACTAACAGCTATTTTAACTTCCTCCAATTGCATTTTTATTTCAGTTGTTAAGGTACATCAGTTTCCAGGTACTTGACATCAAGAATCATTGATTCAATTTTATGGGCAAGGAGTGTTTCATTCTAAAATTTCAATATTAGTTCCACTTTTGTTTTTTATATATGTGCATGTATTTTATGTATTTATTTACATAAGTACACTTTTTTGTTTTTTCTAGGTGAATGATAACTTGAACCTTGACCTGTCAGATGACGAAGAGCTGAGAGAACAGTTGGATATGCATTCTATCATTGTTTCCTGCATCAATGATGAACCACTCCTCACAGCAGAGCAGGTAAAGTGTTCAGCAAAGATAGTGTTGTTGCTGTGGTATTTTTCTTTTAGTCTATAACAAATTTTTTTTTCCTTGCTGTTTACCACAACTAAGCTTCTTGATTTTTCTTTTAGTGTCATTGTATTGAGATACTACTGTCTTGTTCAGATATGGAAAGTATTCAGTTGCTTCAAGTGAGGCTGATAGTCCGGGGTCTCTGAAATCTTGATACATTTCTTATAATAAATTAGTCAGAAATGCTACTAAATATAGTATATGTGTTAAGAAGCCGAAATGTTTTCAGAATGTTGCTGGTGGTGTAGAGTTTGTAGTTTTTCCAGTGTGACTTTGTGGCCATTCCTATCTTTGTGTGGCTTGTGTGTAGCAAGAGTTCTTTTGAAGTTTTTGCTTAATGTGAGAACAGATCAACAGTTCTGCTTCTAAGCTTTCAATTTACTCTGTCTACAGGCTTCTGTTCCAAATCCATGAATTTACTTAAGTTCTCTTGAAAACTGTTCTTCTGACTAAGCATAATGACTGTCTGCTAAGATCCTGTTTTAGTAAACAAATGCAAGAATGTATTTTCTTGTTGTTTAAACCGTTACCTGTGAACTCTGGTGAACATGGTTATTAAGTGTGCAAGAGACAGGAATGCTTGAAGTGCCTCAGCTCTTTTTTACTCTGAGGTGGATCTTAGCACTGTCTACAGCCTTTAAACCTGTAAAAGTTGATATTAATTCAGCTTTTCAAAAATTTAGCTAGTAGAAATATGGTAATTTTCTATACCAAAAATAAGCGCTATATACATAGGATTTCTGTTATCAGACTTTTTTGTCTGGCTCAGGTGTTCGGTTTTTTTCCTCTTAGAAAAGTGTAGTGAAATGATGAGTAGGAAGTTAATTGATTTTTGTTGTTGTTTTCTGTTCCTTTTGTTCCTTCAACTGAATACTCAGGAAAGATATTCACTATCACTACTATAACTCTTTAGTTCAGTTCTCTCAAGTATATGCGTGTATCTTTGTATAGAAATAACTGTGTAGTTTCAACAGACAGCTTGTTACGAGATTACCAGTTTACCTGGAAAAGGTAGGCTCGTTCTCAGACAGCAGAGATGGGTAGGAAATGTCAGTATGACTTTGTTGATTCTCTTCTATCTGGTCCTGGTATTAATTTCAACCAGTAGCACCTTTACTAACTGAAAGTAAAAAAATCACTTAAGCTCTCAATGACCGCTTCAGATTGCAGGCTGTTTCTCTTCATTCAAGCAGGTTTTCATAAGGATGTTAACTTTTTTTAAAGGTTATTGAAGAAATTGAGGAAATGATGCAGGAATCACCTGATCCAGAAGATGATGAAACACCCACCCAATCAGATCGACTTTCCATACTTTCCCAGGAAATTCAGACACTCAAGAGGTCCAGTACAAACAACAGCTATGAAGAGAGTAAGTGGCATTTATTTAGTATTTTGCTATTGGGCTTACTGAAAATAAAAAGTAATTTTACATGTGTTTGATTTATAGGTAGACCTTCTTATAAGTTATCTGCATTCAAAAATATTTTCAGAATGCCCTGAAAGGTTAAACTAGGTTTAGAACATAAGTAGAAGGGTTATCACTTTCTAATAACTTAGAATAAAAATAAAACGTTTAGAAGTTCAACTTAAAATATGAAAGACCTATTCATAGGTATGAAGATCCTTCATGGCTTCAGTGAAAAGTTGATAATTTTTATTAAATTTTATTTATTTATTTATTTTAAAGTGAGACACTTTCTTGAGGCCAGCATGCTGTGTTTAAAATTAGGTCTGGAAAGCTATGCTGTAAATGAAGAAACGGTGCTCCGTTAGTATTGTTTCAGTCACTGCAACAGCTTGATCTACAGTAACACAAAAATAAGGCAACCATTGCGCTTTTTTTTTCTCCCCACAAGGACTTTGCATATTTTTCTCTCCTCCTTCATTCCTCTTCAGAAAGCTAAAAAGATTCTCTTTATTTTCTTAAATTTCTTCTACTTAAATCTGTTTTTCACTATAAGGAAAGGAGAAATTTTATGTATAGTTTAATTGTAATAGGTTGAATTGTATGTAAAAGAAACCTGTGATTAATCAATTTCATGATGGAAACTTGTTTTATCTGTGTATTTGTCAAAATCAAATCTAGAAAGTCATAGGAGCACAAAGGATACTTGCTAGATGATCCTTCTATTTTGGTGACTCTTACAGTAAAAGATCAGAGGTGTCTTTCCCGTTGCCTGGGTCAGCAATATAAATTCTGTAGAAGATTCAGAAAACTGTCTGACCTTTTGTGACATGACTTACAGTCTCTGTTACACTTCAGATTTGTGGAGGAGATCCCATTTTCATGGTTGGACTCTTAGCTGTCTCAACACATAAATTTCAGGGATGTGAAAGGAAAGTGTATCCTGCTCAGCAGGGCTTCTTGATTTTCTGACAGTTACATATGTCCTTAGGTTTGGAGCTGATCTAGCTTGCTTGGTATTTCATATCATATTTATTTTGCTTTGCCTCAGGAGTTCATCTTATCTGTTCAGTCTCTATGGTTTAAAGGTCAGCCCTTACCAAGCAATGCCTTGAGTTACTTCGGCAGATAATTTAACTCTGCTTTGCCAGTTTCTCAGAATCTGGTTTCGTGTCTTTCAGGTCACTGTTTTATGAAAAGCTCTAGCTACCCTTTTTTGTGCTTCAGAATTAGACTGCATCTTGCTAAAATTATGGCAGGGTTTTCCTAGAAACTGGCTTTTATAATTTAGAGGTGTTTAGGATTGAGAAAAGGAAATCAAAGTTTGTATTTACTTTTTTCTTAGATAGGAAAAGACATGTATTAAGACAGTTTAAAAAATAAAACCAGTTACAGATCTGATTACACAGAGGGCCTTGATCTAATTGGATCTGAGTCCTTTAGTCTACACGTATTTCTCTACGTGAAAAATCCAACAATTCCAGAAATGCTAGTGTGTTGATTGTTGTGTCAGAACATATGGGAAAACATACTTTGAGCAGCCAGTATGGGTGGGTGGAAAGTAATAGTTAAGAGGTATCTTTTAGAAGTTTAGCACTTTTGACTTTAACTACAGCATGCTCTTCATGTTTGCAGATTATCTCAGCTTTCTCAGAAATGAGAAGAAAGTACAACCGTCTTCTTTTTGCTTGTCTAGTTGCTTCTGATGTGTTTGTTCCTGCAGGAATACTGTTTTGTGTTGTGTAGTTTGAGATTAATTTTTTGTTTTGAAAAATTTCAAAGAGTACTTTTTTATTGTTATTCTCACAATTATTCTCGTGCTTAAAATCTTGACAGATTACTTTTTATATGAACTGTTTATAGGAGTAAAAAGATTGTCTGTTGCTGAGTTAAATGAACTGCTAGAAGAAATTGAGACTGCTATTAAGGATTATTCTGAGGAACTGGTGCAGCAGTTGGCTCTACGAGATGAGTTGGAGTTTGAGAAGGAAGTGAAAAACAGCTTCATTTCTGTCCTCATTGAAGTACAGAACAAACAGAGAGAACACAAAGAAACAGCAAAGAAGAAAAAGAAGCTGAAAAACGGTAGTCCTCAGAATGGCAAACAAGAAAGAGGTCATATGCCTGGAACAGTAAGGAAGTTTTTGTAACTACTTACACATTCAAAACATTTTTTATTTTTCCCTATAGGAAGTAGTAGTCCTAGATTATATCAGGACCCCTGGTACACCTGCTTCCATGCCTTCTTTCACAGTCAAGGTTTAGGCACTTCCTAGAGAGATTATTTTTGACAGGGGGTTGTGTAACGTTTTACTCATACTCAAAAAATATTTTTGTAGCTGTTTGCAGATTAGCCTGGAATAAGAATACTGTTCTTGCAAAAAGTACTGCCTTGGATATACTGCTGTGTGCTCTGTTGTCAGTAGGCAAACTCCTTTTCTGGTTTCACTGTGTCAGTTTTAGCATGTGTGTACCACTGCAGATAATTCAGCATTGTTGGTGTAGTTTTACAGATATTTGTTGATTGTATTGGGTTTTAGGTAGGTAAAAAGTAAATGTGTTACCCTGGATCTCTGGAAACCTGTGGCAGAGTTAAGTGTCCAGCAAGAGGCAGGCATGAGGCCAAAGCGTAGTGCAGGTGTACAGGGAGCAGATAATTTGTTTTATTCTTTACTGAACATAGCAAAAAAAGTAAGAATGTCTTTCAAACACAGTTTGACTAGGAGGCGGAGAATGAAAGGAGTTAGGTTGTTACCTTGCCAATGCAATTTTTTCTTTCTTACCTAAAATAACATTAAATTACTTAAGTGGGATTTTAATGTTAGCATGTCTTAGTGTCTCTTACAGAATGCAGAAAATACTGCTAATGTATTGTAGACCGTGGCTAAGTCACAGAAGGAATGCTTCAGTTTGACACCTGAAATTTTTTGTGTTTGTTTTTCAAACATAAGTAATCAACATCTGTAAAGAAATAATAATTCTTCAGATTCCACTTTTTAAATTGTGGTATATTGTAACCCAAACATAGTTCTGATCTTGTCCATCTAACGAAGAGTGTTTGTGTACATAGCGTTCCATTAAAACATAGCTAAGAAATTATATGTTTGGAAAACAATGCAAACTTACTGTCCTTTTGCAGAAGCATAGTGAAAAGTCTAGATGTACTCCTTTTGGGTTCTCAGTCATGGAAAAACAAAAAGTGGTATTCTAGCTAGAAAAAGAAGTAGTTACTTGGTTTTGAAAATGAGTGGAGTGATTCCTAAGCTATTCTGGTTAGTTTCCAGTTAGGAGACCAAATGATGTTTTCAAGTATAACTACATGTGCCAGTATAGAACATTTTTGTACTTGGTTGCTTCAAGACACAGGCATGTCAGATTGCTTTCTGAGAGGGATTTAACAGACTAGCTCCCAAGTAAGACTGTAGGCTGTGACTGTGTGGTTCCTTTGAAAATAGCTTTCACTGTTGCCATGTACAGATTTGAGAGCCTTCTCCCAAAAAGAGGTGCAAGCTTCTTTCCTTTGGCACATTTTTAAAAAAAGAAGTGCTGACAATGTGCACATGGATCGTATGTTCAAGTAACTTTGTGAAGAGTGAGGTTAACAATGGTTAAATAATTTTATTAACTAAACCTATAATCAAGTCTCATTTGAATACAAAACTTGGAAGTAGGTCAAAATTTTCATATTCCAAGGAAATCAATTTTCCTGTAGATACTGTAATTGAATTTTAATAAATAGAGGTTTTAATACTTTGTCCTTGATAGCGTCTTTGGGCAAATCAGTTTCTTAGACTTCTAAAACTTTTACCTCTCTCACAAGGGCAAAGTGGGCAGTCATTAAAAATAGTCAGGTTTAAGTACAATATCTTAAGAGAGTTAAGATGGCTTTGGCAACATCAGTGTGCATTTACTGACCTTGTGGTGCTTTTGAAAGCAAATGAATACTGTATTCAAGCACGTTTTATTCCCTCTTCTATAAATACATTCAGATAATCAAGCAGAGGTGTGCACATCATACTGCCCTGCGTCAGCAGCTTGACAGTTTCTTCTTTTTATGTTCTTCTTGGTTGCTGCTTTTTGTACCTCATGGTAAATACCAAAATTATTTTGATTTTTTTTTTATTGTCTTCTCCAGCAAGCAAAAAGGATTACAAAGTTCAAGGGGAAAAAAAAATTAAAAACACAAAACCAAACCTGTGGCTGGATGATATATTCATTGTCCTTTGTTTGGATTCTATGATTTCATGTAATGGAGATTGAAATTAATATGGATGCATTACTAAATAATTATGTATATTTTTATCATACAAAAAAAAATGTGCAATAGTAATTGTTGCTTCCATTATGGAAAATGAAGCACAAAAGCATAAATGTTTTAAAGAGGTAGAGATGAAAACAGCTACCTCTCAGCAGTGTTTTTAGTAAATGCTTAAAATAAAAAATTTGGTATCAGCGGTATCTCCAAAAGTGTGTTGCTCAAATAGATTGTACTTTTAACTAAAATTTTAAAAATGCTATTTTTTTACATTTCAGAATGAAACAATTTTAAAAAACAAGGTTTGATTTCTGGGTCAGCGGTGTGAAGATTTTGTTTTATTAAAATCTGATGTAGATATATTGCTTAACTGGCATTACAGCTTTCATAATTGAAAAGCAAACCTTAAGTTGGTGAACACAAAAATAGAAATGTGCTGAAATACATCTTAGAGCTTGACTTTGTCGTTCGTCTTTATTGGTCTTGATAAATGCTAATAGTCTTCTGAACTTTTATCTGTCGACTTTTTTTTTTTTCTTTCTGCTATGTTTTCACTACTTCTAGCGCTTCAGCATGGAAGGGATCTCAAATGTCATACAGAATGGCCTCCGCCACACGTTTGGGAACTCGGGTGGAGAGAAACAGGTGCTGGGCTATTTTCTCTCTTTCCTCATTCTTTGCCTGCAGTTTTGGGAGGAGCTGAGATCTTTGACAGTAGTTGAAGATAAATGCCAAGACAAAAAAAAAAAATAGGAGAAAAATGTTGGAAACTGTATTCTTACTCTACCTCAGGACTCCAATCAGCCTGAAGTCTCTCTCTTTCCTCAGCAGATCAAGCAGTTGGGAATTGATGCCCTGATACACTGAAATAACCCTTATTTCTTACCCTAGGCTAAAAGTCTGCTTTGGCATAATGCATGATCCAAACACATTGAATGTCTGTGAAAGCTAGTATGTATCAGGTTAGACATAACACTTCAGCAGTATGGATTTGAGTCTACAGCTGAAGAAGGCTTTGATTTCTTTTTTCTTTGTATATTCAGGGCTGATAGATCTAAAAAGAGTGGCGTCTTGAAAATGTATTATGAACTCAATTGTATGTCTCTTTTGCCTTTGAAAACTGCATGATCTTTAAAGCAGCCATATGTGTAAAATGCAGAATACTGATATAAAATACATAAACCGTAGGCAAGTTTTTGCAAGTTTGCTGATGATACCAAGCTGGGAGGGGTGACTGCCACATCAGAAGGTTGTGATGTCATTCAACAGGATTTAGACAAGTTGGAGAGCTGGGCAGGGAGAAATTGAATGAGATTTAACAAGGGCAAGTGTAGGGTATTGCATCCGGAGAGGAACAACTCCAGGTACCAGTATAGGTTGGCGACTGGCCTGTTAGAGAGCAGTGCAGGTGAGAGGTACCTGGAGGTCCTGGTGGACAGCAGGATGACCATGAGCCAGCAATGTGCCCTTGTGTCCAAGAAGGCCAATGGCATCCTGGGGTGTATTAGAAGGGGAGTGGCTAGTCGGTCAGGAGAGGTCCTCTTCCCCCTCTCTGTTCTGCCGTGGTGTGACCACACATGGAATACTGTGTCCAGTTCTGGGCCCCTCAGTTCCAGAAGGACAAAGAACTTGAGAGAGTCCAGCGCAGGGCGACCAAGATGATGGAGTGGAACATCTATCTTCCTTATGAGGACAGGCTGAGGGAGCTGGGTCTCTTCAGCTTGGAGAAGAGGAGACTGAGGGGTGGCCTCATTAATGTTTATAAATATGTAAAGGGTGAGTGTCAGGAGGATGGATCCAGGCTCTTCTCAGTGATGGGCAGTGATAGAACAAGGGGAATGGTTCCAAACTGGAACATAGAAAGTTCCATCTTAATATAAGGAGGAACTTTTTCACTGTGAGGGTGACAGATCACTGGAACAGGCTGCCCAGAGAGGTTGTGGAGTGTCCTTCTCTGGAGACATTCAAGACCAATCTGGACACGTTCCTATGTGATTTACTGTAGATGATCCTGCTCGGGCAGGGGGGTTGGACTGAGTGATCTTTCGGGGTCTCTTCCAGCTCCTAATATTCTGTGATTCTGTGAAATGTTGAAATATGCAGTACAGAGGCACTTCAGCGGGTACATGTTACATATACCTAAGTAGCAAGATTTTTAAGCTTTATTTTAAAGAAGTACTCAATTGTTTGTTTCACAAGTGTAGACTATTTTGCTAAAGTGTTAAAGCTTATGCTCTTCTTTAGGCTTTTGGCACACATTGGAAAATATTTGCAATTCTCATTATTTAACAAATACCCACCATTATAGTTTACACAGAAAACTTTTTTCTCCTGCCCCCTGGTCAGAAGTCCATTGAGTCCATAAAGTGCCTAAAGTGTAGTTTAGAAGTCATGGCTGATTACACTCTTGTCTTGAAGGTGAGGAGAGTATCTTGCAGAGGGGCTTAGGAGGTAGCACAACTCCCCTCAAGTCGTTCTTGAATCATTAGGTTAGAAATCATGTAATTACCTCTTTTTCTCAAGCAGGGTATATATGTGAGAGTTCCATAGTTCCAGCTAATTGTATTCTAGCTTTGGGGGTCTTGAACACATACATAATACTTACCTAACAGTTTTATCACCCTACATTTTTTCAATACAGGAAAAGTAATAGCTGTTCTGGTTTGCTGTTTGGATTTTTCCCGTTTTACTGCCTAATAGTAAATTACATCTATATACCTATATCTTTATATATTTTCAATACAGTGTATTCTCATAAAGTGAACACATTTAGCTAGGTCAGCCCCTCTTGCTTTTGGTTAAAAGACTTCTTTTGTATGCACATCTCTGTTGAAATACACCTCCTCTTCTTTAACTGTCACCTAACTTTCAGATGTAAAACATTATTAAATATAACAGCGATTGGTTAACTCTTCCAGTCATTATTTGATTTAGTCTGCTAATGTAATTCTGTGTTGATCAGACTTTTCTTGTGATTTAACTCAAACTTTATTCTTGTTAGCAAGGTTAAGGGTTGTTGTTTGTTGGGGTTTTTTCCAGTTCTATGTCCTAAAGCCCATCATGGGAATAACAGGAACTTAAAAAGTAGGGGAGAAAGGTAGAAGAGAGATCAAGGGTCTTTTTAGATTTAGTCTCGGAAATTCATTTTTCTGTGGCATTTGGGAGTGTTGTCTGGGGATTTTTTGTTTGTGTGGGGGTTTTTTTTGTAAGATTACAAAGCCTGACCCTGCTTTTAAATACTGGTGTCATCTTATTACAGCAAGTTCCAAAGGGAGGGAAAAAAAGCGCCAGATCCTTGGTTCCTTAGTGGTGCTTTTAGAATATTCTTTTTTTTTCAGTATGTATTGTCGTTCTAAACTGATATTCATGTGTTTTCTGCTAGCAGGGAAGAGTTAATAACCAGTCTGGAGTTGTACTCAAAAAAAAAAAAGACAAATTTTTGTGTACATTGAAAGGTAAAAGTTCATATATATATATATATATATAAAGGCACAGCATAAAATTTATGACAAGCTTTGTACACTTATTTCAGAACTCTTTTCAGTCTTTAATGACATTTACCACCGACTATTTTCTGGGTAGTATTACTCTGATAGTGGGTATTTTCCTTTTTAAAATTTTCATCCTTTTGTCTGTGTGTCGGAGACACGTGAAAATGGCTCAGAATTTTTCAGTGCTTAAAGAAAAGCATTCAGTGAGAGCTATCTGTTCGCATCTGATAATGCAGTTGGAATAAACAACACTGACTGCATAAAAGCCACTGAAATGTTGGTAGCTTTTTCTGTGATCAGAAAATTTAAGATAGTCATCTACATTTCGATTTCTAGGCATATAATCATTTTTTATGGGTGATTACAAATGACAGTGGGAATTGCTGCTTATCATATCAAATCCACTTCAGAAACCTAGAGGTCACAGTAGGCTTAAAACTTGGGCATGTCAGTAAGCTACACTTGAGTCAGTTTTTTTTCTTTCTTATCATAGTATGTTATCCTTCACATGGCAATTCAGGGAATAGGTTTTTATCGTGCTCTTATAGAGACTTTTTTGCAGCAATGAAGTATTGACGAGAAAAACAGTAAGGTTTCTTGAAACTAAGAAAGAAATGTTTCATTTTTTTTTTTACTATCATGCTTAGGAGAGGTGGAAGGTGGAGCTTCCAATTCTCCTTACAGAAGAAGGAAAACAGGGAATATTGGTATTTGGTCTGGGAAACCTGTCTTAGTAATTTTTTGTCTAGCTAAAGGGTAGAATGTCACTTAGTTCTGACAGCTGGAAATGACAGTCTGAGCTCTGATGTCTGAGTTAGTAGGACTGCTTTCATCTCTGACATTTGCAGATTTAACGGCCTTACATCTAGCTATTGATTCCAGTAATTTTATTAAGAGCAAAAATCTCTAGTGATACCTGTTGGTTGCATCTGTTGGAAAAGAAGTTGAAAGCTGACTGTTTGTGAAGAAGCATTCCATGCTTTTCTCTGCTGTGCTGAGAGGATGGGAGAGAATGCAAAAGGAACAGAGTGGGAGAACATCATCCTGTGTTCACATATGGCCTCGGTGAGGTGTCAGTACGTTCTGTACAAAAGTTCCCTTACGTTACCCAGAATTGAGTCTGGCTTTTGGGCAAGGAGGGGTATGGTTGGACATGAGGAGCATGAGACCACAAAACAGAAGCAGCAGTTATAGCTGCCTTTGGCAGCGCTAAATCTGCAAAGGGAGCCACTTCACCAGGGTCTGAGTTCCACATCACTCCTGCTGAGGTGCTGATCCTAGGAGATGATATTGTAGGCAAGGTGTTTCCTGACTTTTGGGTGGATAACCTTGTATCTCTCAAGTTGAATGATAGAGGATAGAGGGTTGTGTTGCCTCTTGCCTTGTAGCTATTAACCCAGAATAAAGTCACTGTTAAATTTTTAAAAACTGAGTTGTTGGTGGTTTCAGGAGTCTTTTCATTAAGGAAAATGCCAGCAATTTTGGTGCTTATGACATGCTGACCTTTTTAAGAAGAATATGTATTCATATAGGCTGCAGAGTAACATATGGCCTGAATGTAATTAACAATCTTGTAGCAACAGGTCTGCTTCCAGAAAATGAACGTAGATCTTGGCTGCATTCTAGGTAGAAAATTCCTGAAAGATTTAAGAAAATTTAAAATTTTGTTTGGTTTCTTTAGTGGTTTTCAGTTTTTTGGGGGGATGAAGCTGTTGGTTTGGGGTTGTTTTAGGTTTTTTTTAAGCTGACAAGTAAAGATTTCAGTAAAGAGTAAATAGGACAGAAGTGGAGCTGGTTTGAAACCATCTGTTGTATGCTTAGCTGTTAAAACTGAAAATGGAAATAAAAATCCAAACAGTGGGCACTCATGTTTGTTTAGGTTTGCTTTGTTTGGCTGGAAGTGTGTAGGGTCAGAAGGCGAAAGATGTCTGGTTTCGTTTTCACATAACTAGGGCAGTCTGATTTCCTTTGAGAGTACTGTGGGTAACTGTTGGAGCTGGGACTGGACAATGCTCTTTGGTCTCCCAAAGTCCTTGGAGTGTTTCGCGTTCTTACAAGAGTTATGCAGTTACTGGGAAAATTCTGTGGGTTTTTTGACGCTGTTCAAACATAGCATATTCAGAGTTTGAAGGTTTCATCTTTATTCTCCCTCCCCCCACCAAAATACTTGCTAGCATGCTTGTACAAACCTAAATGCCTTACTTTATGCACCCCTACAGCCTGTATCAGTTGTGTTCTGGAATCCTTTAGAAAGCTGACTGTTACCAGTTTCCCAGCTGATTTGAAGGTACCATCAGTGTTTACCAGGAAGGGATTTTATGGTTTTGTTTTTTTTTAAATGTACTTACTGGAAAGAAAAAATGACTTTGTGATTCTTTGTGATACAACTGGTGATGCTTGTGTGACATTTATACTTTTTTTTTAAGAGCAAGAGTGAAAATTTTTCATCTGCATTTATAGTGTTGTTTGAGGGAAGGTGGTAGGAAGGCTCTTCTTCCAGCTTCTATTTCATTGTAAGAAATGCTTTAAATACATGAAGGACTTCTGGTTGACTTCTGCAGGGAGCAGAGGGAACTTGAGCATATCGGAGGCTCAGAGGAAGAAACCTAATAGAGAAACTTTTACTGTGAATATCTCCACTTTTAAAAATTTTTGGGTGTTTAACTGCATGATTTTTAGTGTGAGGTTTGCATAATTTGAAAAAAAGAAAGTTGGCTCCTGTGATAAAAGGTTTGGGATAGGAGAGGTATAATCTTAATGTCCTGTGAAATGTGTCCTTTTAAAAGCTTTTATTTGTAAAAGTTTTGTAAAATTAAATGCAGGCACCGTAAATTGCACAAAAGGACTATCAAGTAACTCTGTTTTTCATTTGACAGTACTTAACAACCGTCATTCCTTATGAGAAAAAAAATGGACCCCCATCTGTTGAAGACCTTCAGACGTTAACCAAAAGTGAGCATGTGAAATTCCTTTCCTCTTTGTGTTTCCAGCTGTGGTTGCTCAAATCCGGTCATTTGTACAGTTATGTCTTCCCCTTTGCCCTGTGGCATGTGTGTAAAGCTGAATGACATTTAACCATGAATGATGGCCAGTTTTTACTTGTTTTCTGAGCCTTCATAGTGCGCTTCTTTTCTAGCGAGTTTTCTGAAACCCTGAAGGCTAGGAACATATCAGAAGTAGATGTTCTCACATTATCACAAGGAGTGGGCCTTATAGACATAACTACCTCATGTCATGGAAGTTGGCAATAGTATATCGTACAGTACCTGATGTAGGCCTGTTTGTTTAAACTTGCTGCATTTTATTGAGGTTATCGTCACAAATTTCAAAAATTGGAATGGATGTCAGGACTCTTACAGATAGTTGTCTAATGGTAGTACTTGATTATCTTTAAAGTAGTCTGTTTCAGCTGGGATTTTTTGGCTAATAAATTTTAATAATTAGGAAGCATAAACCAAATAGTTTTTATAGTGCTTTGAATTCCACTTTGTTCACATCATTTTAGGTTAGATCCTCAAAAATATTTCTAAGTCCTCTTTATTCTAATTTGCATAAAAAATAAGGTTGTATTTTAAAAATACAAGGTGTTAAATACAGCAGAGTGTCTCTCTGAATCGGTGGCATCACCTTCATTTGAGGTTTATATGAGCAGTTTAAAAATAGATTGTAGAGTGCATCAATCTGTTGTGCAGAACTTTAGATCAAACTAAATCTTAAGCTACTTTCCAGCCACACAAGTCTTGGATTTCACAGTTTAGCTGCGGGATGGCAAAGGGTTTGTTGTATTTTGGAGAGAGAAAATAATTATTATGCAAATTCTGGAGTAAATTAAATGCTTAAGCAAGATTTAAATGCATTTTATTTTTCTTCAATAGACACCCTTAGCTGGTAATTCATACTTCTCTTTGACAAATATAATTTTTTTTAATTTATACCTACTCTTGCAGAGAACTTCTGTCCTCTTGCCATATTTAAATTTCACTTGAAAATATACGCAAAAATTCAATGTTAGTGTGAGGTTAAACCCTCCTGAAAATATTTTTGTTGTTTGACAGTTCAGCAACAAAAAGTCTTGTATGAATGCACTCTGAAGAGCATTAATAGTTACTGCCTTATGTGGACTGGGTGGAATTGATCCTGTAACTCGGTTGCAGATTTGTGACTCACTCTTAACGCAAACAGTAAAGCAAGTGCTTGGGTTTGGGTGGGTAGGTTTTCTTTCAATGCTGTGTATTGTTCTGTAGTTATGAACACAGATATCTTACTTCAAGATAAAAATGGAAATAAAGCACTTGTCATGTTTTTGAGTTCAGAGTCCCATGTAAGGAATTTGGAGCTTATGAAATAATGCTATTTGCTATAATTCTGTACTCTTGGTTCTTTGAGTCATGTCCTGAGCTGTTTGTTAAGGATTGTCATTGGGTTTTTATGGAGTAACAGACAACCTTACATGTGTTGAGCTAGTCAAAATATTTTCTCTTCTTCAGAAATATGCACAGATGGACAAGTTTGACTCTTATCAAGTCACAAAAATGGCATTTTGGCATTATTCTAAGTTAATGCCAAATTCAGTTGTGAATTTAAGATTTTTCAGTGTTGCTGTCATTCACCATTCCAGGAGAAGGAAAGCACCAACTTTTTCATCAGATTGTTCAGAGCAATATTTATCCACAGAAGTGTTACTATCCCATGATTTGAGGTGAAGATCAAGGAAATAAGTTAATGGATCGTACTTTTTTACAGAAGAATTCCAACCCTCCAGCAGTTATTAGCATATTTTAGTTTTGGATATGGTGCTTTGTTTTGGCGAGCTTTTTTATATGGAAGAGGTGCTTGGTTTTGTTATGACTGATGACATTTTACTGTAATAATAAGCTGTGTAAAATAGATCTCTTGCATCCATCTGCTGCAGAGTTCAGTGAGAGTTACCCAGGTGAAAGGTGAAAATATGAGGTCTCTCATTGTATCTTCTTGTATTCCATTTAAGTGTTTGCTTACTAATTTGGTGGCGTTAAATAACATCCCTGTGAGTAGTTAAAACAGCTTCATGGTATTTCTTCTGAATATTGTCTTTATGACTAAATGTCTGCATTTTTCTTTCCTGTTTCAGTCCTGCATGCCATGAAAGAAGATAGTGAGAAAGTGCCAGGTTTATTAACAGACTATATTTTAAAGGGTGAGTATGTTACTGAGCAGGGATTTCTTTTTATTCTAAACTTACGTAATGTACACAGAAGGTGTATTTGAAAGGAGTAGTAGTCCTACCATGTTCATGAATCACATTGCCCTTCTATCAAACACATCTCTCATTTCTATTCTATTATGTTTGTGGTTTCAGAGCATATAATTCATAAATCAAACATGTTTATTTTGTTTGTGATAGTATAACATAGCAAAGTATGTGATGTCCTTCAGCTGTTGGAGCAGAGCAGTCTGGCTTACAAAGTTGAATGGGTGTAGTTAAAAACTTGCATTGTAAGTGTTTTTCAGAATCAGAATTCAAATAGCCTGTAATTATCATGGATTTGGTAGATGAAGTTCTTATAGCTCCATTTTAAGTGTTAAATTCTGACCAGTAGTAAAAGTTACTAATTTTGCATGTACTTCTTCATGTTTTATTGAGAATGTTTCTGTGCTAATAATTTATTTTCCAGTCTTGTTCATTGATTATGTTAATAGAATACCAGACATTGAAAATCACTGCTTGTTTTAGCTTTAGCTTGTTCCAAGTTTACTCCAGGTCGTCAAATTACGTTTAAGTAATTTTATTCTGAATGTTGTTATTATTGCTTATGTTCTTACTTATTTCTTGACATATAAATAATACCATCTTCTTTAGTGCTTAAAGCTTAGCATATCCATCAAACTCCTAAGGTTTTAAAAAAACAAGTGTACAAAAAGGATGATAGATGCCTTTTTATTTGCCACCCAAATATGTATTATGTTCTGTTTCATGTTCATATGCTGTAGTTTCTAGCTTCTTTTACTATCACGATATCCAAGCCTCGCTGGCTTTTCAAGTACCATCATTTGGCTTAGCACCCTCCCTACAGTTTTTATAGGGTTTTGTATTTCTTACACAGACTTCTAATCAGTCTCATCTGGCAGAGATTTGAAAGTACTGTCAGTTCAAAGTTATGGGTGAAAATCAGTATGTTGTTTCAGAAAATCTGAAGGGAAAGGTATGCGGTATTCTAGAAGCTCTGACAAGAACCTCTTGGAAAAGGCTCGTTTCTCAATTTCACTTAGGGTTGCAGAACTACCACATACAATGGGAATGCAGAGATCCTTTCAGTTGATTCCTTTGATTGCTCCATTGTTTACTTACCCTTTCTGAAAATCCTTCTTATATTAGGCAGATATATTTGCTTATGAGCTGAGAGCCATTTAGACTCAAGATCATTTTTCTTGTAATGGCGATGGCACTAAACTTCAGTTTTGTGAAGCAGACTCTTTGACCAAAGAGAATGAACTGCTGTCAATAATTAAAGCTGCTTGCTTTTCATCATAATACATTGTGTAGAATCTGACTGGAATGTGTAGTGCTCTTTACAGTGTCTTATTTTTAGATGTAGCTATCCAGAAAAATGTTCAGATTACTAGGATACTGTGAAGAAGCTGGCTGTCTAGGGAAACGGCGAATTCTTCTGCACAGAGGGCTTACAAAATTAGATTAGCTGAATGTATGACGCAATGATCAAGGCACCTTGATCCTGAGGTTCCCCCCTCCTTCTACATGCTCATGGCTTTAAAATCACCAGGGATGTTCTGCTAGCAAAATGCACCAATTCCATAAGTGTCAAGCTCACATTAAATGTGTTGGATCAAACAGGTCTTCATATAAAAGCACTGTTTTCTCTAATTTGTAAACCACGAAAGACTGGAGTATGAAAAATATTCACTCACATCACTCCTGCTGAAAGGAAAATGTGATTTCCCGTCTGCTGCTGTGGTTTCCTTACTGAACAGAACTAAGCCTTTCTTGCTCTAATGTGGGTCTGTTTCCACAACAGCAAGCAGTTGTACAAGCTGGGGAGCACAGAATTTTACTCTTCTTTCAATGTAGCCTTAGCTAAACTTCATATTGCTATGTTTAGATGATAAGTATTTGCTGACAATGTTACATTGTAATGTAAATTTATCCTGTGGAAGAGGCAAAAGTCTGCCAATTGTTTCTGAAGTTGTAATCTGTTTCTCTTCTTTTTCTGCCTCTAAAACTTGTGACACAAAATACTTCGACACCTCTCTGTATCTTGTTAGATACAGATAGGTAAAATGATTCTGAGCAATCACTTGAAGCAACTTTCAATTTTGAATTTATTTTTCAAAAGAAACAGGAGGGTATCAAGTGCTGGAGCCAGTAATAAGCACATATATGGTACAGTGGTGATTGTATTCATTTTACATTTCTTTTTACATTTTACTGTATTTATTTTACATTTCTTTTTACATATTTATTGTATTCATTTTACATTTCTTTACAATTTCTTCGTTCAGCTGCAGTCTTAGACTGCATGGATTCCATTTCTTTTTATTGAGCTTTAATCAAGGAATGATGTTTGTGAATACATAAATTGTATCACCAAAGATACTTAGTTCTATTTCAGTCTGTTCACTTCTTGTTCATTTTAAGATTTTTTTTTCCAATTTTACAAGAAAAAGCATCAGTAAATTATATGTGGCAATAGGTTATGTGTAGCTTTGTGGGAAATCGGGTTATAGTGGCATTTGTCAACACAGTTAAAACCTTCTTCCTAGTTCTGTATTCCATATTACATAGCAAAGAAAAGAAATCTCAAGGTCCTTTTTTTTTTTCTTTTTAAAGCAGCACTGTCTTTTTATTCTATAGTGTATAAAAATTAAGAACAAGTTAGTCTTACCTGGGTGTTAGGGCTTTCCACAGAAAAGTGTTAAAAAGTTAATTGGACTTTTCGGAATAAAGAGCTGAAGAAAAAAATCAGGAAAAAAAGTCATTCTGACAGTTGCTATAGTATTGTTGGCATAGCAAAATGGGACAAATATAATAAGAGTGCTGCAAACCTGAAGAGGTTAATAGAACTATAAGATTGAGCAGTAAGTCCTTATTTAAGAACAAATCTCCAAATTCTCAGATAATCTGATAAAACAAAAAGACTGTGAGATAAACTTACATTTTCGCTGAGTATCATGTTCTTTTGTAAAAGTGTCACCATCTTGAATATCTAGAACTAAACACCAGGCTAATTCTGAAATTTGCAAAAGACTAAATTTGGGTTGTGTAGAAAGACATACACAGACCCTTGTCTGTGTTGTCTGATACTTGATATCCTCATTTGATAATGTTTGAGTAAATTTGCTTTGGCAAGGGAGTTTGTCTAAGAGCTGCAGCATGGGACTCAAACTTGAAGGAGAGTTCTGCAATCAGATCTGCATTGAACTTCCATGTTACCATGGATCATTTTCACAATTTTTTTCGTGACAGTTAATGCTTTTGAAATGCTAGAAGTAGAAATCCTCAGAATATGGGCTGTGCAAATGTGATTCAGAAAAAGCGAACAGTTCCAGTGCAACTCGGTGCATTTCATATAAGGAAAAAAAGAAAATTCCATATTTATTTATGAATAGGGTTGTTAGTTTTGAACTTCTTTCTAGTGCTTCTTTAAAACCTCCTCTTTTACTGCTCCTGTGCATCCCTCATGCTTAAGTTACTCTTTCAAGGGATCAGATAGCTCTCCACTGGATTTATTCCATATTTATTCCTGGATTTATTATGGAGAACCTCTTTAAAGGTAAGTGTCCCAATGCCAGACTACATATTCCATGTGGAGTCTTGTACAATGCAGCAACTTAGCTTCTCATGTTCGTGTTACTCTTGATGCAACCAAAATTCTTTCCAATGTGATTTTTCTTTTATGGCGATTTTTCTTTTAGTGAACATTTTTGTCCTTAAGTTGGTGATACTGAAAGGGACTTAGTGATTTGCTTTGCTAGTATATTTTAGTTCTTCTCCCACCAGCCTATGATTCATATTCTGTTTTCTAGATTTAGAATTAACATAGATGGTAGCATGAAATTGATAAGCATTCATGACTGTGCTTACCAGTTTCTGTGCACTTTTCTGAATATATTTTAATACTTTAATATCATATTTTATCACTAAGGATCATGGGTGTTAGGTTTATTTTTTTTTTTCCCAAGTAACAAGCAATAGGATGCAAGGAAACAGCCTCAAACTGTGCTGGGGGAGATTTGGTTTGCGTATTAGGAAAAAAAATCTTCAACAAAAAGGTTATCAAGCACTGGAACAGGCTGTACAGGGAGCTGGTTGAGTCTCCATCTCCAGAGGTAATTGGAAGACCTGTGGTTGTGGTGATTAGGATGTGGTTTAGTGGTGGACTTGGCAGCATTAGGTTCATGGTTGAACTCTTACAGGTCTTCTCCAAACTAGATGTTTCTATGGTTCTATGAAATAGAAACTGAGATGGGGGCAGGGAGGACGTTCGCTGACAGAGAAAGAAACATCAACACTGAAATTCTTGGTCATAGCACAATTTTGAACTGTAGCTGGTAGCTTAGTAACATCACTGCATTTAAATGCTGCTTGTGCTCAAGCATTTTGACCTTTTTTGATGGTTTAGCAGATACAATGTGCCTTAAAAACACTGTGCTCGTTTTGTTAAGATACCTAATCAAGCAAGCAGCAAAGTTTCTTTCACACAAGTTAGGCTGTTAGGCTAGGAGCACAGATAGAGATGTTTGCCATATTTCATAGTTGCATTGGTTTAGATGTTGAATCAAGAAGTGGTACTATCTCCTTAGACGAAAGCATGTTTATTTTCACTATATCTATTGAATTACTTTTTATTGTTTTACAGAAGCTTTCAGTCTTTCCTCTTGCATATTCATTGTAAAGACTTCCTGCATTGTGATGTATTTACCCAGTACAATAATGCAACACATAGTGGCATCTGTAATCCATGAAGTATGTGACTTTAGACTGTTTTCTGCAGAAAATGCCTCTGTGCAGTTGTGTTGTCTGTCTCTTCAGCCTCACAAATGATAACTGACAATTTCATCTCCCAGGACAGAAAGGTTAAAGGAATTATTACATTTCACAAATACTATGTGGAATTTCTCCTAGATAGGAGGAGGACTAAAACCACTGTGCCTGTTGAGCTAAAGGGTTTTTCAACAATTCTAATGGCTTTTATGTGTTCATGTAAGGGTGAACACACTTAGACTAGCCCCTATCATTTTGGGGGCATGAGGACAGGGGAACCATGTGGGAAAGACCTGCTGGGATGCAATTCATACCGAATTTGAAGTAGAAGCTGAAGAAGGCATGGCGAGAAGGGGAGTTATGAGGTTTTATTGTTCTGGGCTAAGAAGGAATATCTGAGGAAATCTGCTGGAAGCAAAAGTTCCTTAGTTTACCTACTTAGAGTACAAATCAATGAGACGTATGAAATAATAACCTGCAGATATACACGGAATCAGAATATTAGGGGCAAGTTCTTTGGTATCACATCAAGATACAATATTTCAAGATTATTAGTTTTTACTTACAGTTTTTACAAAATTTGAAGATCTAACTTTATGTCCTGGAATAACTTATGAATATAAAATAATGCCAGTGCAATGCACAAACTGAATAAATTATCTTTATACTTTTGCAATGTTTATTGATTTCTTCCTTAGTTTGAGAACATGTATAAGTGTAAATAGTTATGATATACTTAAAACATAACTATTTTATGTAACTGTAAGTATGTAATATGTAAATACATTTGAAATTGAATGTATCCTTACAGTAAATTGTTCTGAGCTGGATTTAATGATAAGGTTTGTGGTCTTTTCAATTGTCCTCAAACAGTAATTGTGATACAAAAGTGCTAAAAATAATATTCTACACATTACTGCTGGGTAAAAAGTGTATCTGTGTGTAGTATTGTTTTCTTTGAGGCTTTTTTCTGAATGTAGATGTTGTGAAAGTAGAATTATCTGTCAGCTTACTTTGCTATTTCATGTCTTATCTTCCAAGTGTGTAGTAAAGGCTTAAAAAAACTCATTTTCTTGTTTTAATAGGAATTTGCTCCTTCTTCTATTTTCAAGTTATGCAAGTATTTCAGATAACAAGAACATTTGTTTTCATGCCTTTGAAGTTTTTGTTTAATCGTTACACTTTATTTGCTTTTGTATTGTGCTAGCATTGGTTTGAAAGCTGGATTTCTGAGGTTTGTGTCTTACGTGTGAAACAGGAATGAGAAACACATGAAGGACATGTCTTATCTTCCCAGTGTGTGATTGAAGTACATGCACCAGGATTAGCAAGTAGAGTTAAAATCTCAAATTGTTCAGTGCATATTTTTGTAATATAGCTGCATGCATCACCTTTTATTTCATGTTCTGTTTTCTAATAGAACACATCAAAAAGCACTGTTTAAGACATGACCTTTAGTTAACTCATTTCTGCATAATATTAGTTACAGATAGTGGGTTGTGTCAATTACCTTTTGAGAGAGGATATAATCTTAATTGCCAATTTCAGTTTATTCCTAGATTTTACTGTGTTACTGATAGGGTAGAATTCAACCTTTAAGTATTTTAGTGTACACAGTTTGTTGGGTACAGACCCAGTTCACTGATTTTCTGTGGTTCCTTTTCAGTCCTGTGTCCTACATGAAGAGGGCTGCCTTTCCGAATTAGCCATACTCCTTCATGCGCTGAGCAGCTTTCCGTGGATATAACTCACAGTATTATATTCATTTGGCATTTACCTCCTTTGTGTGTGTGTGGATTTCCTGATCCTACAGTAAGTCTTCTGGGCATGACAACTCATCCATTTTCAATAGTGCAATGAACTGGAGCAGGGAAAAAATATTGTACAGTTTTACTCACGTTGTTCTGGCTTTTTAAAGTCTATTTTTACATTGTATAGCATGTAGTAAATCCTCCTGCACATTTTGTTGTTGGAAGGAAAAGTAAACTTTGAATAGTGTAAATAAAATAAGCCTAGTTTTAAGGAGTCCATATTTAAAAGCATCCTTAGTTCCTATAGCAAAGATGCAAAAAAGGATCATAGTTGATCTTGGACTAAAAGATTTGGGTGAGTTCTCCAGGAGGCACTTGGGAACAGTGTTGGTGGAAGTCAGCGTTTGACACTTCTTTTAAAACGGTAATTTTGATTGAATTATAGAACAGTATTGTTCACATGGTGAGCAAATCCAGATTCTTTGATGGTTTGGCATAAGTAATTAGTGTTACCTGTCCTTGTTCACTAACACAAACATCCAAGTGAGGTAATAGTTAATATTTCTGTTTATTTTAATGTTTATGTAGCTTAGGTATTCTCCCATATTGCTGCTATAATTTTACTGGTTTTAATAAGTGTTTGATCTTAATGAAAATGCTTCAGTATATAAACATTTTAAAAGGCTATGTCTTTTTAAAAATACATGTACAGTTTGGAAAACTTGCATCTCAGTTCCAAGTTAGTATTATATTGAGAAGTTGGTTGTTGTGTATCCCTAAATTTCACTACAAATCTCTCTTGTAAATTGTATGTACTGTCTCCTCTGTGATGATGTATCTGCATTGAAACAGACGAGAATGTATTTTACAAATCCTGTAAAAGAAGCTTACCCCCCAATTCCAACATTAAATACTTGTCACAAATAATATGCCAATTTTAAAGATTAGATTGACATATAAGGAGTACTGATAAAAATAAACTATTTTCTAGGTGGAAGTCCTATTGATTCTGTACCCAGATTTATATACTGTATATTGAAAGCACTGGAAGATAAGGCTCAAAGAGATAGATATTTCTTTTCTTCAAACAGTTTTTTTTTATTTCAAGTCTTCAGTCTTTTTGTTACCCAAAGACTTGAATTGGCTCCTCAATATCCTATGTCACTTCTTTAATACTCAATTTTATCATTGTCAGCAAGTGCTCATCTTGATCTGTAAAAGACAGATCAGTTTGAAAACAGTTCTCATAATTCTTTCTCTTTTCTTCTCAAGGCCTCATTATTTTTGTCTTTTGTGCCTTTTTTAGTCAGTAAAGGTTTCAGCTTTAAATTCCTTCTTCTGCCTCTCCCCCCACTTGACAATCAATGGGTACCTGACAGCCTGCTCAGGAATAAAAAGATCTTCTGCAGAAGTCTGTCATATGCGAGGAAGGTTTTTTGTTGCTTTATTCTGCTTCATTTATAGTTTCTCTAACAAGAAAACTGTCATTTATTTCTCTAGCTGATGTGTTAAGAACTTGCTGTGGCATGCTTTTTCTATAGAAACACTTCTTGTTGTCTGTTGGTACCAGGAGTTGGCTTTGCTTCTATTTTTTGGTTTTGTTTTTTTAAAGGAGACACTTGTTGTGAAACACACCATGTCTCTAAATGAGTTCTATTCAGAAATGTTTCGATCTACTTATAGGACTTGAGGGGGCAAGATGAAACAAATGAGAGAGGAATTGAAGGGAAGAATTTAAAATTAAAACTTCTGATGAAGTTTGTTCATTTAGTTGTAGCAAGCCATGGGTGGCTTGAAGTCACAAAATTCTAAAAGTAATAAAACATGGAAGAAAACCTAACAGAAAAGGCCAGGAAGAGCTTTAGTCAGCTAAGCATCAGCTTGGGTGTATCATGCCCCTCATCAAACTAAACAAGATTTCATGATGAAAAGTACCTGTTTACCTTGTACATAGAATCCTGGCATTAAACAACAGCTGCCAAAGGTGGCAAGTATTTTTTATATATGTATATATATATATATGTACATTAAAAAAAAATCTTAGAACACCTGAATAAAAAGAACCATGCATTGCTTTTCTGCTGAGTTCTATATACTTCGTAGTCTTCATTTTGTGTACTTCATTGTGCATCCTTTTTCCAGATGCATCATTGAATATTGCATTCTTTTGGGCACCTGGATTTCATGATTCTTTTTAGTTTTAGCCTCCAGTAGCTGTAAGTGGCCCCTCAGGAACAGTAGCTGACACATACCCTAGAGGAGGTCTAGAGTCAAATTTTGAATCTGGATAGTATATCAGAGCTAGTCAAGAGTCCTTGAAATACATTTCATGCTTAAGTAAAAAAAATTGAAAACAATGTCAGTTTGCTTTTGGTGAAGGATAATGGTATAGCTGGACTCTCAGTGGAGTAGGTAATTGGTGATACAGCTCATCTGCTGTTGGCAGTGACAGGTAGTTGTAACTTTTGGCTCGGAGCGGTGGTTTTATTGCAGCGGTTCACGTCATTGTTGCTTCCAGACTGGATTACCTTGGCATTGTCACTTGGCATGTCACTTGGAAACAGTGGCTAGCCCAGAAACAGTGCTCTGTATGTGGTAACAGTGTTCATAACGATGTATCTCCGTATAGCATCCTTTACAGCTGCTGCCTCCTCCTTTCCAAAGGGAGGATGCAAGTTGCAGGTTTGACCTTCTGAAGTTATAGATGGTGCAGAGCTTGTGCAGCAGGAAGCCTGCTTCTCCAGCTGAGGCAGCAATGGGCAGTGGAGATCAGCAGCTTCCATGAAAGCGTCATCTACCCAATTCAGTTGGGAAGGGCCCAGAGGCAAAGCTTCCCGTTGCAGCATTCCCACGCACCCAAGCCTGAACCTGCTGACTCGTCTCATCGTTCTGCACAGTGGATCTTTTTTTGGGCAGTGGGGCTGTATTGTAACAGCAACCCAAGTCGTGTGTGTATGGAAATATTTCCCAACTATTCCTAACTTTTAAAACTCGTGAACCTCCAAGTTATCCTTGGGTATAAGTTCACTCCAGAAGACATAAAAACTCTGTCATCCAGTAAAAAATGAAATCTTGGAACAAAAAGGATCTTGAACCATGTTGGGTAAATGTAGTGTTCTGCTTCTCTTGGGAACACAGCAGTGTTTCTTTTAAGCCTAAAAAGAAACTTTGATTGTCATACAGAAAAAGCGCCCGATCCAATGCTTAGCACAACTTCTTTTCAAGGTGTCTGTTATTTTGCAGGTAGTAGTGAGTGCTAGGAGAAGTTTATGGGGCTCATCTAGTGATGGAGAAATACTAGATACCATCCTTTCAGAGTGTTTCTTATCTGTGAAAATTTAGAAGGATTGCTTTAATTTTTAATGTGCTTTGTCCTTGCTAGTGAAATGAAGCTCCCTTGCTTGTGTTCCTGTAATCAGGACCTAACTCAGGACTTGCTGCCTCTTTGTTTGTATATATTGACCAAAGATGGTTCTCTGGATTAGCTGATTGTTTCCCAGCCCAACAGTATTTGTTGAAGAAGCTGTATAAACTGGGAGAACTAGGAACAGAATTATGTTGCTGTTTTTTATTTCTCTCCTCATAATCTGCAGAAGTTGGATAAAAGCTTTCCTTTGCACTGAATGCTAATATAAGCAGAGCTCCTAATTTTGTTGTTTACTTTCCAACCAGTTGTTGTGTTTGGGATTATGTTAACTCTGTGTAATATTTTAATTTTCTGTAGCATTGCATGCATATTTATGAACTCAAGCACCTTTGTTGGAAACACCATGTGATAATGGTGAATATAATATAATGGGATGAAAAACTTTTGAAAGAAGGTGAAGTGTTTGGATTTGCCTGATTAGGAAAATGTTTGGATAATGCCCTATTTTTTTCACAACTATGGAAAGCAAATTCTGATTCTACCTCTGTTTCTGTTGATATGCAGTCCTGCACAGTTCTGTGGCTTGATATTCAGGGGCTGGCTATTTCAAAGGAAACAATCCAGATTTTCCTAGACTGCATTTTTGGCCTTCAGGAATATTCCATTGCCTAGCTCAAGCAGGCAATACAGGAAACCTTTCGAGTGGAATCGTTGACTGATCCCAGGAATGCTTCTCCTTCTGCCCTGTTGTCTTCACAGGAAAACTAGTCATTCAAAGTTAAGCCCATAAATAAAGATCATGCTGCCTATCTGTATATTGTGGAATCTGCGGTTGGAGGATTCTGAAATTAGCGTGGATCCCTCAGAACACCTTGCAGCTATTTCATCATGAAAAAAGATATCTGCAGTATAAGCTGCCTTAATCTCTTTCCAACTTGAGGGATAGAAATTGGCCTTGAGATAAATTTGAAATAAATTGCAGAACCCCTGTCACTTTCAGTTCCAAAAGAAGTTGATATCGTCTGCTAGCGATAGTGTAAATATAGTTGTGGAGAGAACTGCTTGCTTCCATGTGCATCTGTCACTGATGAATGGATGGAGCAGTCATAACAGCCAGATCTAAACCTCGCTGCCACTGGAACCAATGAGCTTTTGCCTAAACTGAATGATTTCTTTCTCTAAATGCCTATCTAGGCTCATAAAAGATTGAGCCCTAGAAGGCTTCGCTTTGTATTGGGTGCAGCCGGTTATTCCCCCGTTAATGTTCTGGACATGGAAAAGGCAGCGTGGCCATCACATCGTGACGTGCTTATATGTCACACCAAACAGCCCAGGAGCCAGCTGGGTTGCACAAGCACCTGGTATGGAAGGAAGATCTCCAGAAGCACTCAGTTTACAGTGGTGACAGCTGCAGTGAGACAGAGCCTTTGATGTCCTTAAGATTTCTAGAGGGCATTTCAGGCATGAAGGATAAATGAGAAGGTATGTTTTTCCCATGTCTGTAGACACTGTCTTTTCCAGTACCTTATACATTTTTGTACTGCTCTGAGCTGAATTAAGGAGTTGAAGTATGACTTTGTGGCTTTGAGCAGGAAGTGTTGAAATTTGGGGTAAAAAGTAAAATCCTGTAGTCTATAGGGTAATTTTAAGAGCCCTGTACCTAATCCTGCAGGCTAGAGTTAGTGAACTATTAATGATCATTCTTTGTCATGTGCTCTTTGACATAAAATTAGTTACAGATTGTAATGTTTTCTTTGGAATTGTAGATGAGCAGCTCCGTTAGACACCTGCAGACAGTTCTACACTGTCTCTTGCAAATGGCTCCCCAGACAAAGTTTACCAAAGTAGCCAGAATTTTTTTTCCAAATAAAAACTCAGAGTTTTGAAAAGCCCTTTTAAAACAAAACAAGTGTCTAAAGAACAATCCCTAAACAATTCACAAGTGTGGTTTAGTATTCAGAGCAGTACCAGGAACATGAGAGAACATACCACAACAACCATACCATTAGCATTCCCTTGTAGAAATTTTATTCCCTAGAACTGGGAAATAGTCACCTTCTCAAGGCTGAAAGGAATCATGGAGTTGAGACACCGCAAGATGTTGGAAGATCCTGACACAGTTATGTTTTTGCCACAATGGAAGAGCTCTGGAGCAGGTGGAGGTCAGCGGCAGGTGGATGGACCTCAGAAGGTAAGACCAAATACTTGACCATACAGACAGCAGTCACTTACTGACCCAGGAGGAAAAGCATCATGATCAACTAGAAGGTCTTCATTTCTTCCTTATGGTCTGAGTTTCCTAGGTAGGGCTGAGTCCCGCAGGCTGAGGCCACTTTTGTGGTAATGTTTGCTCCATGCCTTAGTAAGAGGAACATGATGGTCCCAACATCCTCCCCAAGCTACTCCAAACCAATGTTTTGTCATTTCCCCCTTTCTCAGCTTGATGGCTCACTGTGCTACAAGCCGCTTCTCCCTTTTAAATGCCCCCTGGTGCATCACTAGTTAAGTCTCATGCCTTTGAAGAGGGAGAATTCATGAGGGAACTGGATGTTGGGGAAATTGTGTCTTGAGTAAGTAAAGAAGCACCTCAGACAGCAAATACATGTCTGAGGAAGCTGACAATACTGAGGACAAGCACAGAGTTGCGGGGTGGCTGGCTGTGGTGGGCTGCACACATGGAGAAGCGGTGTCATAGCTGGAGGCAGCTGCTGGTGCAGTGGGCATGAGGCTGGTGGGCAGAAGCACAGCCTGGCTATAGCAAGCAGTTGAGTACTGAAGAAAGGAAGGGGCTGTTGGATGGAGCAGGCCTGGGTGAAAGGAGTATGTCAGTATGTGACTCAGCGTAGGAGAGTGTGCTGGGAGACAACCTCCTATTTGGCCTGTTTGGTCTGTGTTGGTCTAAGTTGGTTAGTTGGCCGAGGCTGTTCCAGTCTACTTCTCAGGTAGCTGGGTACAAAGGGACTCAGTGGTTTCTCTGCCTGCTCTGCAATCATGTGCTAAAGGGAAAGAAAGGTTGGGCTGTATGTATCTGTGGGGCACTGTCCTCCTGTGGGCTGTGATGGTTTCTCATTATCTTTGCACAGACATCAGAGAACATGCATGTCCTACTAACCTCCCTAGCATCTGCCGGTGCTGTTATGTTTAACAATCTGGCAGAACGACTGTCCTGTGTAGATCTTGGGCACCACAGGTGGGTAGCAGGAGGAAAGTGATATTTACTGTGCTGTGAATCAGACTCGGGCCCCTCACAGAACCTGATATCTCTGCTTGGTGGAAGAGAGTCTTCCCTCGCTCTTTGAAACTGGAGCATTCACAGTCTGTCATAAATAAAGGTGGGACAAGTACAGGTCACCTTGCCGCTTGGGAACTGTTGCTGCTGGTGTCCAAGGGCTTGTACCATGAGAGAGTGGGAGCAAGTCTGATTGCAGGATGTTACAGGAGCCTTGCAAAGGTTGCTAAATAGTGTTGTGCATCCTTTAGTGTGTTGCTTCCTGGCTTCTTCAAACAATGGGTGCAATTTTTCCTGTGAGGGACACATGAGTGTGAAGTGTCTGATGATCCTTGTTGATGATCCTTGGGGTCCCTTCTAACCCATGTCAGTCTGTGATTCTCTCCATTTGAAAGGAGGATGTGAGCCCCAAGTCATCTGGTCCTTATTTTCTGCTTGGGAGAGTCATTCCCATGAGAATCGCCACAGTGGCCCTTGGCTTTCTAAGATCTGAAGATTTCCATTTGCAGACGATTAGCTCTCCTTCTGTGGCATTTAAGAATAATCCAAGTTAGTAAGAGTTCTTTCTAAAATGACACCTTTAAAGGAATTAATTCTTTTCCTCTCTTGAGAGTGTCAGAGGTACGTATGCCTGCCACAGGATGGCAGCAATCAGTCACCCTCGAAGCATCCCCTTTCCATTCGAGTACAGATAGCGTTTCAAGCTGGAGCCCAAGGATGAGCTGTTCACACTGGAGCACGCTGTGAGGATGTTATGACAAGCACGCAAAAGCCGTTGTGTATTCTTATTCATTATGAATGAGAACCGTGTAGTACAAAAGTGTAGTACAATACAGTCGTTTGCTTAGCTACAAAGGCTGGCTGGGGGGATGAGCTCCGAGTGCCTTATCATCTAGGAGTTTGTACGGGAGGTTGGTCCCCGGGGGATTAAATGCTGAGGCTGGAGTATGCAATCTAGTTCTGGTTCTTTCAAGGCACTCTTTTGCCCTGTGGTCAGTGTCATCACAGCTGACATTCACAGGTTAGTTCGGTCTCTTCTCTCTTTTGGTCCCAGTGGTGTGTTTCTAAGTCACTCTCTTCCACTTTTCTTTTTCCTCTCCTTGAACTTTGATTGTTGAGGAGATACCTCAGGTGCAGCCTCTCTCCGTGTGGGATCAGAAATGCAGGACACGTGTCAACAGGGCAGAGTGCAGGAGGCAGGAACATCCAGCACACACGATAGAACACCTGAGGTCAGCAAGTCACAGCAGCTGGGAACCACAAAGAGCAGGAGATCACAGAATGGTCTGGTTTGTAAGGGACTACCAAGGATTATCGAGTTCCAACCCCAGTTCCACAGACAGGACCACCAACCTCCAGGCCTGGATCTAGACAAGGCTGCCCAGGGCCCCATCCAACCTGGCCTTGAACACCTCCAGGGTTTGATGGGGCATCCACCACCTCTCTGGGCAGCCTGTTCCAGCACCGCACCACTTTCTGTGAAGAACTTCCCTCAATATCCAATCTAAACCTTCTCCCCCTCTAGCTTCAATCCATTCCCCCTTGTCCTACCACTATCTACTCTTATAAAATCCAATTCCCCTCCTGTCTGTACGCTCCCTTTACGTACCGGAAGACTGCAGTGAGGTCCCGCTGCAGCCTTCTCTTCTCCAGGCTGAACAAGCCCAAGTCCCTCGGCCTGTCCTCATACAGGAGGTGCTGCATCCCCCTGATCGTCTTCATGGACTTCTCCTCTGAACCCTCTCCAACAGCTCCTCATCTTTCTGGAAATGGGGGGCCCCAGATCTGGGTGCAGTACTCTATCCAGGTGGGGCCTCATGAGGGTGGAGTAGAGAGGAACATTCACCTCCCTGTCTCTGCTGGCCACCCCTCTTCTGATGGAGCCCAGGATACCATTGGCTTTCCAAGCCAATGTGTACTTCTGAGGTGGGGGAGGCTCACCTGGCACTAGAAACCTCCCCAAGAACCCAGGAAACCAGGGATGAGGCAGTCAGCATGGTGGCCAATGTGAATGAAAGGAAAGTGAGGGGGGAAGGCAAAACACAAAGCCCTGGTCTTCAGGACAGCAGACTTGGGCTTCTTCAGAATGATTGTAAATGAGGTCCTCAGCTTCACGGTGACAGAGGTAGCAAGGCAGAAGAGCAATGTGAAGGAAAACCTTAACCTCACAATGAGCAAAGTAAGGGTGGTATAAATTTCAGTGTCTCACTAAAATACCATGCTTGTATGACCCAGAATTGGAGAGTATGATACCAGACATGATACGAGACTCTTCTCAGCATGGTTTATAGCACTCTGGCAGGTAGACTTTCCTGGCTGCCTCTTCTGGAACTGTCCACCAAAGAAATATGCTTGGTTTTGTCCTTTTTTTTTTGTCCTGCAGAAGTGCTGGAAAGCATTCTGAGGGTCTTTGCCAAGCTGATAGACATCACGTCCTGTAGAGCCTAAGAAGTCATTTTCAGTATTTGAAGGAAATATATAACTGGGACAACACATTTTCATATCACAGAGGTGGATAATTTGAGGCTATGCCAGAAATAGTACTTACAGAAGAAGTGCTTCTGCTCCTTTTTACTGCAGAATTGTTTTTCCAGTGGTGTGGGAGACAGCCTTCTTCCCAGCATTGGATGTATGTGATGGGGGTAGGCTGGGGTGTGTCCACGCTGAAGGTGAGCAAGAATGTACTCTCTGGTGACTGTTTTGGGGCCTGCTAATTATCAAACCACGCCTTCTCATCCCTGAGATCTTAGCAAGTATATGGAGGGAGAGGGAACAGTGAGGGGCTGGCAGAACCTGTATGATCTCACGTGAGACAGACATTTAGGGTGTACATTTACATATTTAGGAGGCTAATTCTGAACTAGATGTGTTCAGCCAGAAGTCTCTTCTTGTCGTTCCCACAGTGCCCATGCAGGCTCCTGAGTGGCATACAGTGTCACAGGGACAGCACTGAATCCAAAATATGCTTTGTCTCTGCTCTTCATGCAGGTCAGAAGATTTTCACTCTTGTCTAACAGCTGGTTATGGTCCTTGTCTTCATCCCTTCTCAATGTCCTGCTGGCAGTGGCTTTTCTTCCCATCAGCCCCAACCAGGATGAAAAAGCCAGCATTTCTGCAGAGAGCTGCCTTGGCTGCTGTGCTATGAGGGACTTGGCTGGCTGTTTTGCTGCAGGGAGAGAAGGAACCTCTCAGAGAATGGAAGCCCGACCGATTGCAATCACATGCAAGTGATAGCAATCTATGACCGATTGCTATCAATTGTCTAAGTTTGTCTCTTGGAATAACCTGGATGTGGAATAACCTTCAGTGTGGCTTTGTCTTGCCCTAGGTGGAAGTGAACGTTGCTTTATCAACAGAATTTCCAAATCAGGACTTCTGCTGTGAGGAAAAGCATTTAGGCAACTCTTAAAGGTTCCCCATGCTGGTGTATTTTTTTTTTATACATAATCCAGGTAAAACCCTGGACATGTTTGTGTGTAGCCATGGTATAATATGATAGGCAATGTTTAGTATTTTCTTTATGGAGACTGAAAGTGAATTTGAAATCTAAATAAATTTTTCAGCCAGTTCCTAAAGACTGCTGGGGTTTTGGTGTCCTGAGGCAGCTCTCGTAGCTGTCAGCATCACCCTGGCTCCCCAAATACAGGGCTGTATAGATGTATAAATGCAGCTTATATCTCTAAAATACTGACTCATGAAAATACTGTCCTGCCTCATGGTTAATTCCTTGCTTAAAGATGACTTTGAATTATCTAACGCCTGCCCCGAGTGCAGTGCATGCTAGTGTGCCCTTTCTGGGGAACACAGCAATGGGGCATAGCTGGCTGTCCATGTTTTTCAGCTTCTACATAGAAGAGATACGGAATTTCAGGCACAGACAGATCCTGCAAGCAGTGCACACAGATGTGCTTTGAAAGGGGTATGGTGACAGGGGAACAGCTATTAAAAGCTGTGGAAAGATGAAGAGGAGTACATGTCTTTTATTCAAGGAATAAAAGCTTTCACTTAATGTTTGGGAGAACAGTAGTAGCACTGCCACAGCACGGATAGCTCGCCCTACCTGCTCCTCCTTCCAGCCAGGCTGTTAAGGGACCAGGTTTGTAGGCTTTTAGAAAAAACTCTCCGTAGCCTTGAAGTTTGCAATTCTCTTTCTCAAGTGATCAAATATGATTGAAAACATCACGAGGAAGCAAAGACATTTGCTGTCTGACCTCGCATCAGAAAAGATCCCTAAAACTCACCATGAGTGCAAAGAAAGCTCAGATCACTCAGCTGGTGTGGTACAGGGCCCTGAGCTTGGCAGGGAGCCAGTGGGTTTGCCAAATAACATGTCCTTTGTGGGACAAGCCTTGGCACCCCAGTGGCGAAAAGTGCTGTTCAAATTTTAGGCTTTATTTTTCCATTTGCACTGGTAGAGTGACCCGAGGATTGGCTGGCAGCATTTTTTAAAGCTCATTTTCTGTGTACCTGTGAACAGTGATGGTCTCTGTTTCCCCTGCAGCAGACTCAGCCCTGGTTGACCTGCTGGATTACAAGTGAAAATGAGCAGCATGGGGCAGTGCCTGACTCCTCAGCTGGGTTGTCAAGCAGCGCAGTTTAGATGTAACTCCTCACCTCTCCTGACCTCACTTGGCAGTGTGTCTCTTGCCCAAATAAGCAGCCGTTTGCTTATGCACCAAGCAAACAGCACTGAAAAGCCAATACTGCTCCTTTTGAAGTGCTGAAGAACTTTGCTATTCATTTTCAAGATCAGAGAAGCTGTATTTTTCAGACAAGCCTCTCTGAAATCCCTACTGAATTTATTTGCTCCGGTTTCTTCTCTGTGAAGTCATCCTCCTTCATCCTTTCCTTTAAGTGCTGTCAGAGTAGAGTCCCTGCAAAACAGTACCAGTGATTTAAAACTTTCCAGGGACAAAAGAGACGTTTTCTACATCTTCTGCAGGGCTTGTGATGTGCCAAGGGTTTGTTGGTTTGGATTTTTTTCTCCTATAACTCTCTTTTTTTTTTTTTTTTTCCTCCTTTCTCTTCAACTTTATGCAGACACTCAGTCATGGAAAACCTGTTTGTTAGTCCTGGTTAGTTTCCTGTTTCTTCAGGAGAAGGTCCTGATGCCTGTTACCTTTCCTAAACAAAGCCCTAGGAAAGCGATGTGAGAAATGCTCAGGTGACATTGTTGTCAGCCTTTCAATTTGAACTTATGATTATCTTTTTGTTAAGGAGATCAACTGAGAGATGTGAAATGCTTGAAAGTTGTTTTGCTTTTTTTAAAAGGAATATTTTTGTCTTCAGATATGTCTTGCATCAATGATTACCATGAGAAAGGCTGACATCTGTAGCCTTTCTGTGTATATCCATGGCATCTTGAAGATTGATGAGGTGATGGTGTCCCTGTCTTCTTGATCCAAACCTTGTGGTGAAGGACACGGAGAGATGCCATCATTGCCCTTTCTTAGGATCCTGTTAGCAGAAGTTGTTAGGAAAGCATGTTAGTAACTCCTACTTGGCATTGCTAAAGGCTCCAACGGCTTTTCCTGAAACCTTTTGTAGTCCATACATCTGAAACTGCTTATTCTCTGTGGCAGGTGGTTAGAAACCATAAACTGGCTGTGTTTTATCTATAGGGTAATCTATAAAGTACCTATAGTGCTTCCAAAATATTCTTAGACAGAGGTAGGGAAGCCTAAACCCCAGTGTTTGACAGAGCTTTCTGGCATTACAAAATATACAGGGATTGTGACATTTTTCACCTGTCCTGTTGCAAATGAGTATGATCTCGCCTTTAGTAAAAAAAAGTTTAATGGGATCAAAGTTTCCTCCCCTAAAATCCCTCTGCTTACATGGATGTGTGACTCCTTCCTCTCTAACAGTCAGAGTATACCTAAATTTTTGTTATAAAAATACTGTATATACAGTTTATTGGCAGAAAGCTGCCTGCTATAAAATTAAGCCAACCTAAATTCTGTGCCAGAATGGGGTCCCTGCACAAAACACTTGTATCCTGGGACATAATAGCGCTTCTGTTAAAACTGTTCATGTGAGGAAATAATGTCTGTGATAAAACTTGTGTTCTTTACCACATGGCCCAGATACCTGGAATTTATACAGAATTCATCTGGCAGCCACACGAAAGTGCCAGTAGGTACCTAGGAGAAGTCCAAACCTCAGTTTGCTGTTCCAGAAATTGCACTCCCTGTTACTTCCCCAAATTTGGAAGAGAAATGGGCTTGTCCAAAAATAGTGGTGCCACTGACTTTCCAGAACATGGACATTAATGTTACATTCATATATCTTGTTCAACAAGGGACCTTTACCCTGTAAGGAAGAGTACTATGTTTGGGTCTCTTTCAGATATGAATTTTGATATATGGAAAAAGACTATCCTGAAGTAGACTAATTCATGCAATGGGAAGAAGTTTTCTGTTTCCTCTTTTTTTTTTTTTTTGTGAGCTTGGACATAAAGGCTGATATTGTGGTGGTAGGAATCAAAACCTGGCATAGGAGAAAAATAAAGGGATACTATTTGAAGGTAAGGAAGGAAGAAGGAAGGAAAAGAGGAAGGAAGAGGAATTGTCTGACTTGATTAGATGTTGTTTCATAGCTCACGGGGAGTTTTCTGACCACTTGTAACTTGTTACTGTAACTTGTAACATCATTTGAGGAAGTGATGTTCTTGGAAATGTCTGTTAGTCCATGGGATTTGCCTCTTTGCTTTTCAACATCCTGAGTGGATGTGCTCTTTCTGATTTGAAACCACAGAAAAACAATAATGGTGTCTTACAAAGAGTTCAGAAAAGGTGAGAGCAGAAGAAACTGGCATGTCTAGGATTCCTCTGCTGTAGCAGTCCCCTAGACAGCTTGTTGGTATGAGACACCTCTGTTATCAGCTCACACACCTGCCAGAATGTCGGAATTAAAGACTTCACATGAGTCGATGGTTTATATTTATAATAGCAGCTGACACCTGGAAACAAATGTATTCACCTGACAGAAGCATAATACAAGGTTAAGATTATTTATGTTTTCAGTGATTTCCTCCTCCTGCATTGTATTCTCTTAATCCAGGATTAAATTCTAATTGTGGCTAAGTCTTTGGAAAGCTCATCAATTTGAATGGAAGTTTTAGGGAGCCAACATATCTGAGATTTGAATGGGAGGTTGCAAGGTGTGAATCTCTAACTCGTATTTTCTGGGCATTTTGTGCAAGGCAAGCACAAGAAATGCAATGAAATGAAAAAAGATCCTTGCATGCTCTGTTCTGAGACATGATGGCAAAGGCAATGGAGTTAAAGCACAGTGCCTTGAGTTTTGCTCTCATTTGTGCTGCCCACACACAGTCTCATACAATATTAAGGCAACAGTCTGTGTTTTGCTAGCTTGAATATTGGAGAAGAGCGTGCAAAGGAAAAGCATCGTTAATAAGGAAACCCACACATTTTTCAAAGTGGTCAGAATCTATCTGTGAATAATTTGACACAGGCCAAGAGTAGACCAGGAGGTTTGCTTTGTTCTATAATATGGATATGAATGAACAGAGCTTCACTGAACCCAATGCAGCTCTATCCAGTTGCTGCCTGACCTGGGTCACCCCACAAATACAGCTATTGTTAGTCCTGTGCCACAGGCTGTTCTGTGTGCTAACATTGCTGTGATACGGCTTGCTGGGCCATGTGCCTCAGGTGGCTTTGGCCCACTTGGAACTTTGGTCTAGCGGTGACAGCATCTTACTTTTCACTTCTAAAAAAAACAAAACCCAAAACTGTTTGTTCATAATAATTTGTAATAAAATGTCTTTTACCATTGGCAGCCAGGAAGCGTGCTCTGTATTTAACATACTTGACTGTGAATGGCAGCTTGGGTTTCGATCTTGTTTGTAATGTGTGTAAATGTGGTAGAATTTTCTTCAGTTTTCATGGTTCACTATATTTACAGTATCTTTAAATTCTGCCTGAGATTGCAGGCACATGATACAATGGAATTCCATATCTGGGGGGAAAAAATCTTACTGTAGTTGGGCTCCCTCTCAACACAGACAGTGAAAGTTTCCCAGTGACAGCATGCCAAGTCACTGCTGCTTTGAGGTAGGTTTGTCTAAACTTGCTACTATAATAAGCTTGACAAAGATGACTGGAAGGCTTTTCAAGACAAAAAACCAAAGTTTTGTTAGAGAAGGAACTACAATAACTTTTTTAAATATAAAAAATATAAATCAGTGCATCTCATTAAGACAGATTGGAAATAATCTTGTCTTGAGCGCCTCATGCTTCAGAGAGGCTTCCTGCCTTCCAGCCAGAATTCTAGTCTTCCTCAGTGGTTGATGAGGGCTCCTGGTCTCCTCTCTTTTCCTTAGGAAAGTCTTCCTATCATCTCAGAGGCTAGACTTCCCGCTCTTCACACTGATCTCTCATGAACTGATTCAGCTGTCCAGAGGGTTTTAGTTTTTAGCATCACCTAACCTACGCGGTGTTAAGTTCAGCTTGGAGCAGGGATCTTAAATAATACCAAAGCCTCAGCCTCCTAATACGCACAAGGCAGGTTTCCCTTCTGCTGAATCATCTTTCAACACGAAAGTAGTATATATTTGAAGCTGCAAGATAGTCTGTTTTCATATTAGCATTAATCTAAATACAGTGTTCTCAGAGAAATTATTAATTTCAAACTTTATACTGTGGTAATAAGTGCTAACCAAGCGTTTTTTCTGACAGGTAATTTTCTAGGTCTGTCGCAAGCTACAGAACACAATTCCTCAGAGAAACATTAGCTTTCAGGATTGATGAGTATAGGAGTACAGTGTGAAGCAGAGTAGGGTAAACTCCATTAAAATCACAGCAGAAGCTTGGATTTTTCAATATATTAATTATGTGATGTAACCATTTTTTAACTAAATTTGGCAAGTAACCAACTTAACATGGGAGCTGCAATGTGGTTAGGACATTCAGCTAGAGAATGCATTGAGCACATTTCTTTTGATGCTAAAATGTCACAAAAAGGGAAGTGTCTGGGGTTAAACAGGTCTGTTTTGACAGGGTCTTCAAGAATATTTCACATTATGATCACTTTTCAGTTGATGTATGTCAACTCTGCTTTCCCTCTACAAAATAGGAGGTCCCTGTGTTACCACCAGTTGAACCTCAGAGACGAAAGAGCAGGTTCAGGTCTGCTTTCTTACAGGTAAGCTGCTCCTGGGGGTGTGCAGCTAGCACAGATGTTCCCATTCATCCACTGGCATGTATTAAGCCTTCCTGACCCGAGACGTTTACAAGAGTTTTTTTCTGAGTTCAGTGGATGTTAGGAGAGAGAGAACCTATACAAAACATTCCAACAAGTGTATTTTCTTGGAAGCAGTGAACAAAGGGAAGATTCCCAGGTTACTGATGTGAAATGCATTTTCTGACCTCCTCAGTGAAATCCATAGGCATGATTGATCATTGCATCATTTTTCTTCGCAAAACTATATCACGTCTTGTTGGGTATTGATAGAGTTTGGGTTTTTTTTTATTTTATGCCAAAGTCTACTGAAAAATATAAGGTAGAAATTAAAACAATTTATTTTTCAAACCTGGATAGAGGTGTCCCTGCTAATATTCCATGGGACTTGACTTGAAATTCTCCTGATTCATATTTCTGTAAAATTGCACAGAATTTTATGCCTTCCAGACAAAGAAAACAGTAGTTTTATTCCACAGATCTAACTTCTATCGCCTTCTGGTTCATTTTATCCCATCTCTTCTTCATAGTTTTCCAGTTACTTCTTCAATCCATGTGTAACAGGTACCGTGCAAAAACAACTCTGAGAAATTACTCTTAACTTTCTGATAAATCATTCCTTTGTCAACTGCCAAATTCTCAGAGCTCCTCAGGGAAAACAGATGGTAGTTCGAAACATACATCATGTGTTTTCTGTCACTCGCAAATCTTAATTCCTAGGATTTTTCTGTTGTGATGTAGTGTAAGCAGTCAGTAAACTGAACTGTAATGTAACTACTCTGAGTATCTCAGGCCAGTTGATGCTACTGTGGTACTTGCCTTATTGTACTGACATCTGTGTCCCTTTGAAAGTGTTCAGGGAGGTGGATAGGGATTAAAAGGCTGTTGCACATTTTTAGCAGCCCAAATAGGGGCTACCTGCTGGCTTATATCCACTCTAAATTGGCTTTGCCTGCCGCCTCAGAGACCATTGGTTGGTTTGGAGTGTCTGTGAAATGGGCTTTATTAACCTCTCATGTCATAACCCAGCCATTTCATCCCTCACTTAATCAGCAAGATTAGATATTGGTGGTTTCAGAGAGTTTCTTCTTTCATTAATTTTCCTATAACAGCCACATTAAACCCTCAAGTGCAGTCTCAAGTATTAATTTCTTACATTCCTTTATACATAACATAAAATTTCTCACATCTTTTTAATATACCTGGCATAGCATTCTAACCTAGCTTCTGCTAGACTCGGAAGTGTGACTTACTGATGGTCTAAAAATCCAATTCTGCTTTTACTTGCACCAGTGAGGTCATTAGATTTCGGGTGGTGGGGTGGTGTGCAGGGTTGCCCTTGGCTTGCTTTCCCAGGCCTGGGCATAAAGCAATCGTCTCTGCCTCATGCTTGTTGTGCAGTCCCTTCCTTGAAGGGCTGGGGAGAGCAGGTTTCAGAAGAGGTTCCCTTTCTTTTCAAGCTACCAAGTAGCCTGCTGGTAAAACAACTTCACAGTCTGTTTCTTCTGCTCTGTTCAAGTCATAGTCTCAGACAGTGACACCTCCCTCTTATTTTTTACTGTATCTTTTCTTGTCTGTGTGAGATTTACACACACAACTCAGTTTCTTTTGAACTAAGTCTCCACTGGTCTTTGGTGAAGACAAAAACACAAAAGTACCCCTATATTAGCATTGTATCCATAGGCTCTACATTTGTGGGTGTGTCTGTAGGTTAAGTGGTATCACCCCATTTTAAAAAAAGTCGTCTTTTTACCAGGTACATGCTCTTCATTAAAGAGTTTTGCATATAGCAGTAATAAGGATATGAGGAAATCTGCTGTCTTGGGCTGGCCGCAGCTTCCCAAGCTGTATTAATAGATAGGATTAGCAAAGAAGAACCAGTCAGAAAGCTGCAAAGCTCCTGTCCCTTCAGATTTCCTTCTTTAGATTGTTACTCTCATTGAAGAGCTCCCTTGAATACAGGGAGCAGAAACCTGAGGAAAAGCCTGGAACCATTTTACTTCGCGGAGACGTGCTGGGGAAAGGGCAGTTTCTGAGTCACAAGCTCTGCTGAAAATGTCTGTCCAGTTTTCTCCACAGGCACCATGGAGGAACAACAACATCAGCTTTCTGAGCAGAGAAGCAGCTGTCACAGAGCAAGGAGAGACTATCATAGGCTTCTACCTTCTGGCTCTGGGTATGTACTCAGCTTGGATATGAAAGGCAGCTCCTCAGTAGAGGTTGGTGTTGAGTTCAAAGTGATTCGTTTGGGTTTCATCCCTAATGGAACAGGATGTTAGAAAATAGGACGTTTTTCTTCAGCTATTACAAGATCAATGAGGTACGACTTTCTTTTGTTAAAAAGAGATGAATAATCAATACTGAAATATGGCAGGGGTGTGAAAACAGGCAAGCCTGTAAGCTTCTAGCTAATGTTCACTTGGTTTGTGGAAAGATCACAAAAGTGCCATCCTGAAGGGCGTGATAGTTCCTTGTCTTCTCTTGTCTCAGAAGCACTGAATTAATGTTCTCTGATTTCCAGAGTTAGGACTGCTGCCAGACAGTTGGCATCCTACAGCTACCTCCTGCAGAGACAGAAAAATACAGCTCTGTAGCTTTAATTTATTAAATTTTTTTAGCTATTTGTGCTGCTTGTGATGTAAACATTTCATGCACATTGAAATAAACCTCCTCAAACAGGACCTATGAAAGATCTACATACTAGAACTCTGTCCTGTTATAACAGTCCCAATACCACATGTTTCTTTCAGCTCTGCCTCCAGACAGACATTCAAGAGTGGATTTGAAAATGGCACCCAATGTGAACTTGGTTTGTTCTCAGAGCAGTTTTGGTTTGTTTGTTTAAATATTGTTTATTTGGGGCAGACTCATCGCAGGATGCAAGGAAATTTTCTGAAATTTCAAAGAACACAGGCTTGCTAGGTAACCAAAATTTCCAACCATAAACCCTCACAGGAAAATAAAAGAAAACATAACTTTTATGAAATCTGTCCCTTTAAACTCCATATACATAAATGTTTCGGATTTTAAATGATTGATTTATTTTTTTTTCCTTCTTCTAAGCTTGTCACATATTGCAAGTAGCTGACTAGCCCTCAACTTATGCTTGAGAAAACTATGCAAGTTACAAAATAAAATGGTAAATATATTCTAGGAGGATTACACGAGACTTTCTTTTTTTTTTACCTATAGGAGCTGTGAGAGGGAAAAGTTGTGTTTAAAATAAAACCAGATATTCTAGTAGAAAAATATATGGCTTCTATCTTAAGAGACTTAAGTAGAAAAGTGACTGCAAGATAAATCAGAGTTGTTCCAATTTATCCCCAATCTGTTCACATCTGCGTACCCCTTCATGAATGGCTGGGAAATGGCTGAACCATCAGCTAATGAATTAAGCAGTTGTACTTAAGACTAGAAAGAACATCTTAGGTCAGCAAGGCTAGTCCCCTGCTGTGACAATATATAATCTCATTTATGAAGTTGACATGGTGCCTCATAAAACTGGCTGGGGTTTCTTTGGTGTTGCTGCCACTCTCCCAATTGATGGGCTGTGGCTGACTTTGTTCCTCTGTTGAGTAGGAGCCTTTAGCGATAAATTTTAGCTAATGTGATCATGCCAACTTTATACTTTTTTTTTTTTTTTTTTTTACTCCTGTTAACTGAAATAACTTTACCTGAAATTAACTTCTACAGTTGCTCTGTATTGCTGAAGGAATGTTCATACCCTGTGTTCAATCTTTGCATCCCTATATTAAGCAAGTGAGGGTAGTTGTTTGGGGGTTTGTGTTGTTATTTTTCTCCTGTCATAATAGCCTTTTCTCTAGCCATCCCATCCTATCAGCCTTTTGCACTGTCTTTTCCAACCAGGACTTTGTCTTTAACTTATAGTCAGGGCTGAATACAGCATCCAAGGAAGGTCTTGCCATTGCCATTCACATGAATATTACCATTTCTCCATCTCTCCTGATCCGTCCTATTGTTGCCTCTGTGTCACTGGTAGTTCAAACTTTTTCCATCAATTACGAACAGAGATGTTTTCCTCTGCTGCTTCCTAATGGCGACACTACATCTTCTAGCAAATACTTCTTAAAGTGCCTGGGTTCCAGAGCTTTTAGGTCAAATGTCTACTGGGTTTTGATTGTTCCAGATCCTTCTGCCAAGCCTACAACTGCTTCTCATGTCTTTAACTACTATTTTTGAAACTTACCCTCCAGCTTCAAAACTCCAGATGCGTTTCTTGCAGAATGTGTATCACCAATAATAGGACTACTCCGATTTAAGTGTATTGTGAATCTGCTAGAAACATGATGGAGGTAGGTATACCTTTCTTTAGTAGGAACTTGGAAAAAATAAATACATCTGCCAATAATACATAAATCAGAGAAGTCCCCATGTCTTCTCCTCAAAGGTCTACCACTGCACTTCTGCAAGCACCAACCCAATCGGTTTACAGGTATGATTTTTATATACACCAATAACTCCATCATTCTGGGGAGCGGTGGTGTGGCAGGACCAAGTACGCTGTTATCCAGACACCCCTTGCTCTTTCTGCAGCGAAGGATGAAGGTCAGTCTGTGTGTTACCTGCCTGTGCCTGTGCTGGTTTAGGGGCCTGGAAAGACAATCTGCTGTGCAGGAGGAGTTTGTGGGCACTTCCTTACACAAAGTCCAAATTTCGTGTTTGAATTTCATACTTTTGGGATTTTGATGCCTGTGGAAAACAGCTTCAGTGATTGCACTTCTGTAACCTCCTGGAAGTCTTCTTCCCTTTTAAATATAACTACACCAGTGTAGCTTTTTGCAAATTCTGACATACATTTCCAACACCAAAGGTACATATGGGATGGGTGTTATCACTTACCCAGAAGATAGGGTTCCTCTGATTCTCTTCACCTTTGCAGGATAAAGTCTGAAAAAGCCTTTGTGTCTTTGGCCAAATCTCCCTTCAGTCACACATCTTGACAGAGGACGTGAATATCCAGAAATCATGATCTAACAACTTTTGCCGAGATGGGGCTTCCTTATGTGTCCCCTTCTGGAAATTCTGACACGTCACAGGTAGCCTGGAAGCCATATGAGACAGGTGGGACGCTGATGTATGCATTATGTATATCTGCCAGGTGCAGATAGAGGGGGTCTCAGAATACTGTATGAAGACTTGAGCTCACAGCCCATTCTGAAATAGGTGTTGCACCCAAACATCACAAGCAAACCAGCATCGAAGTGCATTTTGTAAACGCGGATGGATTTGGAGATCACCACACTGCTGCTCGGCATCTGAGCCACTGTGTCATCAGTCCCCCTGCAAACGCTTTGGCCTGGGGACAAGAAAGATGCAGGGAGGAAATATGGAATGCCAATCCCATAGCAGTGAGTGATTACAGTGTGCTGGAGGCATGACCAGCCACTGCATTGTCCTCTGTCACATCAGCTCATCAGTATCCCCTTCCTGAAGGCAGCACTTGGTTACCATTCTTCCTTTCCATGAGGTCAGAACTGTCTTAGACAGGGAAGAGGGGCTTATCCTGTTGCTAGCATTGCACCCAACCCCCTTGTGACCTTTGCACCAAGTGATGTGGTTCTGTGGAGAGTCCTCATATAGTTCAAACCGTTAGGTACAACTTAAAAGTACTGTCCATCATGGCTAGCTAAGTTACACCTAGGCTGGAGATGGGGGGAGAAACAAAAGCGCTTTGTTTTCTCCATAATTATTATTTGGAATTCTTAAGTATTTTTTTCTTTTTTGCGTTCATATACAATTTGCTCTGTGCTCTTTACCACCACTTCCACATTTAACTGGGACTGTTAGAAAGAGTATTTGGGATATAAAATGAAATGTGAAGTTGGCATGAGAGAATAGTTGCTAGAGAACAAATCCTGACTACTTGTGAGTGCTCGCATCAGCAAAGCGTGCTGAGAGCATCACCGAGCCGTCAGGAAATTGGAACAGACCACAAGGCCCAAATATGCCTTTAAATGGCACGCGTTTCCGAATAGTAACAGTACACTGTTATTTGACAAGTGACTGCATGAGTGCTATTTTGGGTCATTATTTGACAGATAAATCTGAGAAGGTGGGAAAGGAAACACGCTACTCACCAAAATGATTGCATTTATTGAGCAAATAATCTCTCCATGCTTTGTCAAGTGTAAAACTTGATGAATCTTCTTCTTCCTGCCAAAATTAGCAATATGCCCTGAGGAGGATTCTGTGTGCATATAATTAGCAAGGAAGACTAAAAGCAGGACAGGATTGCTTCACAGTTGCAAAGGTTAATGACAGCTTTGCAAAACCTTTAGATTTTATCACTGATTTAAATAAAGTTTTCTAGTCTGCAAGTATTTTACAGCAAATCTCTTCAGACAGACATTTATGCTTGTCTATAGGTAGTTGAATCAGTAATTGATTCTATTCTTGCCTGCTCTATATCTAGGTGCTCAATCCAATTTCTGTCCTAGAGATAAGGTTATTTATTTGCTGAAGGGAAAGTGTAGCAGTGTCTTGCGAGACTGAGACATTACCTTTTTGCTTTTATTTCTTGAATTTTTCCATTTAAGGCTCCCTGAACGTTTTAAGCTACAGATGGGTGAGCTGAAAAACACTGTTTTCTAATGCATTCTTGTCAGATTTTACAAGTAAACGCCATGCAACAATGCCTAACAAGAACAAATCATAATAACCTGCCTTAGCTGAGTATCTGTTGGAAAGGTGGATGACCAGCTCGGAGCTATCAGTTCCCTTGCACCAAATTTAACTCTGCAAAAACATGAATTGAGTGTTAACAGTGAAATTGCACATCGCCTCAGGAGTTTATTGCTTGTTCAAAGCCCACCTTGGGTTCATGAGAGAAAAAGAGGGTATGTCTGGACAGTCAGACTTGAGTGATTTGGATCTCTGTAAAATTGTAGTGTTCCCTCTTAGCTAAACCCTGTTAACACTCCCACTGCTCTCAGCTGCTTTCAGTAGAGGGATTTTCAGTATCCTTAGTTGCTCTTGCTGCCTGCTTTTTCGGTTCATTCTTTGCAGAGGCTGGCAGACAGCACAGTGATACAGGACATTGTCGATAGGGTTTTGGATCCTGACTCTCACCAGCTTGCTTGGCAGCCTTGCCGTGCCTCCCCCAGAAATCATGGATAGCAGCACCAGCCTCCTTTGTGGAGCACTTTTAACATCTGCGGATTAAAATGCTGTATTAGGGGGTAGTGTTCCAGGGGAGGGAATACTACTGAATTATATAAGGCCTATATCACATTTTCAGTATTACTGTCTCCTATCTCCCACTATTTGTAAATGTGGTACCGAGTACTTTTCTGTGGGTGTTTGAGGAGTAAAGGTGACTCCTAAGCTGTTCAGCATTTACCAACCCCCACTTAACCTCTTCTACTCTTACTGCCAGACTCACAGACCTGCTCTTGGTCCCACCCAGAATTAGCGAACTTCAGTAATTATATATGTTACCTGTGCACTTTGCCGCTTCAGAGGGCAGCATCTCTCACTGATAAGCAGCCTGTGACTGACAGACAGTGTTGCAGCTTATGGGCTAATGTGGTGATTCCTCTCTGGCCCTTACATTGGGTGGAAGTGCTTAGTTTCTTCCTACCTGCTATCTTTTTTCTCTCTCGGTCACCTTTCAATCTCAGATGGAACCTGTCCTTTCTCACCAGAAATACCTTAGGATCTGGGGGTCGGATTTGGGCTTTTTTTCCTCATGTACTCTTTGAGTGATTATTGCTAGTAGTCTGCAGAAACAGTCATGCTGGTTCCCTCGGTCATTTCTTTTCCATCCTCTTGTTCTGTTGAGTTGCCACCTGGTAACACCAATGCCTCACAGCGCTTCAAAGCTCAGAGATTTCTTTCTGGGCTCTTGTTCTTCAAGTGATCTACCCTAAGGGACATACTGCCTGCAAACCACTGCCCTCGGTGAGGGTCTGAGCACTGGCTGTGCTCCTCCACACAGTGCTCTCAACCTGTCAGGGTTTGAGTGGGGAGTGGATGTTTTGACATGACAGGGTGGGATTTTTGTTGTTCTCTTTGGGTGTTGTTTTGTTTAGTTTTAAAAATTGGTCAGCCAAGCCCAGGGCAGCACATCCCTCTGATCGTGTGGAGATCCAGTGTCCCACAGCCACTGCTCTGGTTGATCGCATTTTTATGCAGCCACTGGTTTTGCCTCTGGTTACTCTGAACTTTACTAAGTACTTAGATCCTCTAGTTTGCTGTTCAGGGTAATAATAACAGTCTACTTCCCAGACAGATCAGACATTTTAGGGACTGGATCTGGCAGCACAGATTCTCATCCTGCTTTGGTTAAAACGATAGTGCCTATCCTCAGAACTGTCATGCACACACTCACTGGGTAGTTTCCTCTCTCGATGCTTTCTTCATACCCCAACCTCAGCGTGCAAACGTCATTTCAAAAGTGATTGCAGATACTGTGCCTCTGCCACCTTGATCTGAAATACATGTATTGCTCAGATAGTTCTTCAAGACACTTGCTCTGCAGTCGGGGAATTTGCTCTCTGCATTCCCAGGAGTGTGTGGCTGTGACAAGGTAAGGGTAGCCCTCCTAGCCTTTGCACTGCATTGAAAAATGTTTCTATTTACAAAGCAGGTGCCATTTTATTTTTGTCTGCCATTTTAGCGCTATGTCCTCCTATTGGCAGGGAAAATACTTCCATTCCTAATTGCCTTGGAAACTATCCTGCCTTACAGAACGTAACACTGACACACGCGAACACAACTTCCCTGTTGGCATCGCAAACCATCCTGAAGCATCTCCAAAGCTGTCCTGCTCACCCGGTGCCCTGCTGGGCCTATTTATATACCTACACCCAGACAAAAATCAGAAATAATTCCTGACAAAGTGCACACAGTCGTTTTAAACAAGACTCGATTAAGAAACATTGTCACCTAGTGGCCAGAATCAGATGTACTTATTATTGTTGACCTTATAACAAGATATACATACATATATATATATA
>VXBZ01006773.1:12346-42857 GCA_013399135.1 Heliornis fulica
TTCGTGTGCCAGAAGGTGAAGCTGTTCCGGGCCTCGGAGCCGCTGCTCAGCGTCCTCATGTGGGGGGCCAACCACACGGTGAGCGCAGCCCGCAGCGGGCCCTCCTCCTCACCCCCCTCACGGCGGGCCCTTCCCCTCAGCGAGCGCCCCGGCTTCGGGCCCGTACCCTCTCTCCCTCAGACAGGGCCTTTTCCCGCCCCCCTCTGAGCAGGGCCCTAGACCCCTGCCTCGGGCTGTGCCATCCCCCCTCCCTCCCCCGAATCGCAGCCTTTCCTTCGCTAACCTGAGTCCTTCCAGTCCCAGGACACCTCGGGGGATGCCTGCCCTGTGAGGAGGGTCAGCCTCTTCCTGCCCGTGCCCCTGTGCCGTTCAGCCGGGTTGGGGCTCCTTCCCCGGAGCGTCCCCGTTTGGGTCCCTTTATCTGAGGGTTTCTCTACCAGACATTGCCCGGGGTGGCTTTAGGTTTCCCTGCTGCTGAACTCTTTCTTCTCTTTGCCAGAGCGTTCCTGCCCATGTCCCTTTCCCTGACACCCTCCCCTGGATTTCCCAGGCCTGGCGAGGGGAAGCAATGCCAGTTTGTAAGTGTCCCTTTGTATAGGGTGCTCTTGCCCTGGCACACCTCCTCTGGTAAAGGAGGCCCTGACTACGCTCATTTGACACCTGCAGCACTGTCCCCATCACAGCCACTGGCTTCCTTGCTCAGGGTGCTTCCTATGGCACAGTTATGATGCGGGGATTCCCGTGTGTCATGACCCTGAGCCTCCACACACTCGCTCGGTGACAGCCCTGTGCCTTGGTTGGCTGTATAGGGACAATTACATGTGTCTCTCCTCCATCCCAAAATGGTATTTTGGCCCCATCTGCCCAACCTTGTGTCCCTGGCTTTAGGCCTCAGGTACCAGACCTCAGGCCATATGTTCCCCCTAGATGTTTGGCCTGTGTTCCACCTGGCAGTTGTGGACATGAGTTTTAGGAGGGATCTGAGGGATGGTCCCCTGGAAATGTCTGTGAAGGTCATCTCTTTGATCCACGTCCTTTGGAGGTCCCCAAGACCATCTTTATATTTTCTCTGGAAACTTCTTCCTTGTCTATGATGGCAGACACAAATCTCATGCTGGAAGGAAGGCTTGATGCATCTCTCTTGGATGCTGTTTTAGGAGAGAGTGTTTAGGTGGCTGAAGAATTCAGAAACCTCATCCCTTCCTAAATTAATATGCTTTCAGGGCTCAGACACCTACTTTTCCAGTGGATTAATGGATGCTTCCTAGAAAGTGAAAGGGATTTAGGTTTGGGGTTGCGTTTTAGGTTTTTTTTCAGAAGCAAATAACAAAAACACACAAAACCCCCAGAATTATATTCCAAGTTTGCCTGATGATGGAGTGAAAGCTTCGAAATGTAGTTCAGCACGGCAGTGTCTTCCTGAGTCAAAGGATGTTCTGAGCGCTTGCCGCTCAGAGCCTTGCTCAGGAAGCAGGATAATGAATTTAATCTGTCTTTGATCAGTGGTGCTATTAGGAGCTCTGAAGAAATGGAAATTAGTGGGATTCTTCCAAGTTTCATTTGTGGCCTTTTGGGAACAGTTGTTGCTTTGTGGCAATTAGCTGCTTTTTTCCTCTTTTTTTCCCTCTTTTTTCTTTTCCTTTTTTTTTTTTTTTTAGCTGCCTGAGTATGAGAAATCTGGCAACACTTCTAGGCACTGGATCAGGATAACTTCGGGAGCACTTGGCTGTAAAATATTTAGGCAAAGGGAAGAAGACAGGGCAACTCTTCTGTACGAGCACTAGCTTAGTAACAAGGTTATATTGGATGCACATTATAAAGAAATCGCTGCCAGCGTAAAGGGCTATCCCAAGGGGCTGGAAAGGGGGTTAGAAACTTTCAGCTGTGACATCCTCACCCTTGGGCACGCATCCTGGATTTCCCAACAAATTCTTGCTGGTTTGTTTTCCTCCACCTCTTTCCTACCAACCTCAAAGTCTGCGTTTGGGTGAGCCTCGCGGGTGCCCTGGTGGCTGGTGTGGCCATGATGCAGAGCAGGCTGTGAGCTGAGGTGGCTTTGTTTGCTCAACACATGAGCAGCTGTTCATCCTGGTCTGTGTTTGGAAACAATGGTGGTGCCCTGGTCATAGGCAAAGTGGAATTGTTCATGTGCTTCCAGCAGATGGTTCTGGAGGGTTGAGGAATATTTTCAGGAGCATCTTTGGGCATTGTTAAAAATCTTTAGCAGGTGGTTGTTTAATGGTTTGGCTTCTGGACCGTGGTTTTACAAGGAGGGATGAATCCCCTTGCCTGTGTCTGTGGAACTCTGCCTTGAGATCCCTGATGCAGGAGGGGTAGAAAATGTCTATCAGCTCAACCAGGAGATTGTGCCAGAAAGATTCTATCAAAAATCTTGCATTAGAGATGAACTTTTTATGGACAAATCAAACAATCAACCATTTTATGCAACCCACCATTTCTGTTGACTGAAGAAATTCCCTCAAGTCCATTAGCTGAGTCTGGCAGCAGTCTGGCCCTGCCTTGTGTTTAAACAAGCTTGTTAGCAGCTGGTGTGAATACAGGCAGGGATGGGTCTGGAGAGCATCAGGAGCAGTGATGTTAGCATATCAAGAACAGGAACTGGTTTCTGGAACGCCAGTTCTAAGTATTTCTGTTTAAGTGGTGAACAGGGGCTTGGCTGTTCTGGTGGTCTCCAGCCAGTGTTTAGACCAAGTGGATTTGGATCGGGGGTGGGGCTAGGGCTGGTGTAAGGGCCAAACATGGGTGGTATTAGGCAAACAACTAAATTTTGAACTATACAACCACAGAGAAGTGGGGAGAACTCGTGTAGAGATTGAAGAAATAAGTGTAGTCCCAGAGGGTCACCCTTGATTTCTGAGTTTTCTGTAAGGAGATATAAAATTCAGCAAATGTGGAGATGGTTCCTGGGGAAGCTTTGCTTGTGACTGCTGTTGTCATGGCATTGGAAGAGAAGATGCAGCTCCTCCGGGTGGGTTACATACACGTTGTTCCATGCGTGTTCCCCTTGCTCTAGCTGGACACGTGTGCATGGGAGGGAAAGTTCTAATGGTTCTGGAAGGGAGAAGCCATCTCGCACCAAACAGTGAGATGAACGTGGCATTGTGGTGTGATGCTCTGGAAACCATAGCAACAGTTGTAAGGTGCTGATTAGAGAAGGCGCCGGGATCCCGGTGAGTTCGGGGCTTGCTGACGGGGTGACTCTCATTTCTGTTTGTCAGATGAACAGTCAAGTTCAGACGGGCCGTGGCGATGCTCCTCAAGGTGGTAGTTCATTGGCTGGAAATGATCTGAGTAGCTCTGTGGATGTTGGCAGGGGGTAGGCATTAAAAAACTCTTTTTTTTTTAAATGTGTAGATCTCTCCTCTTGGCTGTGTGGATCTTGCCCTTGGTAGCTTCCAGTGCTCCAAAGCCTCCTGTCGCTGGCCGAAGTACCAGACGATCTCCTAGGACCTTTAGGAGCAGTGCCAGCCAGCACAAAACACAGCTATTTAGTATTCAAGTGAAATAGCAAAATTGGGATTTGCAGCACGCTTCTCCCTTCTCTGCAGTGTTGTTTTTGGTGTTGCCATGTTAATTCTAGCCAGAGCAGCATCTGCCACATATCAAATGTCGAAGTCCTATAAATTGGTACTGGCGCAGGGCACACAGCATGTGTTTGGCCTTTCCAACTCTTGCTGTCTGCTGTGGATCTAACTGACCTCAGGAGAGCACAGCATATGGCTGTGATAGCCCGTATTAATGATCGAGGAAGGTGGCTCTGAACCTTCTCATCCTGGGACCTCCTGTTCAAAGTGAGATTCTGGGCGCTCTTTTTCTTTATGGAACATGGAGAGAAAAGGTTTCACGGGGAAAATCGGCAAGGAAAACCTCCATGGTTGCTTCCATTGACCATGGGTAGGTCCTTTAACCTTTACGTTCCTCAGCTCACTTGAACCACAGGAAGTGAAGTGATAGCTCTGCCAACCTGTGAGTGGACTGGGAGGACAGATCCTTTCCAGTGTTCCTGAGGCCGTGCTGATGGGATGGTTGCCAGGGCAGCAGGATAGTGCTGACTGATGTGGCATTGTGCTGCAGCTCCTCTCAGGATGCAGAAGTCCTTTCCATCGGGCTTCAAAGTACTTTGTTTGGGAAGAGGTGGCTTCGCTGTCACTAGGCAATGGTTTTTTTTCCTCTTAAAAAGCATGGCGGTGTCCCTGGAGCACTTGAAATTGACTACAAGATTCATGCTTCCATAGCATTGCACGAGGTGTTTGTTAGCTTGGAAGCTGACTAATCATGCTGTAATTTATGGAAAACAGTATTTTATTTCTTTTCTCAAACCGTTGCCCAGTTGTTTTACTGACTTAAGCAGCAGCAAAGTTTTGTGCAGATGTGGGTTGCCTCCATGCTAGTTAAAGTGATTTTGCTCCGTCTTTTGCCTGCTTCCCCAGAGTATTACAAAGTTTAACGCTCGCAAAGTACTTTGAGATGCCTGATTGAAAGACTTTGAGAGGAACAAAGTATTTCTATTTTCCTAAGTGAATTCCTGTTGTAAAGAATCCTAGAGAGTAGACTCACACACTCAATCATCTGGATCTTGTTAGTAAACAAATTGTGTTTTCCCATCAATTTACTAATGGTAATTGCCACTTTGAGGCTACAGTCAGGTTTTGAAACAAAATTATGCCTGGTCTGTTCATTCTAACAGCTGTCCCCAGATGACACAGAATATTGATGTGCCTTTTATTGAAAAAGGAATTGGCTTTGGTGGGAAAGACAAATTATTGCCTGCAGATAACCCCAGAATCATAGTGACTGGTGTTGCTTGAGAATTCAAGTGACCAGGAAATGGAAGCTTAACGGGCGGAGGGGAGGTGGTATTTCTCTGACTCTGTAAAGCCAGGGGTGGCTGTAGACTTCTCAGTGGCGTAGGCAAAAATGAATTTTGCTGACTGAAGATGAAGGGCCCAGCCACTTCTGTGGGTGGAAGGGGAGAGCTGCAGCCTGGAGAGTTGGAAGAACAGCGGAGCTGAGCTTGCTGTTCCTAGAACTGCTGGGCAAAGGGAGGAGCAGAGTGGCAGTTGCAGCTTTGGAGAGTTGAAGGTCTCTCCTTTACCTACTGCTGTTTCCTTAAGCCCTGGTGCCTCCTTGAGTGGCATCAGGCTGCCTTTCCTTGCTGGGATTGTGGCTGTTTTGACATAATGGGCAGTCTGCTGCCTTACCTCTCCTCGCTGGGGTGACCTTGAGAAACACTGGTCTCTTCTTGCTTGGGAAATGCCTCCTTTGTTCTCAGAATATGGTGAAACCAGCAGAAAAAATGTGAAGTATCTCTTCCTTAGTTAGTGAAGATGTCAATTGTTTTGTCTAAAATGTGTCTTGGTTTTAAATCCTCTGAGCTCCACTGAGAGCTTCCCAGCCTGGTGCGTCATTTGTGAGGCTGACAGACTCATGCTGTCCCTGGCCTGGGGAGGGGCAGGACCACTGCCTTTTCTTGCTACAAAATGCAGGTGTCAGTGGCAAAATGCATTTCTTAGTGGCACTTTCAGCCCAGGAGTGGTTCTTGTCAGGTTGTCAGCGCTTTCTACGTAGTGGGGTGGTAGAAAACTCTTGGCATAAGAGGACTGTGCAAAAACAAGGGCTTATTTTCAAGAGCATTCAGAGACAGGTTAAGTCTAAAAAGCTGGATGACTTACAAAAAACCAGCATCGTGCTGGGCCTGCAAACAGATCCCTGGTCTGAAGAGCTCGTGCTCCGAGTTAGCCATTCTTAATTTTTTCCACCTTAGGAACCTCTAAAGCTTTTGGAGAGGAGGTATGGAAACCCCCCAGGCACAGACCGCATGGACCTGCTCTTTGCAGTTGCTTTGCTTCTCAAAACAGCCCGTCACCCCTGTGGTGAGGGACCTAGGTGTGTGACTGTGGTACTGGCTGCCGCTGCGCCTCTGCTCTCTGCAGCTGCTCTTCCAGAACAAAGAACCAAGTCCCAGTGTCCTGTCTGGTGGCCAGCACCATCTCCAGACATCTCCAAAGCTGCCGACACAGCCAAGCTTTCTACAGTTGGGTGACATCTCTTTGTGGGAGACAGGCAGGTCAGACCAGTGGGCTCTAGGAGCCAGGGGTTTCTGGGCACCTCATTGTTGTGCACCTTGCTGTGACCTTGATTTCTGTAGCATAAATACAGAGACACACACTCTGCTATATATAATCTCCTGCTACATGCCTCTCCCTGGGGAGAAGGCGAGAGAGCAAACATGTGCCGGGCTTAAGTTGCTCTTGGAGGCTGCTCAGATTCCACCATGATAAGCACAGGAGAGTGGTGCTGTCCACTGCTTTCCTTTGGGCAAGGTTTCCTAGGGTTTCACTTGGCACCATGCTGCAGGATCTGGCCTGATTACCCTTAGGAAGGGGCACTGGATGCTGAGGATCGTGCTATGAGGAGGCAGCGTTTGGGATAACCTTTTGCCAAAGCAGGTGGGGTGGGGTGGGGGGCTTTCCATTCCTCTCCCTTTAGGGTCCTGAGGAAAGTGCCTAGCATAGGAATTACTGTGAGCAGACAGTGCTCATCCCTCTTGCTTAACAAACAAACAAAAGCAAGAAAGAACCAAACACCCCCTAACCAACCCCCATGTTTGCTTTTGGACCGGTGTCAGGAGCAAAGGCCCAGTGGCCATCTGAGCAAGAGCTGCCCCGTGCAGGGGGGAGGGTAGGCTGTAAGTGATAGAATAAGGGGCAATGGGTCCAAGCTGGAACATAGGAAGTTCTATCTGAATATAAGGAAGAACTTTTTCACTGTGAGGGTGACAGATCACTGGAACAGGCTGCCCAGAGAGATTGTGGAGTCTCGTACTCTGGAGACATTCAAGACCAATCTGGACATAATCCTGTGTGGCTTAATCTAGGTGATCCTGCTCAGGCAGGATCCTAGATGATCTTTCGAGGTCCCTTCCAACTCCTGACATTCTGTCGTCAGCGCTGGGACTAGGACTGGCCACGTCAGCTCTTCAGCAGTGATTCTGGTCCCCAGCTTAGATCTCTCGTTTTTCCTTATCTTTGCCAGAGCCCTAAAGCATCCCAAAGGCTCTGCTCTATGCAGCTGGAAGAGGGGAAAGGCAGGGGGCAATTTTTTTGGCTGTTGTCATGTGGTTCTATCTTGTGAAGAGTGGAGGCCATCTTTTAAATGAGATGAGGTGTCCTGGCGCACCATTTCTGCCAGTCAGGATACAACATTTGCTTTGAGGTTTCTGCTTTGGCAGAAATGAGGACATCCAGAAACTTCTTGGTATCTCACTTTGCTAACATTTGTGTCTGAATTTCTGGCAGGGAGGAGACGATCTCCGAATCACTGTTCCCTCTCAGCCATCAGCACCCTTCCTTTGCTCTGGAACAAACTGATAATAGCTTGTTTGTGCCTTACCCACCGCTGAGAAGAAGGCTGAGAACAGGCATGCCTAAGGAGATGTGCTGTTGGGCTTCCCCTCCTGTTAGACAGCAATAATTAGTGGCTGGAGGCAGGGCCTCTTTCTTGGTACAGCTGTATTCTCCCTTAGCTCTTCTCCTTGAAAGGAAATCCCCATGTGGGGCTCTGGGATACAACTCCCTGCAGTAGCAGGGACCTGGACACCAGGATCCAGGAGATCCCTTCCTCACTTATGTTCCTCTTGTCTTTCCTGTCTTCTAGCTGTGGCTCGAGGAATGGCTGCATGCAGGATCGAGCCTTTAACTTAAGCCAGGGGGGTATTGGCCTCCCTCATGCATTGTGATTACAAATGATGGGAGGCGTATGACATTTATTCATTCATCTGTGCAGTGTTCTCCATACATCCCAAAGCAGTTTATGGGAGTGCTTAATGCTCCTTGGTGCTGCTGTAAAGTAAATACTGGGCAGGGCTTTAAAGAGCATCATCTCTGTTCTTAACAGAACAGTGGCCGGTTTGCTTTCCGCTTATCTGTTGTGTGGGATGACTGTGTCTGAAAATAGCCATCTTTTCTCTTTGCGGCGTGTATGTGTCTTTCCAGTCTGACGTTCATTAAATCTGGTCTGTTTTTTCATTGGTAATGATGGAGAAAGTCTGTGCAAAATGCCTTGTCCGAGGCTTGCTCGTGTAGTTAGACAGCTCGCTGCCCATCTCCAGAGCTGTGACCTCTGTGGTCCTTGTCAAATTGAAATGTGCCATAGATCCCACTGCAGAACAGCCTCACACTTCCTCTCATCTCCGCCTCCTTGGAGGAGACAAGGCAGCAGCTATTTGTGCCATATTGTGTGTCCTGTTGCAGGCAAAGACCAGGGAATCCCAGAACTGGAGTCCGTTTCCTTAGGATGACAGCTTGGCCCCTGTTCCCAGTCAGCAGGGAGACGCTGTGTGCTTTCCAGGTGTGCTGGAAGTCACTTGACCTGCCGAAGATGTTGGTGTTGGGAACAGACCCCAGGCCCGACTCCTAGCCAGACACTGCTGTTTCCAGTGTTGTCTGCCTCTCTCCAGCATTACCTGCCTGGCACAGCACTGTGGGAATAGGGTTGTAATAATGAAATCCAGCATGTTAATAGCAGTTCAATTAGATGGGACTCGTGTGATTCCTGCGGCGGCTGTGTGAATGAATGATAGTGGAACCATGCTCAGACAGGGCAGTGCAGAAGCACACAGCTCTTGACCTGCTCTCGAACGCTGGCACATCCTTGTCAGCACGTGGGCTCATCTGGAGCAGGGTAGCCAGACAGAGTCCAGAGGGGGATTTATTTTTTCTAATTTTTATTTTTTTACTATTGATACTTTCAGTGCTGGGTGCCGTAGCATAAACCTGCTTGTACAATAGTAGCTGAACATTCATTCTTCTGCTTTCCTGTATTCCTGCGGCTGCCACACATGACTAAAGAGCAAAAACAGTCTAGTGGAGTGACTCATCCCTTCAAAGAAGGTGGGATAAGAGCAGCAAGAGACAGCAGGCATAGAAACAGCTTCCACAGGGAAGCTGCGCTGTGCTCCACCAAAGCTACCTCCAGTCTGTTCTGGCCAGCCACATTGAAGACTTTGGTCATCTCCATTTGTGAGAACTAGTTTAGAAATTGGCTGATGCAGCCCTTCCTGTAATGCCAAAGGCGATGTATTTAATAGATAAAATCTGCTGCTTCTTGGTCTGTAGGTTTGTCTCAAATCTGAGCTGTATCTTGTATGATCAGTGGAAGGCAAACAGATGAAAGAGCTGAGGCTGGTTGGGAGGTACTCCCCACATAATGGAATGAGATGCTTCAGTGATGCCTCCGTGGCTCGTAACCACAGTGTTCTCCAGGTTGCTGCAGCACAGCAAGCTGCTCTGAAAGTCTGGTGGGTTAGATTGCTTCAAAACCTGCTTCTGGGGTATTTGGCATCCCTGCAAATCCATTGTAACTCCAGGACTGGAACTGCAAGTGGAACTTGAGGTTTGAGACTGTTTCCTTTCTCTTCCTTTCTCTTTCAGATCAATGAACTCAGCAACGTCCCTGTCCCTGTCATGTTAATGCCTGATGACTTTAAAGCCTACAGTAAGATTAAGGTGGACAATCATCTATTCAACAAGTAAGTAGGTGCTTCCCAACTTGTTTGTCTCTGTAGTTAGAGCTGTATCAGGCCTTTTGGGTTGTTCCTGTTGTAATTCCTGAGGAAGTGGTGGCTGGACATATGTCCCACGTCTGTGCCCTGCCTGGACCATGCCACAGGACATGGCAGGGGTCAGTGTTGCTGAGATTCTGTCTTGTAGTTCGGTTTGCATCCTTCAAGCAATGAGAAATCTGGTAGGGCCAAGCTGAGAAGTAGCATTATGTAAAAACAAAGCCACTTTTACAAAGATATTTGCTGGACTGGGTAGAAGACAGTGGTTTAGAATTCACAGTGTGTAACTAGTCCAGAGCCCTGGGGCTGGAGGTTGCTGCACACTTCAGTTAAGCACAGAACTGGTGCAGTGCTGTCTCCTGACTGCTGCTGTGCCCTGTCTGGGTGCCCTGTCCTGGACAGCAGAAGCCAAATCCCAAGACCATGGAGGAGCGGGCAGGAGTTTGCTCTCCATGACCTGCTGGCTTCCCTGTCTCTTTGAGACTGTTCACAGAAGACAGCTGTGAAGCTGTACGATACCCCTGTCCCAAGGCATTTATAGGGAGTTACCCTCCCTTCTCCTTTTCCCAAAAGCTCCGGTTTTGGAAGCCCTTTTAAAGCCTGTGACAGCTGCTCAGAGCTGTGCTCTCTGCCCTGGCACTGGGTGTGTATGTAGGTCCACAGTGCTCCCCGATTAATGCTTCATTTTCACTAAGTTTCACAGGGATCAGCTTTTGAGAGTGTGAGTGTGATTCAAAAGTTTGTCTTCTCCGGCACCTAGAATTTGCAGTATCTGCTCTTCCCTCCTCTCCTGCATAGATTTTAGCTTTCCCACGTATTGGTCAAAGGATTCTCAGTGAGAATGAGCTGACAGAATCTCCCACTGCCTCCAAGCAGGACCATCCTCTCTGCTTCATCCCACTGGGCAGAATTAGAGCCCGGGTAGGGAGTGGATGCAGCGTCCCTCAGCAATGGGGAATGTTGCCTGCTGTCCACTGTACTGAGCTCAGTGTGTCCTGGCAGCAAAGCTTGCTCTGTAACACTTGAGTCTGGAACATGCCAGACTGGAGCTGATTCACCCCGTCTCCGTTGCGTTCTGGGTGAGATGGTTTGTCTCATGTTGCCCTTTCTTTTGGTGCACGAGGGATCTGATCTGAAATCAGAGCCCCCCCTTTTCCTCCAGCTTTTCATCTTAAACAGTGAAAAGGAGGAGGAAAGAGAGAAATTATTCTGTCATATCTGTACTTGTGACAGGGGAGATTGTTCCATAAGACAGACCTCCTCATCCAAAGAGCCGGATAGTCAAAAGCTAGATCCTACAGCATTCCTATGAGCAGATGACTTTTGAAGGCTTCCAATGAAACATTTACCTAATGAGGGTAAATATTGCAGAATATTTATCCCCCCTTGTAGGTAGGAGGGGGCTTGGATATCCTGGGGGTGGTTAGCAGTAAAGGGGGAGAATAATTGAGTTTGATTTCACAAGCTGATCGTTGCACAAGAATATCTTTTCTGCTTTGCCCTAGGGAAAACTTGCCAAGTCGCTTTAAGTTTAAGGAGTATTGTCCACTGGTGTTCCGAAACCTCCGAGAAAGATTCGGGATTGATGATCAAGACTACCAGGTACCGTCTGTTCTCTCTCTCTGCCCTCCTAACGCCTTTCCCTGGGACGGAATAACCGAGATGGCAGAGAAAATATGATATCGACAGTCTTGTGTGGTCAGGTTTTATGGGTTTATAGTCAAGGTTTGAATGGCTTTTCCACAACCCTGAGGGCCCACAGCAATGGAGTAGATCCTGGTGTGCAGGGTACTGGGCAATTGCTGAATGGAAAGACGGTCCCCACTCCAGAGCGCATACAGTCGAGGCATAAAATAAGAGGCAGCAGATGATTGCAGACAGGTGGGAGCTGGAGGATAACAATGATCTAGTACAGAACGTCTGCAAGGAAAACAAGTCCGTTGTGTTTTTGCAGATTTGGATGCTGCTTTAACTGAATGCATGTACCAAGTGTTGGTGCTGTTGAAGTGGGTCTGTTGAAGTGGCAGCTGCTTTGGGTCATGTCCCCTAAGGCCAGACTCAGGCCTGCCTTAGAGGGAAGAGACATTTTCTTGTGTTAATACCACTGGGCTTAAATCCAGTGAGAGAGACGTGGCAACTCTTGCTGCTACAGCAGGGCCACCCTTCCATGCACAGCTTTTAGCCTTACGCAGCCAGGAGATGTGTGGTTGCAGGCTGCTTGGAGACCCCTTAAACAAGGGAAAGGCCAGTGTAGGAGGAGTGTGGCTTTGATAGCTGTGTGGCCTTTATCAGGCCGATTGTTAGGTAATTAATCCCTGTATCTTTGACACTCCGCTGCACTTGATAAAGGCTGGCAAAATGCCAGCACTGGCTGGTGGAGGGCACCAGCTAAATTACTCACTGGAGGTCATCAACCCAGAGAGGCACAATAGTTCTGGAGCCGTGGTTGAGTGCTGTGAGCTTCTTCCTCACTCCCTCTTTTGCTTCAGGTACAATCCCAGCCACCGTCCCTACTGCTTCGTTGTGGGGAGAAGAGATGAGAACAGAGCTGTTCCTGCTAATCCCACCAAATGGCTGTGTATACACCCTCCCCTGACGTGTTAGAATTCTCCCTGATTGTATCTAGATTGTCGCCTGGTATCACCCTGTTTCAGGGTTCCTATGATGAAGAGATCCGATTTCTTACTCCGTGCATGGCCCACTCTACTGATGAGACACGGGATCTATTTGATCCACTTCTGGTCTCATGTGGGGTGGGACAAAAAGTGTGGCATCTGCGTCCCATCCTCTGCCCCTTGTTCTCAGGCCAATAGGAGAGCGGGCTGGTCCCTCTGTGGAAAGGAGTGACCTCTCAGGGAATGGTGTTGGGGCTTCTTTGTGTAACTGTCTCAGTCGCGTCTTCTGGCTGCCAGGGCCCATCCTACTCCGCTGGCTGCTCTCAGGCTCACGGCGCGCTCTGAGGGTGTTTCCCCAAAGTGAGACACGCTTTTAAAGCAGAACTGACAGTTGTCTTCGCTTTTTCTTCTGCAAGGGGCTGGCCATCCCCAGGAGAAATAGTAAATGCTGGCTGCTGCTTTGTGGCTGCCTGTCACAGCTCTGGTCTGAGTGACTGCCCGTCCGCTGGCAAAGCCAGAGCTGAGGTCTGCATTAGGAGGCAGGTGACGGTCTTTGTGCCTCTGTGTGCTTGGTGCCCTGTAATTACCTGCAAGCCGTGGGTTGTGCACACGGGTCTCTTCTGCTTGTGGTCTCTTTGCTTTTCCAGACAGGGCTGCTCAGTCCATGCTTTCCTTGAGACATGCCTGTTAGATTATTAATAAATTCCATATTTTCCCTCCTGCCACCTAATTATTTTTCCTCCCAGTCTACCTGCTACCACCTTTTAGATTTTTTTTTTTTTGCCCCAGTTTCTCTTAATAAATGATCAGAACTATGTGAAGTAACTTACACAGAAGCACCCACAGCCTTGTTGGTTTTCAATACCTGGTTAATCGCTTATGCTTTACTTGCTGCTCAGAAGGATTACTTTGACCATCTCTGGAGTAAAGCCATTTGTCTCTTTAAAAGGGTCTGGCTAGAGCAGAAAACTTAGAATATTCATTGAGGTGATGCAGATGGGTAAAAATGGGATGGCTTGAGTAGGAATTAAGCCAGGGTGATAAACACCCAAACTGTGGAAGAGGTGGGAGTGAGGGGAAGGGAACAAATTTAACCTAAAGGCTGCGAACTTGGTAATGCCTGTATGTGGTCACGATTTCTGCTTCCAATCTCTTCTAGAGGAAAACCTCTGTGGTTTTGAGGTGAGGGGTGATTAAACTGTGTAACACAGACTGATTTGCAAGTGTCAGCAAGAAGCAAGGGGTTTTTGTTTGCTTTTATTTTCACAACAGTTTCTAAAGCCGTTGGCAGGAGTAGAGTTTCTCCCCTGCTTCATTAAAGTTTTAAAAGCTTTAAATGCTTCATTCTGAAAAGAAACCTCTCAGCTCACTTGCAGTGTGACATGGTAAATCCCTCTTTCGCAGCAGGCCTGCATCTGCAGAAGAGCAGGCTCCCTCTGCTGTCTGCTCTTCAGAGAGCTGAGGGGAGAGAACAGTCTAAGAAAATACATCATGAAATGCGTTGTCCAGCCCTGAAATCCTGAAAGGCTCACCTACCTTGAACTGAAGACCATTTTCTAGATGTCAGTACTGTTGTGATTCAGAGCACAACTCTCAGCTCTCTCTGTCTCTTGTGCTGGTGACAAGGAAAAGCTAGCGACAGCTTAGACTAACAGTTGACAAAATGGCTTCTGAACACACTGGTGACTGGGCTGTGGAGTGGGAATGCAATCACTGTGACTAGTGACAAGCAGGAAACGGGTGACTTGCTTGGGCTAGTCTGGAAGGTGCAAAGAACAGTGACCCTAACGATGGAATGAAGCTCATGGCAGGTTCTGCTACGTGGAAGGAGACAGCAGGCAAAGAGCTGATGTTGTGGCTCAGGAAACACGGTAGATACCTGCTCTGGCAATTGCTTGGGATTTTCCAATTATGCTGCAAGTCTGAAAAGAAGCTGCAATGTTGCATTGCTAATGGTGGAGGTTGATAAAGACAGATGCTGCTGGTTGTCAGACAAACAACCAAGCTATTTATGCTCACAGTCCTTTTCATCTAGTTGTAAGAGTAACAGGTGCCGAGGGTGGCTTTTGGGTGCAGGGTGACTTGTAAGGAATTTCTAAACAATGAGATTTTGCCAGATTAGGCTGCCTTTTGGTGGAAAAGGTGGAAATTTAATTTTGGTTTTTTTTTTTTTTTAATTTTGTTCTGTTTTCTTCCTTAAATCTGGGAAATATCTTTGGAAACTGCCATGTCCAGTTTTCTGAAGAGTTGGATCAGCTTTGTTGGTGCTTGATACTCAGGGATGATGCTCATTAATGGTCACGACCGGCGTGTGTTTGCAGGTGTGCGCTGAAGCTTGGCCAGGATGCTTTTACAGTTACAGATGTGGAGTACAAAGTCCCTGAGATGTCTGTTGTCCCAGAGCCAGGTGGTGGAGCTGACCTTGGTCACCCACATCTCATCTGCTTTCTGAGACTGCTCGTCTTTCTTCTTCAGGAAAGGTGGCTGCTCCTGCCTGTCCTCCCCACTTTTTTTTATTATCCCCTCAGAACTCAGTGACACGAAGCGCCCCAGTGAACAGCGACAGCCAGGGCCGATGTGGGGCCCGGTTTCTCACCACCTACGACAGGAGGTTTGTCATTAAGGCAGTGTCGAGCGAAGATGTAGCAGAGATGCACAACATCTTAAAGAAGTACCATCAGGTACGGTGAGTCTGAAACCCTGGGAGGGGAGGTGGCACACACCTTGGGGAGAATCTTGTGGTTTGCTGGGGAACTGGAGCTTGGATTCACAGTGTGCGACCTGACAGGGCTTGCAGATAGCTCTTGCAGGAGAAAACAGTGTTCCTTATCGTTTGAGAGCCAGTTACAGCACAGCTGCCTGTTTCTTTGCCATACTGAGCCCCTTCACAGCTCACCCTGTTCCTTACGTCAGTGAATTATGAATCGCCTGGTACCTGAGATCTGTAAACATGCTCCTAATTCAGTCCCTTGAATTAGACATTCCAGAAGGACCAGGGAAGAGAGTTACATGCAGCGAGGAAGGGAGGTGGGGCAAAGAAGGACAGGGGGAAATATTCTACCCTGATCCACTCCAGTTATCTGCCAGTCAGTCTGCTCTTTCAGATACACTCCCATACCCACGAGAAGGGAGGTTAGCTGGTGCCAACAACAGACTCGCCCCACTGAGAGAGTGATAGACATTCACACCTAACCTGTTGCAGCAGGCTGAGTGTATGCACACAGTTGGATGCTCTGGCTCAGCTCAGGGCTGTAAGATTCTTATGATGCCTAAACTTGCTTTTCTTGACACCCTAGGAGCCATTTGCATGTCTCCTTTCCTTTCACATCGGTGTCAGATGGCTGGAACTGTAGGCTTCGCTCTCAGCTTCTTGCTGAGCTTGTGTTCTGTCAGAGATTGGTTTTGTATGACGGTACCATCTTTCTCTGCTCTCACCCAGTTCATAGTGGAGTGTCATGGGAACACCCTCCTGCCCCAGTTCCTTGGCATGTACCGGCTCACCGTGGACGGTGTGGAAACCTACATGGTGGTTTCCAGAAACGTATTTAGTCACAGGCTGACTGTGCACCGGAAATATGACCTGAAGGTGAGTGTTTGGAGGGCAGTCATGGAGCTGAGCTCCTTTTCCAAGCAGGTGGAAGTTGATCTTTGTAAAATCTACTTGACAAGGGCCTGGACTTTGCTTTCTAAAGTTCAGGGGTTTGGTTTTGGGGGCTCTGGATGGGGCTTCACTTGAGGCTCAAATGTTCCCCCATCCCAAGTGACCTGCACTACACCAGGGAGGTCTGTAAGTCCACCTCGGGACATGAAAGAGGGTTTGAGCACTGGTCTTAAAAATACTTCTGGTGTTTTTCTTCATGGAGGAGTGAAATGTTGTCAGTTAATTCTTTGAGAATATGACACATAGTGCAACAATGTGCTTTTTTTTTTTTTTCCCCATCAGGGCTCAACGGTATCCAGGGAAGCAAGTGATAAAGAGAAGGTATGGACCACTCCTGCCAGCCTTTCTTCCTTGTGGTGGATGGAAGCAGATAGGATCCAACTGACTTCCCTTTTCCAAAGGGGCATTGAGCAGGGAATATTAAATGGGTCCTGAGTGATAACTTTTTTCTGTCCCACCTTTCAGGCTGTGCCCAGCAACTGCTTGGGAACAGATGGTGCAGATCTCGTGCTGCCCTGCTCTGTTATGTTGAGACTACCAGGAGTGGGGGGGAACTTCCTGGGGGAAAATCCCACAAGTACCAAACCCCACATCAGTGCAATGGTGTCTTTATGGAAAGATTTCTTTGTAGCGCTCCCTGTGTACCAAACCGAGTCAGGTGAACAGGCTGCCAGGAGAGGTTGTGGAGTCTCCTTCTCTGGAGACATTCAAGACCAATCTGGACATGTTCCTATGTGATCTACTCTAGATGATGCTGCTCGGGCAGGGTCGGTTGGACTGGATGATCTTTTGAGGTATCTTCCAGCTCCTGATATCCTGTGATTCTGTGAACAGTCAGCTTTTGCAACAGATGCTTTATAAACCAGACCAGCTCCTCTCAGGCTCAGTGTGTGTTTCCGCCGGTTTCTAAGTTCTGGGACCATCAGGGGATGACACAACTACGAATCCTGCCCCTGCAAACCTTTGGTAGTGATGCTGCCATGAAGAGCCTTGTTGAAGCCACAACACTAACTCATGTTACTACATATGTTGCACACGCACACATGAGATTTTCAGGTTTGGGACTGCAGAGTAAGCCTACTCCAGCCTGACCTAAAGCTAGATCTCTGTCATGAGCTGAGGAACTCCCATTTACACCAAATATACTCTGGTTTCAGGGCACGGCTTCATCATACCCAAGTGTCCCCCCAGCTTGCTGGCTGTGTGCTCTCTAGATGTTTCTGCTTATGCAGTTTGTCTCAGACCATTCATAGTAGATGGCTCATGTATCATTCTAAGAACAAAATAATTTCATTCCCACTTGCACAAAGGGGTTATGTGTTCTTCTGTATCCCTGAGAAATCCTCAGGACCTGCTGCAAGCTGATTCCTCAAAAAGCAGTGGTTTTATTTTTACCTCAAGTCTTTAGGGAGAGAAGCATTTTTTTCAAGCCTTTCCCTCCCCAATCAGAAGCCAACAAAATGTGTTTGTTTTCTATTCTGGGAGCTGGTTGGACCATGTTTTCTGAAGCCCAGCTGTCAAGCTTTCAGCCTGCAGCACATCTTCCTGGCAGTCTTTAAAGTTGTGTTGTTCTCTGTGCCTCGCTTTGGCTCTCCTTTAGGTACAGCTCAGCACAGGGATTCATTGACAAAAACTGTCCTCTGCCTGATGCTGTTTTCGTACTTAGTGATCAGGATGAGTCAATTCCCCTTATAAACAGGCAGATCCTGGTACAGACCCCCCGCTTGATCAGAGTAATCCCCATGCAATCAACGTATTGCTAATGGATCAGTGTACCCACCATCCTCCAAGAGGTAGGTGTGTGGAGAATTTGATGCAGGCTTTTTGTTGCAGGCCAAGGATCTCCCAACATTCAAGGACAACGACTTCTTGAATGAGGGTCAGAAGCTGCATGTTGGAGAAGAGAGTAAAAAGAACTTCCTTGAAAAGCTGAAGCGAGATGTGGAGGTACAGTTTCCGGGGTGGGGGGCAGCTTTTTACTCTGTCTCCCATAACTGAAAAGCACGTTGCTCCTGGATCAGTCAAGCAGTTACAGCCAGGATCATGCTGACAGCAGTGAGAATAGAGCTCTTCTAGGTTCTCTGGAGTCTAGTGTGAGTTTAACTCTCACTATTCCTCTGTTCAGGGAGGTATTGGCAGGGAAGGACTGAGGATTTAGGATCCCACATAGATGCTGCTGTTCTCATTCATCACTTTCTCACAGTTTTTAGCTCAGCTGAAGATAATGGACTACAGCTTGTTGGTTGGAATCCATGATGTTGACCGAGCAGAGCAGGAAGAGATGGAAGTGGAGGATCGGGCAGAGGATGAGGAGTGTGAGAATGATGGTCTTGGAGGCAACCCCATCTCCTCCTATGGCACACCCCCTGACAGCCCTGGCAATCTCCTCAACTACCCTCGCTTCTTTGGGCCTGGAGAGTTTGATCCCTCTGTTGACGTCTATGCTATGAAGAGCCACGAAAGTGAGTATTGGGGAATGTTGTCCAGAGGAAGGTCTGGAGGGCAGAGGTGGTGTCCTGTGGTCTTGCTGGGCTAAATGGAGTGGGAAGACGGTCCACAGAGAGCAAGAGAGACTGCTGAGTGTTTCTCCTTCGGTGTACGGTCTCTTTTTGCGGGTGGTGTGACTTGGAATGGGTAGAAATGATGCTTGGAGGGTAGTGGCATGTTCAGAGAGCATGTGAGCCTCGGGTGTGCTGTTTCCAGTCATTCTTCTCTGCCCCTCTACAGCCTTCAGCTGCCTTGCTTTGTCTGCTGGTTGCATCAAAGCAGATCTGCCATGTGTTTCATAAAGAGGGGGATGCCGCTGGGCTTTGCTCACAGCTCAGGGTGTGCTAGCAACTCTCTTGCCTTGCTAGGTGCCCCCAAGAAGGAGGTGTACTTCATGGCCATTATAGACATTCTTACGCCGTATGATGCGAAGAAGAAAGCCGCACATGCTGCCAAAACAGTGAAACATGGGGTAAGCAGCCTGCCAGCTGCAGGGAGGATGGTTTGGGGCTTCTGCTTTGCCTGCGTGTGTGTGTGATGTCTTCTGACACTGATTTTTCTACCAGTGTGGAAATTCTCCAGTGATCCTGTGCCCACAAGCAGCTCTTCCCTCACTGTCTCCTCACACTGGTTGTTTGGAGGTGAGAAGCATTTACATCCCAGTTAGGGAGGTACTTGATTTCCCAGACGTAGCACAAACAGCCTCACAGAGCAGGAAAGAACTAGGTGCAGGGAGACATATTTCCCTGCCCCTTTCCTGGGACTGGTACTGTTCCATGGCATCAGTCCTGAACTCCCTAAAAGGGCTTGATAAAACACCCAGGTTACAAGGACATGGAGTTTTCATGGTCCTTCCAAATTGCCTCTAAACCATGAGGGAACAAATCCAATGCTTTGATGCAGTGGTCTGCAGAAGAGCCAGCTGGAGCTAAAATCAGATTCCTTTTGGGATCTCTCTGGACTTCTCCAGATCTTGTTGGTTTTTTTTTCCTAGAACTTGAAAGTGGTTTTGAGTCTTTCCCAGCAGAGACAGGCTGTGCTGGCATGATTGCTTCTTCCTGTCCCCCCTCCTCCACACTTTAGGTGCTGTGGGTTCTGCCCTTCAAGGAAGGTGGTGTGACTTGTCTCTCCTCTCTGCCTTGCAGGCTGGGGCAGAGATCTCTACCGTGAACCCCGAGCAGTACTCTAAACGCTTCAATGAATTTATCTCCAATATCCTGACATAGTCGTCTTCAGCCTTCAGCAAGAAATGAAGAGGGGCTACTTCCAGAGAATGCACCCTGTGACACTAAAACAGACACTGTAGCAGCATGTGGGGTGTGCATGTGTGTGTGCGTGGGTGTGAGAGTGTGTGGCACTGTGTGACTTCAAAGAAAACTTAATTCTAGGTGCACTCTCCAACAGTCCACTTGACCCAGGTGGAAAAGTGGGTTTTTACATTACAGAAGTGCCCAGACATAGATTTGAGGGCTTTTTAAAACAAGAAAAGTGCATTCTTTCAGCACTGCTCTTTCTAATGACATTTTCTCCTCTCTGATCAAGAGAATCCTGTAGGGATATGATACATGGCACTGTATTAAAGGGGTCGCTCTAGATCACATTCAGTGGGAGTGAAGCAGTGCCTGATTCCACACACTACTACTTTTTTCTTTTTATTGAACTGTCTTTACCAGACATACATACAAGCCCTTTTATTTCCCTCTTGGTAGGAATTGGAAGGAAAATAGCTCACCATTTCAAGGATGGAAAATATTACTCTGATAAGGAGGAGTTGCTGAACTTTAGGTAAATTCAGACTGGGACACTTTATTTTTTTGGTTAATTTAAGTAACAAAAACTTTTTTTTTTGTTTGTAACTGCACTTGATTTACAAGAAAGACGAGGGAAATGAACATCTACCAAAGATGTGTAACTTTTAGAACCTAAAAAAAAAAGTGTGAGGAGTAGTAGAGGCATCGAACAACCTCAGATGATAACGTGCTCGGACCCATTGTGCTTTAAATTGGCCAGCTATGAAGATTTCATAAAAGAAAAAAGTTTTTTTTTTAAAAAAGAAAAGGCATTTTGTACCTGTAGATACGAGTTAGTATTTGAGTATCTGGAACGTTTCCCTGTCGCACCTCAGTCAGGAATTCCCATGTCTCTTAGGTTACTGCTTCACATCACAGTTCTGCCAGTGTTAATCTAGCTAATGTTCAGTCTTCCTTACTTGCCCGGTCTGCAACAGGTACTTGAATATGTTTCCTGACAGAGGTTTCTTGGGTTAGTCGGGTTATTTTTAAATGGCAATGTGACTTGCACACAAAGGAATTGGACTTGCTACCAGTGGGGAGTGCTGGGAGCTGTGACTGTGGAGCAAGTTCCCCTACTCAAGAGGACTCGGGACTTGAGCTGTGATTGTTTTTATTCTTCTCTGCTCCGTACCCCTCTCTAGAGCGACAGTTGAGGAGTGGAAATGTTCGAACACTTGCGCCAGATTATTTCCCCCCCACTAAGGAATTGGAACTGATTTGTGTGACTGAATAACATCCTGTTTTGTCTCCAGAACACTTGTAATATTTTTCACAGCCAAGCTTGTGAGACTTGCTTTGGGTTTTGTTAGCTCTGCTGCACAACTGTTGCAGATACTTTGGTCCTTTTTATAATTTCCTCTTTCTTTTTAAGCAGGATTTAGCATTTTGAACAAACCTCTTGCAGTTGAAACATGTTGCTTATCTGCCTTGAAACTGTTTTCACATATGCCTTTGTTTCGGGAATAAGCTGTTTCGAATGTCTGTCCTGTGCTGTAGCGCGTGCTGCGGTTTGCTGTGTGGAATTTGGTCCTTCTGAGAGATAACTGGTGCTCATCACATCCCGGTAATTTCCCTAGACTAACAGTAGCTCTGGTCTGGATTCTGAACATGGGCTTGGGGTTTTTGTTTTATGTTCACACCCACATTCGTGATGTGAATCCCACAGGTCTCAACATTGAAGGGGACAAAAGGGGTGAAAGTTTCAGCCCAAAGGAGTGTACTGTAAATAGTCTTTAAAAAATCAAAATCTAATACGAGTGTTCATTGTGGGATATGAAGCTTTTTACTCATTCATGCATCATTCCCTTTGACGTGGGACAAATTTCTTCTGCCACTGTAGTCCAGTCCCTGTTCTGTGCAATGTGGGGGCTAACACACCATTGTCTGGGAGGCTGAAGAGTCTTATGTCATAAGATGTATAGCTAGAAAAGCCACAAAACAAATGCAGATATGAGAATACATTTTAAAAGGGAGGACTTAGAGGGTATTGTCAGCTTGGTTTTGTGGGCATTATAACAGTTGCTTTTCTCTTAAACAGTAAGCACTTAAGTTTACTATCAATTAGAAATTAAATACCAATCACTTTTTATTCTTGACAGTTGTAAAAATCTGCATTGAATCTGCAACATTGGCCTGGTAAGTTTGCCATTCTCCTTTTGGGAGCCTAACTTGTACCTTTTGAACTGTTTAAATTGTGTGTTTAATTCGTGAAATTCGTGAGCTGTATACATCCTGCAATGAGACACTACAAAACAACCAACCCAGGGCAAGTAGAAACGTGAAGCTGGGAGCAAGTATCATTCAATGAATTTCATAAACAGGATTGAAACTAAAATGCAGTTAGTTCCTGCAGCAGTCTTTACAGAAGTCATAATGCTAAGGGCTTAAGATAAGTTCACTGTATTTTCTTAGTCCACTCCAAACAAACTCCTGTTAGAATTAAATTGGCTGGGTCTGGCTCGAATGATATGAAAAGCCCCATAAACTATTGACTTTAGCACTTCCCCAGTTCTGCCGCTTCTGTCAAGTTGCCATACTGTGTGTATTAATTACATGCAATTTTTCTCTCTTAATGATGTATTACCCAGGTATGTAACTTTAACATAAACATTTTGTATATTGTTTACATTTTGAGAGGTAGCATTATGTTAAAAATGCTAATCTTTTGTTTCTAGACAGTATTTTTATTACCAGAATAAGAAGTGAAGCTGCAAATATTTGATTTGTTTTTAAAAGGGATTTTTTTTGTTTTGTTTTGTTGTTTCATTTTGGTTTTGTTTGGGGTCTTTTTTTTTTACTATTATTATTTTTAATCTTGGTTTAGGTCACTTTTTTAACTCAAGTATTTAAAAGGAAAATCCAGCCCTTTCAATTCTGGATTTACAACTGCTTGTGCGAGTTTGTTGTCTGTCTCTGGTGTGAATTTAGTTCTAGTTTGCTGAACGTAGGTATTCCTGTCTGTGACATGCACCCTGCGGAACACTTCACACTGAAGTGCGTTCGATTGAAAACCACCCTCCGCTCGAAGAGCTGGGCAGAGATGGATAGGCAGGTTGCTCACATCCTTGCCAGAGTGCAGGATTTTTCAAGAAATTGTGTGCAATTCCTTGATTAATTGGAGTTTAAAAATGAAAAATGACCCACAGTTTAGTCTGTGGTGTCTCCAGTATCTGAAGATGGGCTGAGTTTGAGAGTGGCAGGATCCGTATTCCTGTGTGTGCTGAGGGTCTTTCTCTCTTTGAACACAAGCCTTATCTGTCCAAATTTAAGAACTAAAACCTGCTTTGAACCTAGAACTTCTACCTTCCCTGTTAAATTAGCTGCTACAGCGTAAGTAAGAGTGGGAGAGGGAAGGCAGAGTGCGGGGTCACAGTTTGGGTGCTGTTCTGCCCTGATAGTGCAATATAAACTGCTTGCAAACACATTGGGTCACCCTTTTGTACGAGCCCAGTGTTGTGGAGGTACTAGGCAGCACCTGCCCTTTGGCGCCAGCGCTAGGATGAGGGATTTGCTGTGTGCAAGGGGAATGGCAGCAGGAGTTGACTTTTCATGGCATGGAACGCTGGGATCCTTCCCTCTGCTCCTTGTATATGCCTCTGATTGACCTGGTTTTAATTATAAAACCTGCGATTGTGAGATTCAGCACTAGGAGAACTTCTGGGGTAGTAGGTGACTGCAGCTTTCCTGCATTAATGAGGCTGTACTCCCACATACGAGAATCCTAGTTTATTAATTGGATTATCAGCAGGAGCAAGAACACTAAAACACTTGAGTCTTTCCTTTTCTGGGAGGAAACTCACACTTTTCCCCCTCCCGAGCGCTGCCACAGCTGCCTTCAGTGGGGACCTCAGCTGGGGACTCACCTCATAGCCCAAAAGCACGGAGTGAGGTTGTGTTGTAGTTACAGGCTGTTTGGTAGGGGTTGTGTTTCAGCCTCAGCTGATGGATGCCTCCCAGTCCTGCGACTACTATGCAGTCTTCACAAATGCCTCCCTTCGAGCTGTACAGAGGTTCAAGCATTTAACCACAAGGTGGTACAAACCTTTCAGAAGAGTCAGTGTGTGCATCCTGAACTTGGTTTGCAACACCACGTAACCGATCCGAGACAGATCGGCCTTAAAAACAGCACCGAAAACAAAACCGCTATCCTCTCCCCGTTCGTGTCTCAAGGCCGCGTTTCCGGTTTACCCGCTAACCTCCCCTACTTCTGCAGAGACCTTCTCCGGTATCCACTTTAGCCACTACTGATTTTCCTTGCTCTTTGGAATTACTGTCTTGTGTAATAGCAATGGCAAAGCTCGGGAAACCAACCACTGGTCATCTGTCATGCTCAGTGGTTTCAGTTTTCACCACTCAGAAGTTGTGCTGGTCTTTGTTAAGCTGCACAATGACAAAAGCAGTTGGATCAAGTAGTGTCAAGTGAGCATATTACACACAGGTCACAAGGGTGGACAGGGCTAATCAGTGTAACTGAAAAAAATGTGAATAAATTAAGTTTAAAACTATTATTAAAAAAAGCATTCTAGGTTTTTTCACTGCTGTTTTTTAAATAGGAATTTTAAGTCCTCTGTGCTTGTCTGTTTGCTAGGAGCAGTTTGAGACACTGTTACTGTTTTGAAATGCATGCATGTTACAAGATGAGTCTCCAACCAGAGAAAAATAAAATTAAAACTTTGTGTACATCTGTTCCTTACTGCTGTCCTCTTTAAAATGTTCCAATCATCAACCCGACCTCCATGAGGTACCTGGTTTTATTAAATCCTAGATTAACTACAACTGGAAAACTGCTTTTCTACATGTCTGTGATGCAGGAGTTTTAAGTAAGAACTGTTTTTACCAATATGCCTGGATATGAGAATCGATTAGATCTGACAGGAAAATCCTACTGTACCATCAGAAGGAGACACAGCTGAGTCCCTGGGGTGCAGCACAAGCTTGGTCACGCATATGGGTGTACTGGGGGACATTAGTATTGGTGGCTCAGAGAGAAAGGTAAGCTCTGCTACCGTGCAAAACCTAAGCTTCCTCTGACAGCTTTAGAGAGAACTTAATCCTAGCGTTCAGACTCAGGAAAGTTCACTACAGTAGTTTTATTTCAAAAAGTTCTGAGCAGAGCAGGACATGAAACACAAGCAGGTGTGCTGGGCTAGTCCATGCGAGCTTTCAGGGTCCTGGTGGTGATCTTGTCTTTCTCACTAGACAGGCAGAGAGAGAAAGCTATTAGTTAACTCCATGTTTAAACATTGTCCCATCATTAGTAACACACACTGTGACTAAGTAGTTTGTTTGCTAGCTAGTGCAGGCAGGACCACCTGAACTTGAAAGTGGCCGTTAAAACTGAGTTAGACTTCATCCTCCCGCTGTTGAGCCCCAGCAGGTTCAGAAGGCTGACTGCAGGGTTGGAAGTTAATCCTGCAGACAGCCGGGGCAAAAAACATCCTCTTGGCCAGGGCTACCCATACACAGAGTCAGGCTCCTACTGATGGGAATGCAGCTGGGGAATCGCCACAACAAGAGTCTAACTCTAGGATTAATTTCCCACTGCTCCTGCAGTTCTAGCAACAGCCGCCAACTGCACCAGAGCAGCCCTGAGAAATAAACCACTCAGAAGGGACACACCATTCCTAAAGATACTGCTGGAAGCAAGCAGGACTAGGGATTCCCTGGAAACCAATGCCTTAACTGACTTTAACCCACTGCATGTCCCATTCCGCTTCTGTTCTGCGGCGGAAGAGCCCAGCACTTACATTATGTGTACAACCACACCCATCCCAGACAGGGCATCTCTGTCCACTGCGTTCAACATGGCCTGTGAGATCGTTTCAAAGAGGTGATCAGGTTCCTGAGGAACAGAAACTATTTTAGTTGGCGTACAAGCTTGCGTGTTGAGTCATCAGATTTTGTTTAAACCCCAAAGTTATCATCCAAGATGCTGCAAGATTTTTCCTGCAGGCTGCTGTAAGCCACAGACTCTTTGCTCTCCCAAGTCCTTCAGGACATACCAAAGGACAGACCTTTTCATCCAACCCTCACATCTCCGGTTCTCCGGTTAACAACAGGAGAAAAACCCCAAAATCCAAGCTGAGCCTGGCTGCCTCACTCACCATGTCAGGCTCCCAGAGGGACTCACACATGCCATACATCTGCTCGGAGCAGGTGCCACTGACCACAAAGTCATCAGTTACCATCGGACAGCCGATCACATCTAGAGAGCAGATGAAAGGTTCATGTGTTATGGGGTCCAGCCCGGCAATGACTGGTTCTGTGTAGTAAGGTCCAAACCTGTGAAGAACAACATGGCATGGAGCAGTCCAGCCACCGTGAGGCAGTTCCACTTCCCACATCAACATCCACACAAGGAAAACATCCCACAGACACTTTTGGTGAGGAATGTTTCAGGTCAACCTCAAGGATTCCTGCAGTGGTTTTATCACGGAAAACAGAACAAAGTTGTACCACTGGATGATTTTAACAATACTTGATACTCTTTTGCAAGGAAGTTGAAGATTGTCACTAGACTGAAGTCTCCTTTTACCACACCTCAAGCAGTTATTACGGGGTCCTCCTCAGCCTCCCAGCTCTCTAGAATCAGACCAACTCCAACAATCACAGCCTTCACTGACACACAAGCAGTTGTTCTGACAGTTACCGTCTTTCATACAGCAGATTGGAAACCATGCTCATAAAAGTCTGAGGTTTGATCTGCCTGCCTTCCTTCAGCTCATAGAGATTCAGCCTGAACTTCAGTCTCTGGGCACTGCAAAAGATGAGAATCACCGTTAAACCAGGAGCAGGTTAATTTTTCTTTCATCCTCCCCCAGACCTGAATTTTCTATTGCATGCTGACAGATATCAGCTCCTGGGCAAGTGGGCATCCCAGACGCCACTCCTTTTATACTTGAAGTATTTGTGGTGATGTCATCATAAATCACATACAATTTTATAAAAAAAAAAAAAAAACCAAACAAGCCCAAACCCTCTCAGTGAAGGGAGACCGAAGAAAGGAGCGCTGGCACCCAGTGATTACTCATGGAGAGGGTATAAACACAGGCATTTATGCTCAGCATAAGCTGCTGCTCCATATTTACTGTAAATATGCATCTTACAGGCTCAGTATGGGAACACGGTAGGCAGGCAAGAGCCTCACTTACACTGTCTGCACGTCCGTGGCCAGCCCTGCCAACCCAATGTACAACCTTTCTCCCATCGGGAAAATCTTCTGGAAGTCTGTGGTCACCATCTGCGCTTGGATCCCAAACCGCCGGTCCGCAGCGATGGCCACGCAGTCCTTCCCCTTCATGGCCATCACGGCCCCACCGTTATAGGACATAATAGACTGGAAGAGAGAAGGGTAGCAGGTACTGCCGGAGCCAGGTGTGCCTTGTGGAGGAGACTCCACAACCCCCCTGGGCAGCCTGTCCCAGGGCTCCGTCACCCTCACCATGAATAAGTTCTTCCTCACATCAGTGTGGAACCTCCTGTGGTCCAACATGTGGCCATCGCCCCTTGTCCTGTCCCCACAGGCCACTGAGAAGAGGTTGGGGCCATCTCCCTTTGTCCCCCACACTTCAGATATTGATAAACGTGGATGAGATCCCCTCTCAGGCTTCTCCAGGCTGAACAGCCCCAGCTCCCTCANCATTTCTCCCGCGTCGGGGCCCGCGCCGCACGACCGCCGCTTCCCACCACCCGCGAGCCCGGCCCGGCACCACGCAATGCCCAGGGCAGGGGAAAGGCTTCTGGCCCAGCCGGCTCCCCCGAACACCCCAGATCTCATCCCCCTTCACTCGCGGCCCCGGCCCGGCCCTCACCATGGCGCCGGTTCGTCAGACCTCCAGAAACCGCACCGCTGCTCCCGCTGCTCCGGCCACACCACTGCTCCCGCCTCCCGCCTCTCCCCATTGGTGATCGCCGCGGCCTCCAGCCCCGCTGCAGCTCGCTATTGGTGGCTCGGCCGGGCGCTGGGCAGAGCTGGTTGGTTGCGACGGCGATGGGGGCGGGACAGAAAAATGAAGAGTCATAGTGAGCAGGGCATGCCGGGACGGTGGCGAACTGCGCGGGCGCGGCGGTAGCGCAGCTGGAGAGATGGGCTCGCACAGCTGGATCCGCGGCGGGGGCGCACTGCAGAGCGGGCAGGTGGGAACGGGCAGCCCATTGCCCAGGGATCCCCGGGCCCGGCCACTGTGCCCATTCCTCGTGTGCCCATTCCCCCTGTGCCCATTCCCTGCATGCCCATTCCCTACATACCCACTCCCCCATGTCCATGGTGATCACCACAGGGTGTCTGTGCTAGGACCTGCCCCTCGGTCTCTCCCCACATTGTGTCCCTCACACGCTGTTGGGTGCTGGGAAAAGTTGGCCTGATTGAATGTAACTGGAAACTCCAGGCACCATAGTGTGCTACACTCCCACCATACAGAGCCCTGACACATGTCCAACCTCGATCACCCATCATCACCTGCTTCTGCACCTCTGGGACCCAGTGACAAACCCTGCACCCACCCTAGGGAGGGCAGGGCGAGTCAGTCTTCTTAGAGGCAAACAAATCGCTTGGACCATGCTGTCACACTGAAGTCATTCTATAACATTGCTCATAAAGCAGAAAGTCCTGGTGCATCCCAGGGAGGGGAAGGGGCTTTGCAAGTGGCTGCGTGGGTATATTTCATTCGGAGAGCAATTGAAAGGCAGGATTTGCTGTGCAGGGTATTGGATTTCCTTCCTCATCGCCACTCACCAGTTCTCCCCTCTCCTGAAGGAGACTGGATTAAGTGTTTAGGGGAGTGATGTTGTGCCAAACAGAAAGAGATCCATGTGTTTGGAAATGCTCTCAAATACACAATGGATCAGCCTGCCTGGTTCTAATGAAAAACTTGGGACCATGCAAGGGCTGTTCACCCACTCAGGGAGTGAGTCCCAGAGGAACAGCCCAGCCTATGGCAGTTGTGTGTTTGAAGTGTTTTTCATTGTAAAAGGTTTCTTGGAGGAATGAAGTCAGAGGCCACATTCTGTCTGGTGGGAACATGCCAACCCCCAACTCCCATGCTGGGGGGAGAAGGAGCAGCAGAACCAGACGGAAATAGCTCCAGACACAGGTTTCAGCAGTGCTGGCTGTCTAGGGTGACATTGGGCACCGTTTCCCTCTGCTTTCCCCTCAGGATTGTGCTCTCTCAGATCATGAAGGCAGCAACAATCCTCCTCCCTAGCCTGGAGAGCTTCAGCCTTTCCCCTTCCCTGCTGGGCTCTGCCATGGGAGCATTTCGTGGCTCTGGGCTTCCTGGCACAGTTTTAGGCCCTACATCAAAACCTTCATTATTTCAAATTTCAAACTTCATTATTTCTGGTATGAAAATAAAATCAGGGCAAGGGGGAAACATAAATAGATTTTACAAGGCTTCATAACAGAGGGGAACTTCAGCAAGGCAGATTTTGGACCCCCTTCTGCTTTTATTTTAAGGCAAAATACAGACTCTGGGTGGAAACAGGCATTCTTGTCTCTACTCTGTTCTTAATGTCCCAACGTGTCCTTTTGCTTATGGGAGAAACCATGGTGCGGAGGGGACCACAGGCTCAGCAGAAATGTTCCTATCCAGCTTTTCCCCTTTCCCCAGCGCCTTGGAGAGAGTTGTGAGCCCATGGGGAAGAGTTGGGGACACATCCTGATGGTTTTCACCTTCTCACTGTCCAACTCAGTCCAGCCCTGAGAGTGAGGACCACCCTGACGGAGCGGGAAAAGTCTCACCAAACCCCTGTGCAGCTCTTTGCGTGGTAAAAAAACAACCTGCTTGCTCCAGAAAGGACCGGAACCGTCCACGGCCTCTCTGTGTCCATCCTCGGTCGCTCCTTGGGACCGTAAAAACAAGGCTGGGGGTGGGAAAAAGGGTAAAAAAAGAACGCTGCCGTCCCTGGGTGGGCTCGAACCACCAACCTTTCGGTTAACAGCCGAACGCGCTAACCGATTGCGCCACAGAGACCGCGTGAGACGGTCTGCCGCGCTCGCCGTACTCAGCCGGAGCATCCCCGGGAGCGACCGCGGGGGCCGCAACCGTGTGGGTGAAGGGAAACGCGCAGGCGTTGCGCCCCGACGAATAGCCGGTGCATACGCAAGAGCTCTCGGCCGTACCGAGCGCCGGCGGGACACACGCAGGACCCGCTGACGCGCGGGGGCCGCAGTGTCGTCGAGCGTGGGGATGCAGGACGTGTGTGGGTGCCCCGAGATCCCCCGTGATATCCCCTTTGCTGCAGACGGGGCCGGGTCCCACCGTGACCGATCGCTCCCGCCGTGAGCCTGCCCGCTCCATGCCCCTTCCTTCCCTTTTGCCCCTTTTTTTATTTCTTTTCTGCTCTTTCCTTTTTTCCATCTCTCCTTCCCTTTTTTCCTGCCTTTTTCTTCCCCCTCCCATTTCCTTTTTTTTTCTCCTATTCCTCCCCCCCTTTCTATTTTCTGAAAAGAAAAAAAGAAAAGAAAAGAAAAGAAAAGAAAAGAAAAGAAAAGAAAAGAAAAGAAAAGAAAAGAAAAGAAAAGAAAAGAAAAGATAAAAGAGACAGACCCATTAATGGGGCTGTCACTGGGCAACTCAGATTTTCCACTCATTCCAATGGCTTTTAGGGGTCTCTCCTTCCACCCACCCTCCAGAGCACAACACAGGGGGAGAGGTGTCAAAACAGGAGGAGATGAGGTTTAATAAAAGCAAATGTAGAGTCTTGCACCTGGGAAGGAATAACTGGAGGTATCAGTACAGGCTGGGGGATGACCTGCTGGAGAGGAGCTCTGTGGAGAAGGACCTGTGAATCCTGGTGGATGACAAGTTGGCCATAAGCCAGCAGTGTGCCCTGGTGTCCAAGAAACCCAGTGAGATCCTGGGGGGCATTAAGA
>VXBZ01006774.1:20051-31704 GCA_013399135.1 Heliornis fulica
GAGGAGGAGGAGGATGAAAGGGGATTCTCACCACGGCAGATGGTGTAGGGGAGAGGCTGCTTTCATGCAGGGAAGTTCTTCTCCTCTGGAGAGCCCCTTCTTAAAAGCCCAGAAGGACCCAGGTGTCTGGATCAGAGTGAGGATGACAGAGGAAGCTCAGGAGACCAGTGTGTGTGTGTGTGTGTGTGCTCCCCAGATGTGGCCATTGCTGGTGTGACTGGAGCAGCTGTTCCACCAAACTCTGCTTGTTGGTGGGACAATGGTATAACCCAAAGGCCACCAGGCCCATCCCCAATGATCTACTCTGAGCTTCTGTCACCAGAGACACCAGTACATGTCCAGGCTGGATAAAAGAACCCCAGACTGGTTTGGACTGGAAGGGACCTCAGAGCCCATCCAGCCCCAACCCCCTGCCAGGGGCAGGGACACCTTCACCAGACCAGGCTGCTCAAGGCCCCTGAGGTCCAACCTGGCCTTGAACCCCTCCAGGGAGGGGGCAGCCACCACTGCCCTGGGCACCCTGGGCCAGGGCCTCACCCCCTCACAGGGAAGAATTTCCCATCTCAATCGCCCCCTTCCAATTTAAACCATTCCCCTCATCCTGTCACTCCAGGCCCTTCTCAAAAGTCCCTCCCCAGGTTTCTTGTAGCCCCTTCAGGGACTGGAAGGGGCTCTAAGGTCTCTCCAGAACCTTCTCTTCTCCAGGCTGAACACCCCAACTCTCCCACCTGGTTTCACAGCAGGGACCCCCATCACCACCCGTGACTGGAAGCGCAGGGGGTCAGGATCAGGCCCAGCACCACAGTATCACCTCGAGCGCCTTCCCCACCTCCAACCACGCAGCGTAACTGTGCCTGGCACCAGCAGCCTGTCACTCACTCACAGCCCATCAGGAAATTAGGGTGGTTTTTTTTTATTTTTATTTCTTTTTTCCTCCTTTCAAACCAGCTTCAGGCTTTCACCACCCAGCCCTGGCTCTTTTCCAGTTCCAGTCAGCTCAAGGCCTATAGCTGCTCCTCCAATTTACAAAGTGTAAAACAAAAAAAAAAAATAACATCAGTAACGAGACACCAGCCAGCTCACCCAAGCATAGATAAAGCTTCCCTCACGTTCTTAAAGAGATGACTTTGCCAAGGTAATAAAAATAATAATAATAAATGAAGTCCCAGCCTCGGAGAAGTAGGAAATACCAAGCTGGGTGGGGAGAGCCACCTTACAACTAGGGGAAAGTGGGGAGGAAGGCAGTTTCAGACAGACCATTTTATCTCTGAGACCAGATGGCTTTAAATGCTTCCCCAGAGCTCAGAAAGAGCCAGGCTGGGCTTTGAATTGCTTTCCATAGCACCCCATTTAGAAAGGAAAGACAGGAACAATCTATAGGGCTGGGGTACTGGGAGCAGCCCAGTTAATCCTGTTTCCTTCCCTATGCTCAGGGCACCAGGCCCACATCACCCAAGCTGTAATCAGAGCCTGGGCACCAGCCCAAAGGGAGAAGCAGCCTCCTGGGCATCATTTCTGAAAAGCTGACCCCTGGGGTTTAATCATGATGCTCCCAGAATCCAGCTCCTACTTAGTGCTGCGGAGATGGGGAGTGAGGACCCAAGAGGGGCAGAGCGGCACTGGGGGGCAGATGAGGAAAGGGAGGGGATGCAGGGAGATACCCCTGGGGGTACCACTTGCATCCCAAGCAGCAGATCTCTGGGTTTCTTGGCCTGTCAGGAGAAGACCTGGGCAAAGCTGGCAAGCTCCTTCCTTTCAGCAGGGCTGATGGACACCCCACACGTCTGGGATGGGGAGCGAGGTCACACAGGGCTCAGGGCTTGCTCCCAGCTGCAGCTCAGCCGAGCTGGTCCACAGACAGTCACTGCTTTACTCACCAGTATGGTCACCAGCCTGTGTTTTGTCACCTTGGTAAAAGCCTCCTGATCTCCAGAGAAACCAAACAGCACTGACAGTTCCTCCTGCACAGCTCCCAGGCTCACTACCAGCCTTTTCTTTCTGCCACCCTCGCCATGAGGAGAACTGGACCTTCACAGAGTCATAAAACATCATAAGGATGATCCAAAGATCATCTAGTCCAACCCCCTGCCTGAGCAGGGTTACCTCGATCAGATCCCACAGGAACGTGTCCAGATGGGTCTGGAATGTCTCCAGAGAAGGAGACTCCACAACCTCTCTGGGCAGCCTGGCCCAGGGCTCTGGCACCCTCACAGGGAAATAGGTTCTCCTGACATTCCCATGGAACCTCCTCTGCTCCAGCTTGGACCCATTGTCCCTTGTCCTATCAGTGAGAAGAACCTGGCTCCATCCTCCTGACACTCACCCTTTCCATATTGATAGACATGAATGAGGTGACCCCTCAGTCTCCTCTTCTCCCAGCTCCAGAGCCCCAGCTCCCTCAGCCTGTCCTCAGAGGAAGATGTTCCACTCCCTCCAGCACCTTGGTGTCCCTGTGCTGGGCTCTTCCAAGGAGTTCTGTGTCCTTCTGGTACTGAGGAGCCCAGAACTGGCCACAACATTTCAGGTGGGGTCTCCCCAGGGCAGAGCAGAGGGGAAGAAGGACCTCTCTTGACCTACCAGCTCCCCCAGTCTTTCTCAAAGCCAACCTCCAGCTCATGTCTGAATGGAAAAGAAGATTCAGCCTCCTGCCAGAGTCAGGACTAGAAGATTTCAGCCTCTTTCAGCCCCTGCCCTGGTCACAGAGGGGGTTCCATGGGAGAAGTCACCCTCAAGCAGGGCATTTGGCATGTTGGTTGGACCCACAGCTCTGACAGCAGCAACGGGTGGCTTGGCACAGGGCCAGTGGCTGGAGCTGGGTAAAAGTTGAGGAAGTTAATAGGACAGAAAAATGAAACAGAAACCCAGCTTTGTTTCTCAGCTGAGGAGTGCAAAACCTTAGCACACTACTACCTGGTGTGTGACAGAGCCAGGTGTCCCTGCTCTGGCCCTACAGTATGCACAGAACCCCAGACTGGTCTGGGTTGGGAGGGACCCCAAGGATCAGCGAGTTCCAACCCCCCTGACACAGCCAGGGCCACCAACCTCCAGGCCTGCAGCTACACAAGGTCACCCAGGGCCCCATCCAACCTGGCCTTGAACCCCTCCAGGCTTGGGGCATCCCCCACCTCTCTGGGCAGCCCCTTCCAGCCCCTCACCACTCTCTCCAGGGAGAACTTCCCCTCATCTCCAACCTGACCCTTCCCTCCTCCAGCTTCACTCCAGCCCCTTGTCCCACCACTCTCTGCCCTTGCCCTGTGTCTGCCAACCTGTGAGCAGCTGCTCCTCAGTCCATCCCTGCAATGTTCTGGCACCACAGAGCAGAAAGGCTTTGGGGGAACTCAGGGAATAGCAGGAGGAGTGGTGGGGGAGCCGCTGGTCCAGCACAGGCCCACCGACCCCCTCAGGCGGCCAAGGCCACCAAGCCAGTCATGCCAGGGGGACACTCACGGGAGCCAGCCCTCTGCTGGGGATGAGCAAACTCATCCCAAACCAAGGCACAGAGGCTGCTGCCCTCTCTTGGGCTCAGCACAAGCGGCAGCAGCGCAGGGAAATCCGGACACCCGTGAATCTGAGGGCTCAACCCCCCACTCAGGGGCTCTGAGACCTGGGGACTTCTCGGCTGAGATCCCAGGGACTTTTCCAGCTGCTGCACCGTGCTGGGATGAGCATGGCCAAGCTCAGAAGTCCCTGAAGGACAGGGAGATGCTTGCTGGGATGAAGAGCCAGAAGAGGAAGGTCAGGCAGCTGCTGAGAAGGACCACAGGGCCCTTACCCGCCCCAGCATTTCATCCTCATTTATGGAAGTCATTAGTTGAGCTGGTAGTAATGAGAGGTAATGGAGCAGCCAGGACTGAGCACTGCCAAGTCCTGGGGGGATGCCAAGACACCCCGGGACCCCCCCCACCCCGGGGGAGCGGAGCTGCGGGGCTGGGTGCGGGCCAGCCCTGCCTGTACCGGCTCCTTCCCGCACCGGGCTCCTCCCTGCCTGCACTTCCTCCTGCCCTGCTGCTGGCACCTCCCCGCAGTCCTGAGCACGGCTGGGACAGTGCCCCAGCGCCCGGTGCCACCGAGGAGAACCACCCTCCTGAGGGGTACCCCTGCCCTAGGTCAGGGGGAGCCCTACCGGAGCTGGCTTCACCCGCCTCCCCATCATGAGGACGCCGACCCCGATGATCGTGGGGCTGGTGCTGTGCCCCTGCAGTCTCGTCCTGACCCTCACGGGCACGCTGGCACCCAACTGGAGGCAGGTGAGCCACGTCCCGGACCAACCCCGTGACTTCATCTTGGAACAGGGCATCTGGGACATGTGCCGCGAGCTGCAGAGCACCCACAACCGCCTCTGCGGGCAGGTCGATGAGCTGGGCTACTTCGAGCAGGTGCCCGTGAGGGTGGCCCGGGGGCTGATGCCCACCTCGCTGGTGCTCAGCCTCCTGGGTTTGGTGGTGGCCACCTTGGGGGTGCGCTGCTGGGAGAAGGAGCCGCGGCACGCGGTGGCTGGGGTGTCGGGCCTCATGCTGTTCGTCTCCGGGGTGCTGAGCCTCGTGCCGGCCTCCTGGTACACCCATGAGCTGTGGGCACTGCCCGTGACACCTGGCAGCACGCTGGCAGTGGGCTACAGCCTGGTGCTGAGCTACTTGGGAAGCTGCCTGGAGATCTTGGGGGGGTTGGCCCTCACCCTCAGCTTCCATCGTTGCTGCAAGGAGTTCAGGGCCTCCAAGATGGCCCCCAAGATGGCCCCCATGATGGCCCCCAAGATGGCTCCCAAGATGGCCCCCAGCCCTGTGCTGGAGGCTGGGCCCTGCCCCACCCCTGTGTCTTACCACAATCCCTGGGACGTGCTGGCGGATGAGCGAGAGGAGCGACGCTCAAGGACAACTCTGCCGTGTGACTCCGACCTGTAGCCACAGCGCAGGGACAGCCGTGGCCACCGACCCGCCCGCCTGGACCCTCGGGAGCGGCGCTACCTCCTCCTGCTCTTGGGACACCTCAGACCAGGCTGGAAGCAAGACCAAGGACCTGTTTTGATCCTCCTCAAAAGATGAAGCCGTTCTTTGAGGACCAACCCTGGTTCCTGCTCTTCCATGGAGCTTCCAGCTCATCCTCCAGCACCTTGCAACAGCTTCAGCGGGAGAAGCTCCGACGTCCCCACGGGAGCAAGGTACCAGTTAGCACCTTGTGGACTGGGAGTAGGGGAGGGAAACACCTTCCCTCTGTCTCCACTCAACTGCTGGGCAAACAGCAAAATAAATGAAGAAGAATGAGTCTGTGTTGTGGGACGGTTGTGGGCCGGCTGCCAGGCAGGCTGGGCTGTAAGCCAGTGGGAATGGCTAACCCGGCCTCCCCCCCTGCTTTGCCTGAAGCAGGGAGGGAAGGGCTGTAAGAAGGGGACAGGTGGCTTTTGGAGCACCTTCCTCAAGGACTTTTCCCCTCCCCACGGTCAAAATCAGCCCTGGAAGGGGTTTCTCCTGTTTCTCCTCCCTCGAGCGAAGCCGCTTTGGGAGGGGTGGAGGAAAGAATCCACAGAGAGAAGAGGTGGCAAATTATTTCCCCCTTCATTGCTAGCTTGGTGGGAGGCAGCCAAACTGGTCTCACTGGTTTGTAAGGGACACTGGGAGGTCAGAACTGCACTATAAATCCCTTCTCAGCACCCTGCATAACTCAGTGAGCAGAGCCAGGTTCCTCGTGGAGCTCTTGGGAGCCCAAAGCACCCTGGTCAGTGGGATGAGCTTGGATGAACAGTGCTTGGAGGTGCCCTAAGCGTGGTTGAGGGATGCACCCTGCAGTGGGAGGTGAGACTCAGGTGCCTCAGGGGGGTCTGGGGGCTTCCTGAACCACGTCTCAAAGCTTTATGTTCTGGGCCATGAGTTCTGAGATTTGGGGAGAGCAAAGCAACCTCCTGTCACCCCCCCCACCACCACCACAAACCACAGGGGCACCAGGGATGCTGCACATCGTTCCTTTATGAGAATACAGTGTCAGGGTGAGATGGTCCCTTCCTCAGCGGGGCTGGCAGCTCCTGTGGAGATCAGAGATGGGCATGTTGGGGATGAGCCCGAGGTGGCTCCCTGGACCCACCCCACCCCTTGGGACACACAGGTAGAGTGGGACAGCCCCTGTGCCAGCCACACTCCAGACACCCCCAGGTCTTGTCCCTCTCCTCTAGAAGGAGGAGAGAGAAGGCACCATGCCAGCGCTGGGCCTGGGGTGGGAGCTGAATATCAGGAGGGTGAGGGCACCTCAGGGTGGCAGAGGTGTCCCTAGTGCTCACCTCTTTCCCATCATAAGCTTCATTCACAAAGGTATCACTCTTGGGTGGAAGCTCTTCCTCCTCATCATCCTCTTCCTCAGGGTCACTTTCCCGGTGGTACAGGGTCAGCACCCGGGTGGAGGCGGTGCTCGAGGTCCTGGGGAGGAAGCAAAGGACATTGAGGACACTGTGGCCACCTCCTAGAGACGGGGCAGAGCCCACGGTCCTGCCACCACCACCCAGCCTGCCATCACGAGGAGACCTCCCCGTGTACCCCAAGAGTGGGGTGGGGACCCCCATCCCTCCCCACACCTCCAGAGCTCACCTCCTTCTCCTGTCCCTCCTCCTCATGTAGGCCAGGGCCCCCACAGCCGCAGCGGCCAGCAGCAGGAGCACGGCGGCCCCCAGGGCGATGGGGCCCGCCACGGGCTGCACCTCGGCCTCCTCGCAGTAGTCACCGCGGTAGCCCAGGGCGCAGTGGCACGTCACTCGCCCGCCCTCGATGGCGCAGTCCCCACGCAGGTTACACGTCTCGCTGCTGCACGGCGCGGCCCCCAGCACCTCCTCGGTGCCAGGGGTCACCAGGAAGGGTTCTCCGTGGTCCCGGGGGCCGGGGGCTGCGGGTAGGCCGGGGTTGGGCTGCTGAGGTTTGGGGGCAGCTGTGGGGAAGGCTGGTTCTGCCCCGTGGGACGTCGCTGACGGTGTCGCTGTGGGGACCAGCGTCCCCATCTCCACTGAGGAGCCTGGTGGAATCGATACCATCAGCAGAGACACGGGGGTGACTCCATCCACCCATTCCCAAACTGGGGGAGACTGGTGAGGCCCTCGCTGTGCCAGTGGAGCGCCGGGCACCCGGCTGGGGGCGGGACTCACAGTCAGACTCATCGGAGCCGTCGGCGCAGTCGGGGTGCCCATCGCAGACCTGCTCTCTGGAGATGCAGCGCTGGAGGTCAGGGCAGGAGCGCAGCGGGGCCGGGCAGGGCAGGATCGGGGTACACGTCACCCCACGCACCAGGTGGTACCCGGGGGAGCAGCGGCACTGCCGCCCCGCGGGGTTGGGCAGGCAGAGCTGGGCACAGCCGCCATTGCTCTTCGCGCAGCCGTTGGTTCCTGACAGGACAGCGCGGGTTAGCACGGCCTCCGTGGGGCACGGCTCAACCCCACAGGTGCCCTGGACTTGGGGTTCAGAGGAGATGTCAGGAGAAATTCTGCCCCCAAAGAGCTGTGGGGGTGTGGGACAGGCTGCTCAGGGAGGGGGGGGAGTCCCCACCCCTGGGTGTGTTGAACAGACGGGGAGATGAGGTGCTCAGGGAGATGGGTCAGGAGAGGACAGGGATGGTTGGACTTGATGATCTCAAAGGTCTTTTCCAACCTCCTCCTTCTGTGACCAGACCCACCTTCCTGTGAGAACTGGCTGTAAATCCTCATAGCCACCAACTCTTGCTCCATGGGGAACCACCAGCTCTCAGCCCGCTCCAGGCGGCTGTGCCAGATCTTGGTGGAGCCTAGAAACACACGGGGTCCGTACGGCGCCACCTCCTCCCGCAGGGGTACCCAGGGTGGGAGGCAGGACCCCCCCATGCTGCCCCACACCCTGGGGATGGGCACCCTGTACCCACAACACCCCCACCAGCCCAGACCCTGTGTCCTGGTGCAGCAGAAGAAGCCAGACTCACTGTTGGTCAAGGTGGTGCTCCACAGCAAGAAGCCTTCTCCAACGGTGAAGAGGGAGAGGCCGTGAAGCCCTTCCCGCACCACCCGGAAGTGGGATCCATCCAGCTCGACGCTGCTGATGGTGCCTCTCTCTGCAGGGCACATGAGGAGGGACATCAAATGAGGGTGGGGGGCACAGGGGACTCTGAGCCACCCCTCGGGGCTGTGCCCTTCAGCCCAAGAGCCCACACTCACCCCGGTCTGCCCAGTAGAGCCGGGTGCCGGCACCCCCAAAGGTCAGGCCGGTGGGTGCCCGGGCTCTCCTCCAGACCACTCTGCGGTCGGCGCCGTCCATGGCCGTGCATTCCACGGTGGCACCGGGCCCGTGGCTGCCAGCCACTGTCACAAAGCACATGGTGGAGGCTTGAGGGCACAGTGCCAGCCAGGCAGCGCCCTGCAGCCCCTCACTGAGCAGCCTCAGGGCCCAGCGCCCCCCGGGAGCGGCCACGTGGATGCTGGGTGGTTGGTCCCCGATCCAGTAGAGGTTCCCGCTCAGCCAGTCCAGGGCCAGGGATGTCACCGTGGCTTCCACGGCCACCGCTTTCTTCCAGGACAACCGTCCCCAGTCCTTCAGGCGCAGCAGCCCAATGGAGTCACCCCCCACCTCTGCAAAGTACAAGCTCTTGTCCTTCACTACATAGTCAACGGCGGTCAGGCGGCCCACCTTGGCCAAGGGTAGGGCCTGGTGTGGAGGAAGACCTTGAGATCCAGCTGTTGAAGGCAAGTCCTTCAAGTAGACCTAAAAGAAGGAGACAGCACTGGGTTGGAGACCCCCACACCACAGCGGTGGCCCCCAAGGCTGGCTCTGGGGGGGACGGTACCTGCGTGACGGCTGCCGGTGACACGAGGAGGCTGAAAGCCGAGTCGCGGAGGGGCAGGCAGGTTGTCTCATCGGCGGCCAGCGTCAGCCCGGTGGGGCACCGGCACCGCCCCGTGTGCCTGGAGCTCAGCAGGCAGAGGTGGGAGCAGCCGCGCGCCGCGCAGGGGTTGAGGGCGACGCGGCGCAGGGTTGGGTGCAGCACCTGAGGAAGGGTGGGCTCAGCCTCCGGCGGCGCTGGGGTCAGGGTGGGGATTGAGATGTTCCAAGGGGAGTAGAGATCTTTGGTCATGGGATCAGTGGGATGGGGATGTAGCTCCAGTGGGCAGCTGGGTGGGAGGTCCAGTGGGGTTGAGGGGTCCCTGGGAAGGTACCTGGAGACCATGAGGCTGCCCGTGTCGCTTGAGCAGCACCGTCCTGTTCTTGCCACTGCTCTTGTCCACCTGCTGCACGGACCAGCCCTTCTTCTCCGACCAGTAGAGCTTCCCCTCACATACAGCTGCTGCAAAGGGGCTCTGGACCCAGCCCAGATGCAGGACCTGGCAGAGAGGCCGTGAGGACCCACCGCAGAACCCTCAGGACCCCGTCTCTGGAGCCCCACCACACACCTTCACATGGGTGCCATCCAGATGCACGGAACCGATGGTGCCCAGCTTCTCATCCAGCCAGAAGATCCTCCAGGTAGGAAGGTCAAGGGCCAGTGCTGTGGGCCAGCCCAGTCCCTGGTCCAGCAGCACGTGCTGGCGACTCCCGTCCATGGTGGCATCCATCAGCCGTGGGTGGCTCCCCACCTCTGACCAGTACATCAACCTGGTGGGAAGAGAGGTGCTGGACCACAAATGGGCCACAGCTTCATCCCATGGAATCAGACTGGGCTGGGTTGGGAGGGACCCCGAGGACTATCAAGTTCCAACCCCCCTGCCACAGCCAGGGCCACCAACCTCCAGGCCTGCAGCTACACAAGGTTGCCCAGGGCCCCATCCAACCTGGCCTTGAACACCTCCAGGCTTGGGGCATCCCCCACCTCTCTGGGCAGCCTGTCCCCAAGTACCAGGGCAGCCCAGAGGAGCAGCATGGAGCTTCCCATCCCATCAAGAGCCCGCAGAGCTCCATCCAGAGCTGGTGCAAGTGCCTGAGATCCTTCTTCCCCAGCCACACAGCCCCAACAGCACCCAGCTGAGGTCAACCCAAGACCTCCCCAGCCAGTTACCTGCCTCCATGGAGGAAAGTGGTGCAAGGAGGCCTCCATGTCCTCTTGCCCAGCCTTACCCTGCCAGAGGCTGGAGCACCAAGGAGTGGGGCCGGTCTAGGTCTCCATCCACCACCACAGTGTACTCCGGTGTCCCTCTCCAGGCAGCACCCAGGCGAGTGGCCAGCACCTGTCCTGCTGCCCCATCTGTCCAGTACAGGTTTCTCCCAAGCCAGTCCACTGCTATACAGTCAGATCTCACACCTGCAAAGCACCCCAGAGTCAGCACCCCTGGGGTGACACCCAGCCCTGGTCCCACCAAGTGAGGGGGCACAGCCTGGCACCCCGCTGCAGCGTGATGACCCAGCTGTGGAGAGGCCAAGCCCACCTTTCACCAGTGTGCCCTTCTTGCCCGAGTTGAGGTCCTGCCAGCGGATGCTCTCTGTGTCCAGTTCCATCCAGAAGACCTTCTCCTCCACCAGGTCATAGTCAAGCGAGAAGACCACGCGACCCTTGTCGGTGGACAGCAGCACTTCCTCGTGGCCGCTTCGCAGGCCGTAGGACAACACCTCTGACTGCAGGGCCACCAGTAACTTGGGCTCTGGTCCTGGGGGTAACAGAGAGACACTCGGATCCTGCTCAGTGCTGGTGGCCCCACAGCTCCAGCACATGCAGTGACAGGCACCAGAGCCTGCTGGGACTCAGCCCCGTCACACAGGGTGTCTCCCACTTGGCACAGATGGGTTTTCAGGCTGGTTGTGGGCCAGCAAACAGCAGCTCACAGCTGAGTAGGGGGTGGGTGGCCACATGGTAGCAGGGACAGGACCACTTGTAGGACTACAAGCCTCCCCCTGGGCAGACTGCCTAGAGGGACATGTGCCATGGGGCTCCTGGTGACCCTAGAGATCCAAGGACCCTCAGGGCTGCTTGGCCTTACCAGCGAGCTTGCAGATGTGGCCATCAGGCTCCAGCAGGTAGCCAGGAAAGCACCCACAGCTGTAGGACCCAGGGACATTGAGGCACGTCTGGCTGCAGGGTCCCTCATCCCGCTCTGCACACTCATCTACATCCAGGCAGGAGAAGCCATCCTTGGCCAGCTGATAGCCCAGCTCACACCAGCACCGCTGTGGGGCGAGGGGCTGTCAGGGTCTCCCCATGGGGACACCTCCCGCAGCTGGAGCAGGGCAGGGTGGCTGGGTGAGCCCTCAGACCAGGGCTGCTGGCACTCACAGGGCCCTGGGGCGAGGGGGAGCAGAGATGAGTGCAGGAGTGCTGGCAGGGAAGGGGGCACTGACCCCCCTCGTCCGAGCCGTCCGCGCAGTCCTGACGGCCGTCGCACAGGAGGGACGTGTTCAGGCAGGTCCCCGTCCCACATGGGTACTCGTGGCTCTGGCAGGGAGCTGGCTGGCCTGTGGGCACACGAGGGGAAGGTTGTCCTGAATCTCCTCCACCAGCTCCTCTTGTTCAGCTGAGACACATTCAGCTGCTCCCAGGGGGTGCCCAGGGCTTAGTACAGCCACATCCAGTGCTGTGCTGGTACTTTGGCTTCAGGCTACCCTGACCCCCAAGCCACTGGTCCAGAGGGGCCACAGCCACATCCCGACCTCGCTTTGTGTCGTGCTGGGCACCCACCACAGAAGCACAGAAGCATCAAGGTTGGAAAAGACCTTCAAGATCAAGTCCAACC
>VXBZ01006775.1:2935-22170 GCA_013399135.1 Heliornis fulica
AAGCTCCACATTCTGTAATATATCTGTTGTTATCATGTAATATTTTAATTTTTCATTTAAAGTTTCATTCATTTTTGGTTCCAACCCAAAACCTGTGTTTGAATGACAAGGAATGTAAAGTGTGCTGTAAGTTTAAGCAGATTCTGCTCGCACTGCGTCATTCCTCAGTCAGGTTTAGATCAGTTACACTTGTAATAATCAGGTATATTTGCTCTGCCACAAGTCTTTAAATACTGTGACTCATTACAGGACTCTACATGAGTGACAATGAGGTATCTAGTGTGAGCTCTTTGCTGTGAGTACGACAGCAGAGAACGTGGAATTTCAGCCTTGGGAAGGTTTTCCTAAGCTTGACTGACATATCTTGATTTACTAATCTCTTCTAGGTTATTCTAAAATAATCATTAAGAATTAAAAACATTGCCAAGACTTTGAGCACGTAGTTAAATGACACATTACAACTAATGTCTGACAGAGGGATCTTCCCTTGGATCTCACGTTAAAGCTCATTCTATTGAAAATAGAAAACCACAAATGAAAATTATTTTCATAAACCCAGCACCTGACGTTGCTTATACTTTGGTGTGCAGACACCAGGCTTCTGAGCTCAACAGGAGAGGTCTTTACAGGCTTAAAGCAAGGTACATCCACACTGAAGTTCCCAGCAAACCTGTGTTAGTTATCTTCCTGCTTGTCACTTGTCAAACTGATTCCTCAGCTGCCTTTGGTTTTGACAGATCTACTCACTAGAGGAGTAAATGTTTTGGTAAAATACTCACTTGCAGACAGAAAATAACATTTTTCCAGCCCATATTTGCATAACTAACACCACCACCCCTCTGCCAAAAAAAAAGAAAGTTATAAAATCAGTCCACAATTTTCAATAGGGTTTTCAAGTTAAAAATTCAGAAGAGACACTGTGTTGCTAACATTATGTCTAGGAGACTCCAGCACAGCTGTCACCTGCATGTCACAGTTACTGTTCCCTTATACATCTTCCCAACTTCACTACCCTTCTGTGCAGGGAATTGGGGACAGAGCAGCAGTGATGTGCCACTAGGGCAAAGTTCCCACCTCTTCCTGCCCAGCTTCAGGGTTTTTAGGGCACAAAACAAGTTCAAATTCTTTACCTTCCATCACTGACTTCAGGTTCTGTTTTATTTTCCTCCAGGCAAGGACAGATGGCTCCTGCTCGGGCTTTGCTTCAGAGGCCAGAGAGCTGTTTCTGGAGGGAGCGGTGCAGTGCTGGTGTTTCTGGCTGAGGTGAGCAGCTGATTGAACATAATGAACAGGGCTCAGAATGACCTGGGGACAAGCTACAGACACTGTGCTGGGGTTGGGGTTGGACAGAGGTAGTTTGTCTCAGGTTGTTCTGAGTGCTTGTCTCTTTGGAAGACACCTTTATGTGCTTGTGAGGGTTAGTGAATTGGGATCCAGGGTCTAAGGGACTTGGATGGGTTACTGAGAGCCTGAGTGCTGGCAGCCTTCTGGTATCAGGAGGATTACAGAAAAAACCACTTACATGAATCTATGAGAACGTGTAGTTGATCTTGGCTCTTGTGTCTGGGAGAGAAAAGCATGGGAGAACAAAAGGAATGTCTCAGCATGTCCCTGTTTAAGTGTAGAAAGAAAAAGGGTTCCTTTTACATGATGGTTTACTAGTAAAAATCTAGTTGAATACATTTGTGATGAGGAGTGCAGTGCTTCTGGAGAGCAGATGCTGGGCAAAATGAAAGTGCAAGTTAGGAAAATCTGGAGTGTTACATGAACATGGTTTGACAAAAAACAAATAGGCCTGTCAGAAGCAAGCAATGCATTTGCTTTGCTTTCCCTGCAGTTACCAAAAACTTTGTTAACATAATTATTTTCTTTGCTGTGCAAACTGGACATTTTGCAACTTTAATTTGGATTTAATTAGAGATGGAATTTAAAGGTAATATTGAATGAGGAAGAGAGGGCTAGCAAGCTTTTTGAAATAAAATTAATTGCTATGGGTTAGTTTATATTTATGGTTTGGATATTACAGAAGCAGTTACTCTGAAAACAAGCACTTTATTGAAAGGCCACTAATATAGTTGGAGTTATACAAGTGTGTATGCAAGATATCAGAAAAATACACATTGGTGATATCAACAGTCCCCTGAAGGGAGCATCAAACATCAGTACCAAGTACTGGGATTGTGTGTTTCCTGTGGGCATCGAAGCAAAGTTGTGCTGCCAGCAGGTAAATTCTGACCTGAGCTGAAAAGTCAGGTTTATGCTTGCATGCAAGTCAGGAATGATAAGGACAGATTGGGATAAAACTTTTAAATTTGTTGGATCAGCTTTATTTATGGTACCAGATGTTTCACTCACAAAACCTGTATGCTGCTACTTTTTTTGTGCAAAGCCATTTCTGCACAGGGCAGAGCCTGCTTTATATTGCACCTGGCTGTACAACCCCTTGAAATACAGCTCCTGCACTGACAGTGTGTTCAGCTGCTTTGTCTGAGTAGTACTGGCAACCCCCAAACACACCCCCCAGACCCTGTAAAGCAAGTTGTGAGCTTGGCAGGTGTGTTTCTGGGTGCACTTGCTCTGTGGGGAAGAGTGAAATCCTACCCATGGAGGGAGACACTTGGCTGTGTCTTTCCTGGAGTAGGTGTTTGTCTATTTTTAATGCTAAATGGAGATTACTTTGCAAGAAATTTTCCTGGCTTCCCAGAGAGGTCAGTGCAAACAGCTGACATGTTATTCAGGTGATAGAGTCATCATCTTTGAGCACTCTTGTGGCATAAGCAATTTCTAGTTTCTCCATGAAAGAATTCTGCTCCCACATCTGCAGCTGTGGAGAGCAAAGCAACCCCCAAGCCATTCCTCCAAATCTCTTCGAAATGCTTTTAGTTCCTCAGGTTTGTCACAGTACAGCACGATGGCTGTTACACTGATCACTCCAAGCTGGGACTTTACAGGGAAACCTTCTTTCTGTTGTACTTTGTACACCAAGAGAAATACTTGTGAGGGCTAAATCCAGTTCTAAGTTGCAACAACAGGCTATCAGCAGGCATTATCTGAAGCTCTTAGGGTGCTGTTGGGCTGAACTTCTGAGCTCAGTGTTTTGACAATCTCAAAGAATGGATTACAAAACACCCCAAGTCCCATAAGGACTATAAAAATGAGAGGCTTTTGATGTGCCTTGTTTCACTAGCATTCCTTGTTGGGCAATACCCTTCCATGCTGAAAAATTAGCTGGGAGTCAAAAATCCAGAGTTGCACAAGAAGATGTTTCCACTGCTGTTTTGATAGATTATCTTCCATCTGAAGGCAGACATGTGGCACAGAGCAGGAGGGGACAATGGTAGCAGTCCTCACTGAGGCACATTTTTTAAAAGACAAACTTACAAAATAGGCATCTATTCCAGAAAGCATATTGAGACCTTTGGTTCTGGTGGGAAAATGGTTGTTGGTGGTGCTTTAGTCCCAGTCTTTAGTGTGCACTGGGCAGTGAAAGTGAAAATTCTGCCTTGGAGCCTTGGGATTTGGAGATATCTCTGCTCTGGTCGAGGGGAGCCGGTGTAGCTCTCTCTGGAATCCATGCTATTCCCAGGCAAACATGTTGCAGCAGGACAAGGTGCTGACGGTGGTTTCGGATAGACACCATCCCCTGGAGGAAAACTGGTGTGTGTGGGGATGCACTAGAGCCTTTGTGTGGTGGCCAGTGCAGGCAGGACTTTCTCAGGTTGTGGGCAGGGAGCAGTAATTTCACATCACCTGCACATGGCAGGAAGGGAGGGGTGGGGGGAAAGGGAGGAACATGTTTCATGCTATCTGCCATGGGGTGTGTTTTGGCACGGCCAAGGCTGGGGATGTAGCTTGCTTACCCACAGCAGTTCCCTAGTCCTGGTGAAGGAAACAGCTCTTCATGCAGGTTGGGTTGTTCTGTCCTGGTCCATCAACACACAGACTGGTTTGTTGTTGCCATGAAGTAAGACATCACTAAGCCCTGGCCCAAACCGTCCCAGGCTCCACCACCAAGTACACGTGACTCTCATGAGAGCCACCGCTCTGGATGAGGCTGAAGGTCCATCTAGCCCAGCTGCCTGTCTGGGTGGTAACAAAGGACTTGCTCCTGGAGAGGAGACAGGAACACACTGGGCATGTGGCAGTAGCTTCCCAGGAACAGCCTCTGTACCACCAGTGATTTCTGTTTCGTGCATTGCAACAGTCTCTGGGGTTTTGGCCATATGTTATCCATAGGAGACTCCTGTAAGCCCCTTGTGTTTACAACATCCTTTGCTATGACTTAGCCACAAGTTAGGAGATGAACCACCTCCCTTTGGTTTCCAGCCTGCTTGCTGCAGCCAGGCAGCTGGATGTGCCTGTGCAATCCTGAGGCACTGACACACACGACACTAAACGTGGGTGACTTGGTACTGTGGCTTTTCCCTATAAATATCCTCATGTCACATTGCTCTGAATAGGATGCACTTCCTTCTCCAGCCTCTCAGGAGGGCCAGGATGCTCCCTCAGGAGAGTCCTGTTTGTCACTCTAACCTAAAGTGCTGGATTTTGAGCCTTTGTGTGACAAACCAAGAGGACATTCATCCCTCTGGTGTCCCTGCAGAGCCCCTACCCTAGTAAATCCATGTGTCAAAATGGATCTGCATTACACACCAAATACTTTCAAGCAAACCACTCAGGGGTGAAATTCCAAACAAGGAATAAATGAATAGCAGGATCCACAACGTGTAGGACCACACTTTTTATTTCTTAATTGTTTCTGTACTGCTGTATTTGTCATGACCACACCACACCATGCGTGGGTGCTCAGCAGCAGTGCTGTGCTGTTATCATCACCATAATATTCTTCCTTTTTCTGTCCTACTAACTGACTTTATCTCCACCCACAGGTTTTACCTTTTTTCTTTTTGCTTCTCTCCCCATCCCAGTGGGTCAGGGGAGTGAGTGGGTGGCTGTGTGACAGGGTTAAACTCTGGCTGGCCTCTTAGCAGCCAGCATGGAGCATGAAGGGCTGAGATAACAACAGATCTGCCCAGAGCATGGGAAAGCACTCATTATATTAGCTGAATAGTCACTGGTCACAGTGTTGCACTGTTTGTTTGCATGGTTGTGTCAGGTACGTCTTTCCTCACTTATTCCTCACATCACCTCCTCCAGGGAACAGATGAGGGTTTTCCTTTAAGCTACACTTATCATCAGATGAGATGATTGTCCATGAGAATGATTTGGTCTGTGTATTCAGGGTTGCTCTCACTTCTGTATCTACCAGGAATTATTATCACACTCTCTACCAAATTTTTCCCAGAGAACCAGTCTAGGGGAATGCTGTCACCTTTACCTCCCTCTCACAGGCAGGCTGGTTCCAACAGCTCCTGAGAATTTTCAATATCCTTGAGATGTTCAAACCAGCATATTCCTATGTACCCTGAATGTGTTTCAGGTCTTCTTTACAGTTAAAAATGATGTAAAACATCACCCAGAGATCTGCTCCAGGGGTGAGTAGTTATGAATTCAGGGTATGTGGGACAGCATGGGCAGATGCCTAAGGCAGTGGGCACCTCTGCTGCTTGGAATTTCCCCCTGTACAAGTAGAATACTTGCAAAAAGTATGTGGTCTCTCTGGGAATTCCAACAGTGTTCAGTACCCTTAGAGGGAAGAGGAGGTCTGCAGATCTGGTGACACTGTAACAGGCAGTTCAGCCACTCCAAGCCTGGCGACAGGCACTGCAGCTGGACCAGAGAGCCCACCCGTGCTGCTATCAGACACAGTCTACCTCTAAAACAGTACACAAAGAAATCAGTTCATTTAGTGAGGGATGATGATGAACCAGGACTGTCATGAGAACAGGAGGAATCACAGAATCACAGAATGTCAGGAGTTCAAAGGGACCTCTGGAGATCACCCAGCCCAACCCTCTGCCAGAGCAGGATCATCTCATTTAGATCACACAGTAATGCATCCAGTCTACCTCTGGAAGAGGCAGGCCCAGAGGTCATCACTCAATCCCTGTCCCTGACTGAGCTGCAAGACACACTGAAAGATTCCAGGCACTGTCCACATGAGCACGTTGAACCTGGCTGTTGTGATGCTGGGATAACAGGGCCAGTAGCCTGGGAGTGGAGAGTAGGCAGGGCAAGCAGCTGGGAAGGGGGAACAGGGCACCACAAGGCGATTAGGAAAAAGACACAAGCCTTAATTTCCCTGTAGGTGCCTGGGCAGAAGGTGGTAACTATTTTTCTAAGCTGTGACATGGAACTTTAATGAATCTGGCCCTCTTCAAGACCTTCAAGAAGATTATCTAAAGCTTCAGACAGTGCCCTCAAATGCTGAGCCAACCTCAGAATTTCATGGTGCAGATAGTAAATCTCTTCTGAGTTCCAAAAAATGCAAGACTTTACTAACCACATCTACCAGGGCTGTCAAAACATTACTTTTTTGCTTGTCTGAACAGGAAAATGTGAAGCCAAACTAGCATGGTATAACTGTAATATTAATAATTGTGTTGGAATTACCATAGATGTGAACAACACTGGCCTTTTCTTATTTGCAGAGGTAAGAATGAGCAGGGTAAATAATTTTCATTTCAGAATACATGCCCTTGTCAAGTTTTGCCATCAAATACCACTCAACAATTCATAAGCCACGAGCTCACTTAGTCACATAGGTTGCACTGCCTTTCAGCCTTAGCCACTGCCATGCTTACATCCCTTCCTACATGGCATGTACTCCAGGAAATGTCTATCTCCAGCCACAGTTATTTTCATCTTCATCCATCTCCTCACTAGGTGGTTTGTCTTCTAGGTAGATTTTTAAGATGTGTCAGCTCTTATACTGTTCATTTCAGTCTTTCTTGGTTTTCATCTAACCGTAGCAATAGCAATGTTCCATATATATAAGTCTTCCAGAATGAGCATGGGGTCAATTAATTTTTTTTTTAAATATATATTGTGCTTTCCCACAGAAAAGTAGGATTTAAGGAGGGCTTACAGCCAGGCTTGGTCATGATGTGCTGCCCAGTTCCTGCCCAGCAGTGACTTTAAGGTATATAATGCCCTCCTGCCATTGCAATATACTCTCATTCATGTGCCATGGAAGGAAAACGTTGCTAATAGCTAAGAGATGATGAGTAGTAAACAGGGTGTGTCTGTGGAAAAACCCTGAAACGAAGACTTGGGATTGCACAGAAGTAGAGAGAACTGGTATTTTCTGTGCTTCAGTGAGCTATTGATAGTAAATGTGGAGTTCACCCACAGGACACAGACTCAGACTCACGGCAGTGGTGAGGCAAAGGCATCTGCCCACTGCATCCACCTGCGGTATCAGTATCTTGGCTTCGGTGCAACCACTTCTAGGTTCCACTTTTCTGTTTAGTGTTAGTGTAAATAAGGAGTTGGAGACTATTTTCTGGTGGTACCAGTGTAACTTTCCACACCTTGTAACTGAGATATCTCATGTCAGTGATTGGACAGAAAGTCATTGGAAAAGTAGACAAATAATTCAGGTTTTGGGGAAAATCTCATGATATTTAAGGAGTCTGAAATTGCAATCTCTGCTGTAGCACACTTACTGAAGTCTTTCTCACTAGGAGCAGACACCCACGCTTTAACTACTCAGTGTTCCTTTGTGGGATTTGAGAACAGGCTGACAATGTAGAAAAAAATGGTTCAGCCAGCAGAGACCTGCTGCTGTTTTGCACTGGAAAGAGCTCTAAGCTACAGTTCTGGCACTAAAGGGCAGGACTTGGCTATACTGAGACCCAGGTGCAGCCCTTCTGCTAGAAAAGTGTGTGTCCACCAGAGCTAAAGTAGAAACAAGAGCAGCAGTTTGCTGGAGATGTTCACCCAGTGTGCTTTATGGTGTTTCTTGGTAAGAACTGCTTTTACCACTCCTCCCTGCTGGATGGTGAGGAGATCCACTGGAAGAGTTTTCTCTTCCATTGAGGCTGAACAAATTGGTAAAGAGCACATTCACCTCTAAGATTTTCCAGTCGTGCTACCATGATGTTCTGTTGTGTTGACAAGAGAAGATGTTTGTGTCTGTAGGAAGGATTCCTGAATGTGGTAATTTTCTGATTTAAAGAACTGGGAGGAGAATCCTCCAACAGTGTAGGGCTTTGAAAGGGAGGAGACCTTGGGATATTTACAGCTTCAGTTTCCAGCAAGCTGGGGGTGATAACAGGTCATTACCTCCCATAGAGCAGAGACTCAGTTCCTCACCGAAGAAGGCTCTAAAGTTAAGAGAAGTATTATTTCCCCTTATATCCATGTGGAACACTGCCATCATACTAATGTGACAGCAACAACCCCAGGCACCGTCACAGGCTGGGGCAGGAGTGGCTGGAGAGCAGCCTGGGGGAAAGGGACCTGGGGGTGTTGGTTGACAGCCACCTAAACATGAGCCAGCAGTGTGCCCAGGTGGCCAAGAGGGCCAATGGCATCCTGGCTTGGATCAGGAACGGTGTGGCCAGCAGGAGCAGGGAGGTGATAATCCCCCTGGATTCTGCACTGGTGAGGCCTCACCTTGAGTACTGGGTCCAGTTTTGGGCCCCTCACTTCAAGAAGGACATTGAGGTTCTGGAGCGTGTCCAGAGAAGGACAACGAGGATGGTGAAGGGTCTGGAGAACAGGCCCTACGAGGAGGCTGAGGGAGCTGGGGAAGGGTCTGGAGAACAGGCCCTACGAGGAGGCTGAGGGAGCTGGGGGGGTTTAGTGTGGAGAAGAGGAGACTGAGGGGAGACCTTATTGCTCTCTACAACTCCCTGAAAGGAGGTTGCAGTGAGGTGGGGGTTGGTCTCTTCTCCCCAGTAACAGGTGACAGAACTCGAGGTAATGGCCTCAAGCTGCACCAGGGAAAATTTAGGTTGGATCTTAGGAAGAACTTCTGTCCTGAGAGAGTCCTCAAGCATTGGGACAGGCTGCCCAGGGAGGGGGTTGAGTCCCCATCCCTGGAGGGGTTTAACAGACGGGGAGATGCGGTGCTTGAGGACATGGTCTAAGGGTAGACTTGGTGGCGGTGGGTTAATGGTTGGACCAGATGATCTTAGGGGTCATTTCCAGCCTTAACAATTCTGTGATTCTGTGATTCTATGAGTGAAGCGTGGCCTGCAGGACACAGTGGCGTGAGGGTTCTGTGCTTGAAGTGGCTCCTGAGCTTTCCCTCAAACCATTCAGAGCTCTCCTGGGCAGCTCAAGCGCCGAGGCGTTCGCTCCATATAAGGACAGACAGAGTGGCACAGTGAAGGCTTTGTGCTCTGTATTTCTCCCACATGAAGTAGTTGGTCTTACAAAGGTATTATCATTATGAGTAAGTCTAATAAAGATGTTAATTGTTGCCAAGAAATCTCCTCATGCTGACCAATGGACACCTGCTCCCTCCTGGCCTAGAATGAAGCACAAGTGGCCTTTTCAACCCCCAAGTGCTGCCATTGAAAAGTGACACCCCCCCTGTACACTTCCCTGAGTTTGGCTCTGTGTGATGGAAGGATGAGGTGTGTAGTCACCCCTTCAGTTTAGTGCTGGAATCTGGCCATTTGATTCAGTGTGCCACAAGCCCTCACAGGTGAGCTCTTGTGACTACACAGTTTTCCTCGCAGTGAATCAGTGTTTCCCACATTAGTTCCTACATCTGGCATCGGGGTGGCACGTTTCTTTCTGACGTAGGATGGCATGGGGAGGAATCTGGAGTGCCAAAACTAGTGCTGTAATGAGTCAAACCAGTGCAGACAGGAGCAGGAAGGTTCCACACCCTCCAAGGAATCTTTGCTATTTCGTTATTTTCCAGATTTCATTTCTGTTTCCTCATCCTTCTTTCTATTCCTTTAATCTGGAGTTAGAATGATTAGAGTTGGAAGGGACCCCCAGAGGTCATCCAGTCCAACCCCCCTGCAAGAAGCAGGGACACCCCCAACTAGATCAGCTTGCTCCGGGCCTCATCCCACCTGGCCTTGAACGTCTCCAGGGATCCAGGGGCATCCACCACCTCCCTGGGCAACCTGTTCCAGTGCTCCACCACTCTCACAGCAAAGAACTTTTTCCTCATCTCCAATCTAAATCTCCCTCCCTCTATTTTAAACCCTTTATCACCCCTTGTCCTGTCCCAACAGGCCCTACTGAACAGCCTCTCCCCATCTTTCTTGGAGGCCCCCTTGAGGTCCTGGCAGAGCGCTAGAAGGTCTCCCCAGAGCCTCCTCTTCTCCAGGCTCAACAGAAGCTTTTTCCCACTTTGGATCAGTTTTTGTCATTAATCTCCTCTTCTGCTGTTCCAATGAGCCATTTGTATCAGCTCTTCATGTAGAACCTGTGTTATGTGGGCTGGGAAGCAGAGCACCCTAGGATTAGAGGCCTGAGGAAGGAGCTAAGCAGACTACAATTAACTTTGTTGGAGTTTCCATCTAAAGACTTTTCATGCAGCATTATTGGCACTTTCATTCTTGTTAACTGGATCCATTTCAGACTGCTGACCTGATTCCTTTGTAGATTACTCACAACCTTTATGGTGCCCACACTAACCCTTCTGAATGCAGAAGTCTTGTAGTGGCCACCTATTCCTGTTTTTCTCCCCTGCTTCACCAAGGAAGAACCATAAAGCAGCTCAGCTCACCAAACCTCAGGATCTCCACAGAGGGCACAACCAGCCTCAGCATCACGTGCTCTGCAGAGCCTCTCTCAGCTGCCCTGGTGTGGACATGATCCTGCCCTGGTGCTGTGCCTCAGTGCCTGCTCCCACAGCGATGCTCTGTGGTGGCCAGGCTTGCAGAACCTTGGTGTGAGACACAAGGACAAGAATGCTGCGTGTAGACATGTGGTGTAACATGGGGTTTTGGGTTGGCACCATATAATGTCATTGTCAGCAAGAGTCCCAGGACTTGTGGCTGATTGTTTTCATTCCCCATGCCAATTTACTCAGCACTAATATTATCTCATCACTTGGCCTTGGGTTTTGGTGGTTTCAGCTCCATGACAACATCATTACAGTGCTCAGAGTGCACAGATGGAAATGCTGTGCTGAGATGGTGACTGAATGAGGACAATTTGTTTCACATTTAGGCTTTTCCTTGTGAGAGGCTAAAATTGTGAGCTCATCATGCCAGGATGGGCAGAGCTTCCCAGGAAAGAGTGGAGAAAAAACTGCTACATCATGCTGCAATCCTGAATGATGTGCAGTTTTTATTGCCTGATGACCACTTTGGGAAATCACAGTGCTGAAGAATTCTCATTTGATTTCAAAATTCTTATGTGCTGCTTTTGAAAAAATAAAAACCCAAAAAACCCCAACAAAACAAACCCCTCCAGCCACTGTGTTCTGTTTGTCCTTGGGAGAGATTTTCATTTCCCTTCTTACCTGAGAAGAATGTTTTTAAATGTCAGTGAAAATATATAGAGACAAAACTACTTTTAAGCAAATCCCCTCAAAAAGGACTAAAAAGAGAGGAGAGTCTACTTGTGATGCTTTTACACCTGAACTTGTTGGTGTTTGAAGGGACTGACTCTTTACTTGGGCATCTCCCCCTGCTGCTGCAGCAAGCACCAAGTAGCTGCCTGGGGAAAAGCCTCTCCAGAGACTCCCAGGAACAGAGGACAAAGCCACAGGCCACCCAGTTCTGAATCCCCATTCACTGGCAGCCTAACAGCAGGTAATGTGTGTGCTAATCAGATAAATCACATTAAATTGGGTATTGGCTCCAGGAAGGAGAAATCCCATTCAAAGCATGAGGGTTCCAAAGGGGATGTTTCCTTCACTCTGCTGGACATGATTAATTCAGGCAGAATTTATTCACCAGTCATGGTTGTGCTATGCAGTAATGGTGTAATCTTTCAAGACTATAGTTACTCTCCTTTGTCATGCTATGAAGTTTCTAAATCATCTTTCCATGGTGGAAATTTTAGTTTCCTTTATTTTTTTCAAGATGACATTGCTATTCCTTTGGTCAGTGAAGGATATGAAATCAGCAGCAGGTGGATGACAAGACTGACTCAGCATCCTTTGTGAAACGAAGCATTTCATTGCCTCCTTCATTTCATTTGCTGTATATTCTTCAGCTGCTCATGAGAGCAAGCCACCAGAGCCCTTAGTTTGTATCNTTGTATAGGGAAGATTTCTTTCTGGTGTCCTTACTTTGTCCACCAGAGCCCTTAGTTTGTATCCTGGAAATGCCATCACATTTTGGGTCTTGGGACAGGAGAGGATGACAACATCATGTCTCATTACAGGTACACCCAGAACAGTGTCCTGACACTCACAGTGACCGATAACGAATGCTTGGGACAGAGTAGGGAAAGCAGATAAAGAAACTTCAAACTGTTGCTTCTCCTCTATATTCCTCCTGATGGCAGGATTTTGAAATTGAAGAACTTCTTGACCCAGAGACAACATCTTGGTGTTGAATAGGTCTTACAGTATTTTCCTTCATTGATTTGTCAGTGTTTGAACCCTTGGAAGTATCTGATAACCAAAATTAGGTGTAGTGGGGAAGCCCACAGTGCAACTCCTTGCTGTAAGAACACGTTCCTTTGGTTTCTGCTGCACCTGACACTTCCTACCTTCATTTTTTCCCAGTGTTCTTTTAGGTTAGAATCAGTGAGTGATCATTCTCTGTTCCCCTTGTGCACCATTTAGAGCATTACAGGGTTTTGGAATATTCCTTCTGTCATCTCTTTTCCAGGCTAAAGAGACCCATGCCCCTTGAATTTTTCTCATCCTATGGCTCTTACTCTCCTCCTCATTTTTCTCTGAACTTTACCTTGTTCTGCTGCACAGGTGTCCCTCCTCCTCCTCCCCTCCTCCCATAGCTAGCCCCACCACCTCCCATGGCCTTGTAAACTTGGGTACTTCAGAACTATTTGGGTGCTTTGGCTGGTGCCCTTTCCCATTTGTAGTACAATGCCAGCCTGAGGATAAACAGGCTGCTGCCCCTGCTGGAATCCAGCTGACCTCTGGACAAACACCCATCCTGCAGTTAAGCTCTCAACAAGCAATCCATGATACAAAAAAACCAAGCTACAACCGTAGCAATCCATGGGTATCATCCTTTCTTGGCAAGGGCAACATTTTACCTGAAGGGTCATTATTTACATTAGAGAAAGATGAGCTTGAGTCAAGAAGAGAACACCTGTGAGGGTGATGAGGGTGACTGGAAGGCTGATGTATTGTTTCTGCCCAGAGATGAACAGGTTGAGGTGTTGAAAAGGATGTAAGGGCTTTTACCTGGGGCAGTGTTGGGGAAGGAAGGCAAGACCAGGTCATGCAGTGGGAACAGATCAAGAGTAGAATTAATTCTGGGCAAAAGCAGATTGAAGAGCTTGTTAAATACTTAAGGAATAATATTTCTGCAAGAATATTTGCAGTGGCAGATGTAAGGGCAGGAATGTTTAATCTTTTGAAATGATACCCCAAAGGGCAGCAGTGACATTGGGATAGCAGGTGTATTTCTGTTTCCCAGAGCTTGGAAGGAGGTTCAGGAGGTTCATTTGCTGTTCCTCTGCCCTGCACTCAGTGGTGCTGATCCTCTGTGGCAGTGCAGCCACTGGCCACCTGCTGAGGCAGAAATCAGAGCCTGAGCCAGCGGTTTGGGCTTTAGTGTGGGAGAGAAATGGCATTTACCAGGGGTTTCTCATCAGCACCTCCCACAGCAGTGTGCATGTGTGCTCCCAGTGTCAACCTGGCAAGGGTGCTCTCTGCACAGTAAACTGGTCAAAAAGCTGCTTTATTTCCACTAAACTGAAAAGAAATAGGCTTTTAATCCAACCACTGACAAAACAATCTGCACTTTGGGGCTCGTTAATTGACTAGAGCCACATGTTTTTCAGTACCCTTGGAAGAAGTTTCTTCCTGCAGAACTTACCTTCTGCCTGAGTGAAAGGTTCAGCTTGCTTTGTTCTTGCATCTCCTTAGCAGTCAGATGGTCCTTAAATAGTGTCTTGTGCTACACAGCTGAGGTGTCATCTCCACAGTGTTTGGAGACCTCCAGCGTTAGCATGATGTGATGGTGTCATGATCTGCACACACAAGAACCAAAACACACTGGTGTGCAGATGGGGAGGAACAACCAACACCTCACTGGTGGTGTCCAGATGGGGAGGAACAACCAACACCTCACTGGTGTCCAGATGGGGAGTGAGAACCAAAACCTCACTGGTGTCCAGATGGGGAGTAAGAACCAAAACCTCACTGGTGGTGTCCTGATGGGGAGTAAGAACCAAACCACACTGGTGTCCAGATGGGGAGTAAGAACCAAACCACACTGGTGGTGTCCAGATGGGGAGTAACAACCAAGACCACACTGGTGTCCAGATGGGGAGTAAGAACCAAACCACACTGGTGTCCAGATGGGCAATAACAACCAAACCACACTGGTGTGCAGATGGGGAGAAAGAACCAAAACCTCACTGGTGGTGTCCAGATGGGGAGCAGGCACCTTTAATTCTGAAAACAAGATAGTGTTGGACATGTTATTTAAAGGGAGAAGGAAATGTACTTTAGCAAAGCTCTCATTTCTGGAAATACATTTAAAATCTACTTTATTTTCTTGTAAAAGACACTCAGAATATTACCTACAGTCTAGTTGCTCTTACTGTAAATTGTATTTACTTTTCAGCCCCTGCTGCACTATGGATAAACCCCAGCAGTGATTTGCAGGTGGCAAAAGATTCATAATGCTTTGAAATCTTACACTGAACACTGAAATAATACACCAGTTCCTACACTTCCTTGACTGTTGCCTCCAAGTAAGGTTTTTATTGATATTGAGGAATTATTTTTCCCTTTTTTTTTTCCAGTAAGAACCTCTCTTTTAGTTTGCTTTGAAAACCACAGCTCTCCAAACCACTGACCACTCTTCTTGGATGAAGAGCAATACAAATATCATAATGAATTTCTGCAGGCACAAACCAGCAAGATTGATTTACAAACACCAAAACCAGACAAAACCAGATTCACTTTTAGTGGAAAATAAGATTATTTTTTCTTTGTTTGTTTTTATTTGAATTTTGGTTTAATTTTCACTAGAGAGAAGGCATTTGAAACTATCCTAGAACAAGATTGCCCTGAGAGCTGTCACATGTAATTCACCTCTGAGGAGATGCACCCACCCACAGGCACAAGAGGAGCACGTCCTGATGTCCCCCTTGTCCCTTGGCCATACCAGTTGGCACAGGGCAGTGCTAAACACTTCTGGTCTGCTTCCAAGACTGTCCCTCCAGAAAGCCCAAATGTTGCCCTTGGCAGTGTGGGGCTGAACACACCCTGAGGAACCCAGGATCAGTGTTTGAGAAGTGTGACACAGAACAGTTTGCTCGGTTTACATGACTGAGATGTGTCAGGTAGGTCTGGCTCCTGCCCTGCCCACAGATCAGTTAAACCAAGTGCTCCTGCACTGTGCAGTGGCTCTCTGAGGAAGAGCACTGAAGGCTGGACACATGCCAGTGTTTATGCTGGAGAAAAATATGCCCTTTGGTGGAATAATTCCAGTTCCTAGGCAGTTACCTGTGTAGAATCCTGTTAATTACCCTCTTCACCCATTTGGGGATCTCAGCAGGTTCCTGGCTGTTCCCTGGGGGTGCAGTGCAATGAACATCTCACTTCAGTGAATATGGGCACCCAAGGAGGTCAGAGGAGGGTGCACACAGGGTTGAGGAGTTGCCAGCTGTTCAGGGTGGGTGAGCCACAGCTTCTCCTGCCTGCAGACCTCACTTACACCATCTCCACAGCGCTGCAGGATGGGCCCTTGGCAATGATTCCTGTGCTGGCCAGAGGCTTTGGCAATGTGATCCTGTGCCAGCCTGGCTGCAGTGACACTGCAGCTCTGCTGCCAGCATCATCTCTCTGAGGAGAGGAGAGGGAAGCTTTTAATGTCTGCAGCTGAGCTGAACTCAGAATGAAAACACTGAGAATGCAGGAGGGATAAAAGGTTCATGCTGACTTTAAGGCAGTGCCTTCACTGAGCAAGAGCAGGGCATTGTGATCTCCAGGCTTTGTACAGGATTTGTAAGTTCCCATTGCTGCTACCATTATTTTGGCATCCTTCAACATCAAGTGCAGTGGAAGTGTGGGGTTGCTGTCTCCTGGGAGGAAGGAGAAGCCACCTGAAGAGGCAGCCAGCTACTCCCCAGTCTGGAGGTGAAACCTGTTTGGGCTAAAATTCTATGCTGGTACCTGGTGTGAGAATATTCAGCTTAGAAGCTTAACCAAGATGCTGGGAATGGTGTGGGGGCCTCTGAGGAAGCGAATCTGGGTGAATGCTGGGAGCAAGAAACCCAACAAGCCTGAGGATGGAGTTAGATCATACTGTGCCACACACTGTACAGCACCCAGGTCCATGGAACCTGCTCTTGCCTGACGTTCCTTCCAGACCCTAGTGTGTAGCCCTAAAAGAATAACCCCATCTGCAGGTGTTGAGCACAGAGCACCAGAGAGGTGATGAAGTTATTCCAGATCCCAAGCTGTAAAGCCCAGGGCTTCCCCAGCTCCACCCACTGCAGACCCTGGGACATCTCCCTGTTTCCAAGTCAGATGTCCCAGGTTAAAATGCACCATCCCAACGCTCACGTTGCTCCATTCCTCCTGCTCCTGCAAGCTGCATCTTCAACTTGAAGCTCCTGGGGGTTGAACTCTGTGATATATTTGATGGAGGAGATTCAGGGCAGTGTCAACAACCACAGACAAGCTCCAGATAAAGGGCTCAGGAGGGACAGCAGATGTGTCACCCCAGCGTGAAGCCAGGACACCGCAGGAGCAAACACCGACGCGGTGCTGAGGCTTGGACACATTCCAGACCCCTGACCTTGCCCTTCTCTTGGCCCACAAAACACCTTGTGGGATTTCCTACCAGAGTGGGGATTTCACCCTCTCAGGGGAGAGCTCTGACACACAGTTGCTGGTTAGAAATAGATTGATCCAAACTAATTTGAATACTCCAAACTTTCAGCCCAGGGCCTGTTCTCATAGAAGCAGGGTGAAACGTGATAGCAGCAATCTCCTAACACACAGTTTGTCTAAGTAGATGCGTGTGTGTGTATGTCATAGTTACAGTATGTCATACTTTAAACCCCACATTTTATTTATTTAATCACATGGGTCTGTTAAGTGACCCCTCCCATTCCTTGTTGGTGTTTGGCACATGGCTTTGTCCAGCTTATCCCTACGTTCTCTCTTCGGTGTTTGTACAGTTGTGTAACTGGACTCCTCATTTTTCTCCAGTGCAGGACATCTTTTTACACCTTTACTACTCTAAATTTCTGCATCTAGAAAAAAAAGCAAATCCTTTTCCCTTGAAAGTTTTTTAATTTAGTGAGACTTCTTTCCTTGAGGAGCAATAGTAGGAAAATAGTATCCCTAAAAAAAAAAGAAATAAATTCCTCCCTCTCAGAGGGATATAACTTTTGCCTAACAGCCTAAATATTGGACTTTAAAATTCTGGCATTACAGAGAGAAATATTATTTTATACATCAAGAAATTGTCAAAATTCTTACAACTCAAAAAAACTAACATCTTAACACCCAGTTACTGGCTAGGTAAAGAGGGAGGAGTAAGGAAGAAATGTGTTCTCTGGCAAACGTGTGTTAAAGGGTAAGCCAGCTCTCTCCTGGTGTCACAGGGGAACACTGTGTGGCTCTTCACCATGTCAGCAAGGCTGGGATGTGCTTCTACCTCAGATAACCCTCCTCAATTTCAGGAGTTTGCTTGCTTGGATGTGGTACATCCTCTGGGGTTAACCTCTCTTCACACCAGCAGCTCTGACTGTGGGCTTTAAATAACGTGGCTCTGGGTCTAAAGGCACCTTGGCTCGGAGCAGTGTCCCCAACTCTTCGGGGAGCCGGGCCACCAGCGTGCCCGGGAACCTGCAGCGTCGTTACTGCTTCCCTGCTTCCCACTCAGGCCCATCCTGACATGGAATTAAAAACTCCCCACAACCCAGAATACTTTACAAGAAAATACTTTATTGCATCGTATTTCATGACATTAGCATTTCAAGATAAACCCAGCTTTTTACATAAATACCCATTTCCAAAGCAGAATAAGGAAAATGACTTCTGGTGTATGAATCTGACAGTCTGTCATACAAGTAGACATAAAATATCTAAACCTCTTCAGAACATTTACTGTTCTTTACATCTAGAGTATAAATACCAAATAATTAAATTTAAATGCATTTAACAAGAAAATAACCCCAACCCTAACACGATGCTGTTAGAAACCCAAACAATCTTGGCACAAAACCTCACAATTTCACAGAAATTCTTAAACCCTCCTAAGCACTGAATAAAGCAAGACTTTGGGAGCAGCCTCTGTAATTTCATTGTGCAGCATCTTGTGCAAGCAGACCTCAGGCATCCTGCAGCCAGTCCTGGGGAGCCAGAGTGGGGAAGAAGCCTCCACTCTGAGCCCAGGGAAACGTGGGCACCCGAGGCAGCGAGTGGAGCGCAGCAGCGCAGCGCAGCCCTCGCTTCAGCCGGTTTGTGTTGCCTTGATGTCCCAAAGGGGCGGTAAGATGCTAAGTGACAGGTGACAGCACTCAAACTTCACTCCTCAGCCCCAGGGGAAGGACCACCCACAGTCACCATCACCCACTGTGACACAGCAGCCCCACGGAGGACGTGTCCTCTCGGTCATTAATGCTATTTAGAACCAACAGCATGTTGTTGTTTAGAACAAACAGCATTTAGAACAAATAGCAAAGCCGTTGGCAAACAGCCTTTGGGGAGAAGGAGCTTGCACGAAGGTGGGGGGTCCCCTATCCCCCCACCCCGGTGAGAACTGCAGCAGGGCTGCCCGGAGGTGCCTTGCAGCGCCCGTGCTGTCCGAACACACCACTCGGGCTCCGTCGGTAGCACAGAGCAGGATCGGGCAGTAATAAATACATGGGGAGGGGGATCCCGGGGGATGAAGCCAGGAGCGGGGGCGGCTGCTCTCTCCTCGGGTCCAGCAGACAGGGCGGCTGCGGCGGGGTTCCCTCAGAGCTGGCTGCGGGAACTGCAAGAGGAACAACGGGCAGGGATCAGGGCATCGTCCCCAGAGCGTCCCCGGTGACACCGGCGGTGACTCCTGGAGGAGACGGGGCTCCTGCACGGTGCCCGAGGGTGCGGGGGGTGACACGGCCCGGCTGCCCGGTCTGCATTGTCTCGTGGGGCTCTTCTTCCCCCAACCCTGGGACCTCCTCCTGTGGCACCACTCACTCTTGTGTGGCACCGCTCTCGGGTGGCACCGCTCTCGTGTGGCACCACTCTCGTGTGGTACCGC
>VXBZ01006776.1:0-19995 GCA_013399135.1 Heliornis fulica
TTTCATGCCCCTTCTGCCTCAGCTCATCCAACACCTCCCGTAGGCTCAGCCAAGGACTCCCATCCATCGGTACTACCAGTAGCTTCCCACCAGTGGCCAAAGTGAGCATGGACAGGAGCAGGACCAGCCTTGCCGTGACTCTCAGATGAGCGCTGAGCACCGGGGCCATGTCTGAAGAAATCTGGGGAGCACTGCCCAGAAGGAAAGCCACTGGTGGCACTGAAGCTACAACACCAGCTCTGTGCTTTTAAGCTATCTGTGCCACATCAGAACTTTTGATCCTTCAAGGTATTTACTTTATGATAAATGTGTAATCACCAAGTTGATAAGAGGATGCATAATAAGCATGTCAGTCCAGCCAAGTCCAGAGGCTGGTGCCGTGTGATCAATGGAGTGGGTATACCCTCTCTGTTTCCCTTAGAGGAACAGGAGAATGTCCCAGAAGGAGAAAGGGTGGCTCTGGGTGGCACTGCACTTCTGAGAGCTTCCCTCTGACTGACTCGTTTGCATGTGCAGGGAATGTGTTACATCCACATCCCTAGTGACCCTAGCAGAGACAGCTACCTGTCCCTGGGCAACACATGACCTGTCATACCCTCCTGGAAGACTCCTCTCTAGGAGTCCTGCAGATCCCTATGAGATGTGGAAGAGCTCTTTAGGATGGGTTCTGGAGGGCATATAATGATGAATAGAGAGATATATGATGCTAAGTTTGTCTGCAGGAGACATCACCTACATAGTGTTACATCTCATACCTGAGACTTGTGTTATGGATGAAGGGCTACCTTTGTGAGGTAGCAGGGCAGAGCAGAGTTGGATGAACACTCTTGGAAGGGGTCTTTCCCTTAAATAATCCAGCACCTAAATCTGGCTTCCTGTCACCAGGTGTACAAACACTGGTCGAGTTTCATTAGTGCTCAGGTGGCAAATTACATGTGCATGAAGACATCTGAAGATGCCACAGTCACCTCCACTGCTCAGTGATGGGTGGAATTTCCACATAAGCTTGTTGACTCCATGGGATAGAGGTCATAAAAAATAGAGACAAGTCATAAAGACTGAAGAAAAAGCCTGGGCACCAAAACAGAACAGCACAGATAATCAGGGTGTCCCACAGAACAATAGAAGTGGTTCTGCTGTAAAAACTATATCCATTCCTATCTCCTATGTCTGAGGCACCCAAAGCACATCCTACATCTGAGAGGATAGCATAATCCCTGGGACTGTGTCTATCCCTTCAGTGCTAATTGTGGTGTGCTGGACATGTCAAAGCAGACATGCTCTCTGGCTCCACTCTGTAGGGTTTCGGGGTCTGAGACTCAAAGGGCTTTTAAGGTTTCCTGGGTGCAGCTTGTAAGATAAGTCCAGCAATTTGTCCTGTTGTCCACAAGTTCTGAGAGTCCCTTTGGCTGGTGGTTACGATGGGCCTTTGCAGACCTTCACCTAGAAGTGTTTAGAGCTTGGGATATCAGGGATTAGGTTCTTTATGTGCTGGAGAAAGCTCACGGTATGTATGCTCTGTAAGTACCCCGGGAACACCAGAAGGGGGATTGGGACATCAAGTGGCTTCAAAATCTAAACAACCCACCAAAAAAAACCCACAAGAAAAGAACTGAAAGATGCTCAGCTGGTATTCACAGAGTAGAGGGGGAGGATCACCTCCTTCGACCTGCTGGACACACCCCATGCACCCCAGGATGTCATTGGCCTTCTTGGCCCCAGGGCACACTGCTGGCTCATGGCCAACCTGTCATCCACCAGGACCCCCAGGTCCTTCTTGATAGAGCTCCTCTCTAGCAGGTCATCCTCCAGCCTGTCCTGATACCCGCGGTTGTTCCTTCCCAGGTGCCAGACCCTACACTGGCTGTTATTGAACCTCACCTGGTTCCTCACTGCTCAGCTCTCTGTCCTGTCCAGGTCTCACCCATTGGCAACACAGCATTCCTGCATGTCCCCCACTCCTCCCAGCTTTGGATCACTGGGTACTTGCTGAGGGTGGACACTATTCCCTCATCAAGGTCCTCGATGAAGATGTTAAACAAGACCAGGTCCAACACCAACCCCTGAAGAACTCCATTAGTCACAGGTCTCCAGCCAGACTCTGCTCCACTGATCACCACCCTCTGGGCCCGGCCTATCAGCCAGTTCTCAAATTTACCCATGGATCTTTAAAGACAGCATCAAACTCAACTCTCCTCAGGATGCCTTTGTTGTAGAGTAAGTGTGCACAGAGAAACAGCTGAGATGCTTTTCAGTTTCTGGTACACTTGAAGAAATCTTTCATAAAAAGGTCCCTCTTCAAGTACAGCCCATGCTGTCGTGGTTTCCCCCCAGCCGAGAGCCCAACACCACGCAGCTGCTCTCTCTAAGTGGGGCAGGGAAGGGACAGAAAAGAAACCCAACAGAGAAAGACAAACCTCATGGGTTGGGTAAGGACAGTTCAGTGGGACAGCAGAGAGAGAGATAACAATAATAGGACTTTATGGAGAAATACAGAAAGCTGCTGATACAGGATATGATTCTCACTGAACCACACACCCCAGGCCATACAGCTCAGAGCCATCCTGGAACCATATTGTCCCCAAAACTGGTGTCAAAATCTGGGTGTCATCAGCACTGCTCTCATCCTGACTCCCAAACTCATTCCATCAGCTGCTAGAAAGAAAATTAACTCTACCCTAACCAAGGGTTAGGGTAGAGTTAATTTTAATCCAGTCTTTGGCAGGACACAAGCCAAAGACTGGATGCTTCCATCTACCTCATCCTTTGTGAAAGGTATCGCATACATTTTCATACGACAATTCTCTGATGGATTTTATATGTATGTTTATTTTGGGTGCAACAATGACTATTTCAATGATTCCTGACCACTGGCACCACAAGGAGCTTCCCAACAGCAGCAAAGTTGAGGATAGAGTGGAGCATAACCAGCACTGCTGGGATTCATGGATAAGTGCTAAGCACCAGAGCCATTTTTCTGCAGAAATCCTGTGAGTGCTGCCCAGAAGGAATATCCCCAGCTCCAAGCTTTTAAGCAGTCTGTTATACAGTTCTCCAGTTGTTCTTTAGGCTTATTTTCTGTGTGGAAAATGTATATTCATGGGTATGGTAAAGAGGCAATAAGAGGTGTTAAAGGTCAGCCAGTTTGGCACTAATTTGTCTGTAATAAGAGCAGTAGCTAGACTGGGAAACACCCACTCTTTGTACTGGAGGAACACTGGGATTTAATGAAATGAGGGAACTCGCATGGAATGGTCTGCTCAAAGGTGGCAATCAACCACAGATCATTCAAATGGTCACAAACTGCACCGGGAGATATTTAGGTTAGATATCAGGGAAATTTTCTTTACTCCAAGGGTTGTCAGACGTTGGAACAGGCTGCCCAGGGCAGTGGTGGAGTCCCCATCCCTGGAGGGATTGAACAGGCCAATAGATGAAGTGCTTGAGGAGATGATGTAGGCAGGGTTAGGCTGAGGTTGGATGATCTTAAAGGCCTCTTCCAACCCAAGTGATTCTATGATTCTGTGATTTTATTTTCCCAACAAGAATTTTCAGTATAAAAAAATTCCCCCCCTCCTGCCAGTCCAAATCATTTTCTGTCTGTAATAGGTTAGGAAAAGATTTGTGTTTCCTGTAGGAAATGGTTTGGTTTGTCAGTTTTATATCTTGACACTGTAATGAAAATGGAAAATTAGCTATCAAAATGCATTTCCCTCAAAGGCCTCTTGTTTTGAAGGATGAAGTAGGGGCTGGAAGGAGGAAGAACAAGGGCATGTTTCTGGGTTTTTTTTGTTTTATTTTTGGTAGATATATTTAAAACTGGATTAGCAACTCAGAAAATCCTAGATCAGTCTGGGAAGAGCATGCCCCAAGGCCATGAAAGCAAACAACACTAAATGCACAGACAGGATTTACAGGCAATCAGGCAATCAGCCCTAATTACGAAAATGATTGCACAGACAGTTTATTTTGCCTATGCAGTGATTCACTATGGAGGTTGATAGTACACACCAGGATTTTTAAGAACATTTAAGGGGAAGTGTAAGCCCAGACTGACAAAGCAACCAGAACATTGCCTGCCAACTGACACATTATGACGCTGTGTTTTTAAATTATGGAAGGATGGTTCTGTTAACTGAAAAGATTCATTGTTTTGAAAAAAAAGGTGATTGTGACAGTAGAAGAGTTTCATCTGCAATAATACCCATCTGGCAAACACAAGAGGCAGAGGTGCCTGCTAAGAAAAGCGGGGATCACCCTCACTAGTGGGTGTGCGCCTTGGTAGCGAGACTGCAGTGATGAACAACTTCCACCTATCCCAAAGAAAACAGCTGTGAAAGCAAAACTGCTTAGAACCTGCTAATGCTATAGAAGAGTACTTGCAAGAGGGGGCTGAGAATGAAAATAAACCCAGTTTCTCACCTATTTTTTCTTTACAGTATGTCTTACTGCATTTATAAACCCCAGAAACTCCAGTACACAATTATACACACGCAGAACATCTGCAAACGGCCTCTTCCCTCCCAACCTTAACACATTTTATCTACTGATAAATCTTATATTGTATGTGTAATACTAGTTTTATCTACTGAATTCACTGACATGAGGTAATGGCTTTTTCTTCCCACAGTTTATGCCTCCAATGAAAACTATGTTTGGCATCACTGGCATGGGATACTCAAAAACAAAATCCATTCTTTTAAGCCAAATAGATCCGTGGCTTAAGAGCTCCTTCATCGTTACTGGTCGTCGGAGGACATCAGAGGCCAGAAGTTCAAATGGCAGATAGGCAAAATGGCAAAGAAAGGATTCTGATGACTTCAGAAACAAGTTTTCCACACGCTGCATAAACGTCATGCTGTCCGAGTTGTCTGTAAATGTTCTTGGGACGTAGGAAGGGGGGTCTGGACACTGGGTAGCCTGCAAGTCCAAGCTGCAGGGAAGTCCCCGTAAGAAGATGGGATAGAGAGCTGCAGAGCCAGTATTTGTCCACAGGGCACAACAGGGTCGGTGAGAACAGCATCAAATTTACTCCCTTCAAGGTACTGCATCAGATCCTTATTTTGCAATAAGCCGGTGCAGGAGGAGACATAGATGCCGGAGATGACTCGAACCTTTTCATAAAGCGCAGTAATTCTTTGAAGAAAAGGTCTTCTCTCAAAAAGATCTTTTGCAAATGAATGCATGGTTGCTCCCAGTTCTTCCTTTGTCAAAGGCACTGGATAGGTTTTGAGAGTGTAATATTCAGCTGCCTTCACGTTCAAGTTCACTTCGGGTGCGACGATGATGATTTCATGCTGTTTCTGGCTGAGAGCCGCCAGCACCGAGCGCATGCTGAGCCAGTGGCTCCCATCCATTGGCACCACCAGCAGCTTTCCACCAGTAGCCAAACAAAACAGAGACAGGAAAACCAAAACTCCTGCAGAAACTGAGTAACCGTATTTACTTGCAGGAGCCATGCTCCTAGGAACCCAGAGTCTGCTCATCTGCCCTGACCTAAGAGATTTTAAGCAGACCCACATTCCGCCCTTAACGACCTGGCTTTTCCAGCAAAACCAGTAAACCATTCAAGGCATTGGTGAATCACTGAAGTCACAAAACAACTTGGGGTGGGCAGCACTGGGCTTGGTATCTGAGGCTCCCTTAGGATGAGTCTTTTCTGATTGATTCCCTGTGCTGAGTCATGTTAGACTGAAAATAAAATCAGGCGTTGCAAAACCAAAACCCAAGGTTCTTCAACAGATCTGGCTCTGAGCTTGCTGAAAGCAGGGCTCAAAAATGCTCTCTTGCCTTTCTACACTCTTTCTGGTAAGTGTTTTACAGTTGTTCCAAACTGCTTGACGAGTTTGTGTTTCAAGTATGAAATGACACCGTTACACGGCACGATGATCTGTGCAAATCTTGAGGAGAAGCTCTGATTTCCAGACATCTCAGCACAACAGAGCCAGGCACAACACTAGGTACAACACCAGGCACAACACCAGGTACACGTTCATTACCCTGCAGCAGAGGCTTGCACCAGAGAAGGAAAACCACTGCATACAAGCTGTCATGGATAATAAAACTTTGTTCTCACCCTGACATACCTCCCTGTGCCTCTCTCAAATAATTTTCTTCTTCCAGGAGCAGTAGGAAGGAAAAACCACTGAGTTCCCCTTGTACCTAATTAAATATAGGAAAGCCTGGACAGAAGTAACCAGTAATGGCCTTCTGGATTCAGGGCAAGAGTTGATTTTAAACACTAGGATGTGGTGTTATTACACCAGATGAAAAACTAGAAGTCAGATACCATGTCTGAGCAGTTAACAAGTATTTATGATAAATTTATCTATTCCCAGGATTAGATGTTGCCATTAGATGTAAACATGTGATGAGGCAGAGTGGGAAGACAAGAAGAAACCAGGCTGAAGAATCAGTACTTGTGCAATAAATATTACTGCTGGACCATGATCTTTAGCCCCTGAACAAGATGAGAGCGAGCTTTGCCTTCAGAGGAAAATCTGTTTTTCAGCTGGATCTGCCCCATGGCCTCGTCTACAGGCAGGATGCTGCTTTCCCAGAGGACCAGCTTGGGTTTGTCCCCGAGGAGCCATTAAGCAGCTCTGATGGACAGAGGAGATGATAGGATCAATCACTGCCCTGATAAAAGTGGCCATGTAGTGGGGGTCAAAAGCAATCTGAAAGAGACTTCTGTGGAACAGTGAGATACAGCAGCTCAACAGAAACTAACAGAACTTTCAATGGGCAGCATCAGAAGTAGCGGGAGGAGGAAAGCAAAGCCTGAGGGCAGTCAAGGTTGACTCTGGGGGAGAGGTGTTGGGCTTGTAAAATGCAGATCTACTTTCTTGTGAAGCTTCACTCCTTGTTCAAAAAAGCCTAAGAATTTGGGGGGGAAGGGTAAGAGTGGCAATAGGCAGGAGGAATCCATTCCCTAAGACTCAGGGAAGGCTGGCAAGGGAAAAGAGTTCAAGGGAAGAATAGAGGAAGATCTGTTTAAGTAATATTCACAAAGGATAAAACTTTATCCCTTCTAGGAACCAGCTGAAACAGCTGGGTGACACTCACTAGATTCATTGTCTGCTGAGGAGAGCTGTCTACTCCTGTTTCTCCTTTTTCCGCCTCATCTTCAGCTTCAAATGAAGCCGTTCTACTTACAGCAGAAGCAAACAAGAACATACACCACATGCAGCACCAACAACCTAACATACATCACACACATGCCTTTATCAACTACTTTTTAGAATACAGGTGCCCAGGCAACCACCCATCAATATTTCTCCTTTCAAACCAGGTGTCTCCTAAAGACATAGCTGAGAATTCAGCTGTCTAGTTCTTGTGATGGAGCTGCTGTTAAGCCAAAGTCCTCACCACAAAATATCCACCTTTGATGCACACACAAGGCCACCACTGCAGAAAAGAGCATGTGATGCTACTGCACATAACACAGTGAGTTACTCTTCTGACTGGACAAGCAGCACTTGAGGAAGTAGTCTGGGTTTTTACAAAGGGTGTAGAGTTTTTGGAAGAGTTGCTGTAATTCACTTGCCCTTTTTACACCAACTCCTGGGTGAGGTGATGTTTATGTACCTGACCTCATCTGGAATCAAACACAATGTAGCATGTGATCCTCTCACCAAACAAAATCCCTGTGTTGGGCAGACCCAAGGAAAGGAGGTGGAATCACAGCTTGTTCTCCTGGTCTGCTATACCACTGTTGTTCATGTGATTGGCTATGAAGAAATGGTTAAGCTAAATTATCTCTTTAGGTAAGAAATGTGCATGTGACACTATTAGACCTCACCCAGATCGTGTGGGAACTGCCAGAACTTCCCCTTTTTTATATACTTTTCCCAGCCAGTCACTGACCTGAGATAATGGTTTCTTCTCTCCGCAGTTTATGCCTCCAATGAAAATCATATTGGGCATTACAGGCATGGGATAGTCAAAGACAAAGTCAAGTCTCTTCAGCCAAATGGATCCGTGACTTAAAAGCTGTGTAATTGTCATCGGCTTTTGGAGAAAGTCTGATGCCAGGCTTTCAAATGGTGAAAAGATCATAGTGCAGGTGAAGGACTCTGAAATGGTGATCAGGAAGTTCTTCACCCTCTGAGGAAATGTCATATGATCTGTATTGAGTGAGAACATGCGTGGGACGTAGGATGGAGGGTCCGGACTCTGAGCAGCATGATTGTCCATAGCACACGGGATACCCCGCAGGAAGAAAACAGTAGGGATAGAAAAGTGCAAAGCAATGATCTGTCCACAGGGTGTCAGAGGATCTGTAAATACCACGTCAAATTGACTTTCTTCGATGTATTTCATCATCTCTTTGTTGTACAGTAAGGAACTGCAGGAAGCTTGAAAAAAGGCCGAGCTCTTTCTGAAATTATTCCAGATATTAAAAAATCTGGTCAGGAATGGCTCTTCGCTGAAAGCGTTCATACTAAGCGAGTGCATTAGTTCTTCCATCTCTTCCTTTTTGAAAGGCACAGGATATGTTTTCAATTCATATATCACCGAGGAATCTATCATCATTTTGCTCTCTGGTGCAATAACAGCTATTTCGTGCCCTCTCTTGCTCAGCTCCGTCAGCACTTCCTTCATACTGAGCCAGTGGCTGCCTTCCATCGGGATCACCAGCAGCTTCCCGGCGGCAGCAGGACTCAGGCAGCACACCAAGGGGAGCAGAACTGCCACCAGCATGTTGTGAGTCGGAACCCACGCATGAGAGAGGCTGGGGTGGTTCACAAGCTTTTGTAGCTGTGCTCCACCTATGCAAACGTAGCACTTGGCAGTGCCTTCTGATGATAGCTCTGCCCTTTCGACTTGCTTCGCGTTTCACTGGTTCGTATGTTTGCACACAACAGAGTCATGGTGGGTGATTAATGATTACAAAAGGTTGAGAGGAAGTTTGTGCTTCAAAAGCAGGTTTGCACGAGTGCTAACATGAGAAAAGTGTGTGTCCTATGACTCGCTTCGCTCACCCAGGCTGACACTGCAGCTCACCGCCTCAGCCTTCTCCTTCATGACCACATTGTTAGCTAACAACATGACACCTCTTACCATCAGCAACCCAGCAGTGGTTACAGACATTTACTGAGCACATGCTCTAAGGGGCATGGGAATCCGTGAAAAAACACATCCGCAGAGCGGATGCACCAAAGCACTGCTGGGATTACTCCTCACCGTGGTAGTGGGTCTACAAAGAGTGCACCAAAGCAACTCTTTTCTACCTAGTGCTGGAGCTCTCCATGCCACTGAAGGCTCTCAGAGTTGACACAGATGTAGTAAAATGGTATTTTTTTATAAATACAGGTTTTTTTCTAGTGAAACTGAGTCAAAATGAGCTGATATAGTTGGTCTGGTTCAGCCTGGAGAAGAGAAGGCTTCAGGGAGACTTCCGAGCCACTTCCAGTCCCTCAAGGGGCTCCAGGAGGGCTGGAGAGGGGCTGGTGCCCAGGGCAAGGGGTTTCAGCTGTAGGAGGGCAGAGGGAGAGGAGCTGGGAGGCAGAAATCCTTCCCAGGGAGGCTCTGGCACAGGGTGCCCAGAGAAGCTGTGGCTGCCCCTGGATCCCTGGCAGGGTTCAAGGCCAGGTTGGATGGGGCTTGGAACACCCTAGGCTGCTGGGGGGTGTCCCTGCCCATGGCAGAGGGTCACTGGAGGACTTCGGGGTCCCTTCCCACCCAAACCAGTCTGGGGTTCTACAAATATGCTAAACCAATGTTAAAAGTATCTGGGTTTTTTTTTTTCTTTTAATAACCAAACCAGTTGGTTATTAAAGTACATCTGAAAGCAATGAAGTAACTTATTAATTGATGCAGGCATACCTTCTTTTGAAAATAAGTAGCCATCAGACCATCTTTCACCATTTCTACATGTAAACTCTTCTAACCTCTTATCCTGTTGGGTATAAAACTAAGTTGTGAAACAGCAGCTCACCATTGTACCCAAGATAACATAAACCAGTGTCACATTTCCAAGTCATGAACTTGCAGGTTCCTGGCCCACATCAATTTAGTTCATGGCTGAAGCAGTTCATGAACTCTCTGGGTCCAGATCCTTCTTGGTTGTAAACTCTCAGGGTTCAAATGTTTTATGATAACGTCTCACCATAAGTGTTTAAGTAGGTGCTGGGGCAGGTGCCCTTGGGATACTTGCTCCTCCCAGATATTCGGGGCTCTATATCACTAGCGCAGCTCTGTTTCATGTGCAGTCCCTGCATGCTTATTTTCAAGCCCAGTGGGAAACCTTTGATCCCATTGAGAACCTGCCCTCCAAAAAGATCAGCCAGCTCCATTACCTGTATTGTCCTCATGGTTTACACCATGGGAGTTTTCAAAGTGCTCAGGAGATGGTGATGCACAGAACTGTTGCTCAGAACCTCTGAAAAGGGTGTCAAATGAACACTAGAAGAAGATGTCTTCGAGCTAGAGTGATGGATGAAGACAGATAGTCATGCATGTCTCATGTGGTGCATTTACAGACACCTTCTTGGATCTTTAATATCTGATCAGAAGACTTTCCTGCTCCTGCTTCCTTCCTTTTGGAAGACCCCATGTGTGCACAGCTACTCCTTTTCCTTCCTTCACACACATGTAATCAATTGCAGTGTACCAAGTGGTGCTACAGACCATGGCAGTAAGAGGATCTGCTCTGCCACTGCCACCACAAGAACTAGACATACTTATCTGGACCAAAGGGGAGGATTTTAGGGTTTTCCCCTACATGGTTTCAGGGGTACTCACAATTTGCATTACTTCACTGCTTTCGATCTGCTATAGGATATGCTGTACTTGATTCAGAGACCTAGTTAAGCCAGAGTGGTTAATGTGAATTTACAGTAGTTATCCATGCCCAGAAAACCTTAAACCTGAATTAAATAACCTATTAAAGAAGGGGAAGATACAATTTTAAAAGGCTTTCTTTTGGGGGTTAGAAACTGACACCTTGACAGAGAGCAGACTGAGAGGCTATTCAGAGCAATATTCCCAAATCCTCCTAGCCTGGCTTTGGTTGCAAGGACAGCTCTTATAGAAATGGACATGGCATCAGAAACCTGGATGAAAGGGAAGCTAACTCATCTGCCTTCTGTTGAGGAGGGAAGTTTGCAACTTGCCAAAATTCAGGTGAGCTTCAGTTCATCGAAAGAGCTTATCACGTTCATGAAAGGTACGTGTCACCTGAATTCTCCTATTTGATAAGGCTGTAGGTTTTTCAGGACATGTTACAGTCGGAATGCCAGACAGTAGAAAATAACATTTCTGCATAATTTCTCATTAGAATCATAGAATCACAGAATTATCTTGGTTGGAAGTGACCTTTCAGATCATCAAGTCCAACCATCAACCTAACCTGCTTAGCTTTCTGTCTCTAAATGCCAAGTAGTTGTCTGCTATGTTTTGATTAAGGACACACTAACATTTACATTCTTTCACTTTCAATAAAAAAGCAAAATAAAATTTTATACCTGAGACAGTTTTTTCTTCTGAACACAGTTTATCCCTCCAATAAAAATCATGTTTGGCATCACTGGTCTCGGGAACTCAAACACGAAGTCATACCTCATTAGCCAAATAGATCCATGGCTCAGGAGTTCTGTAGCCGTCACTTTCTTTTGAAGAATCTCATATGCAAGTTCTTCATATTGAGAGAATAAAGGCTTACAGTAAACAAACTCCAGCATATAGACCAGCATGTTCTTCACACGTTGAGTAAAGGTCATGCTGTCTGAATTACTAAGAAAGAGCCTGGGGACATAGGAAGGAGGGTTTGGACACTGGGTAGCTACAGAATCCATGCCGCAAGGAAATCCCCGCAAAAAGTAGACGGAAGGAACTGAAAGATGCTCAGCCATTATGGTTCCGCACATCAGAATTGGATCCGTGAAAACCACATCAAACTTGCTCTCTCTCAAAGACTGCATTAGGTCTTTGTTGTGCAGAAGACTCTTACAGTTGGTGAAAAAGAACTTGAAGGCTTCTACCACGCTTTGATACATTGTAATAATAATATTCAAAACAGACTGTTCAACAAAATGAACATTAATGAATGACTTGAGCACAACATCTAAATGGTCCTCTGTGTAAGGAATTGGATATACTTTCACTGTATAATTCTGAGGCTCCTTGGACTTCATCTGTAAACTCGTTGATGGTACAACCACAACAACTTCATGTCCGTTTTGCTGGAGTTTCTCCACCACTGGGCGCATGCTGAGCCAGTGACTTCCATCCTGAGGTATCACCAGGATCTTTCCGCCTTCAGCAACAATGAAAGATGATGTCAGAAGAAGAAATATCCAAGTCTGTTGGTAAAAACACTGACACGGAGGAGCCATTTTTGTGGAAGTGAAGTGGACAGCTCTGCTCTGGAGGCACCCGGTACCTTTACATGGATGTAGGAGAGTCTGTACAAACTTTAACTTTTCTTCAGGGCACTTATTGACCACAGAAAGAAATATTTAACTTGTCCATATAGTCGTGATTATCTATTGGTATTGCAATTTTTGTATAACAGGGAAGGAGAGCACACTCTACTGGAAAAAAAGAAGATTTCCCCTTTGTACTTTTTGTTAATTTTTAAGCTTGGAAATAAGTCAGCACATGCCTTTCTTCATGAAAGACTAGGGATGTCATCTTGTAATAATAATTGTGGCTAATACCATTGAGTAGGTAGGTACCCGGTGAGGAAATAAGCCTGGTATTGCTTTCAAAAGGTAACCTTTAAAATACACCCAGCAGAATGAATGGGAATTGTAACATCATTTGGATTATGGACTAGCCTGAGAACACCTAAGCAGTATGTAGAAAGTTGAGGTTAGATTCCCATATTCCCAGATTCAGATGCACAGAATTGTAGGGGTTGGAAAGGACCTCCAGAGATCATCGAGTCCAACACCCCTGCCAAAGCAGGTTCCCCAGAATAGGTTCCCTAGAGGAGAGTAGGTCCTGAAAGCTGTCAAACCTGAATGTCCTATGAATATATCACAGCTGCCAGGATGTGCCATGCAATCCCAAATCTGAGGAGAAAAATCTGTTTTGATTTTTATCCTCATGGTACTGGACAAAAAAAAAAAAACAAACAAGCAAAACAAACAACAACAAACCTAAATGATGGGTTCAAGGCAAATGAAGTGAAAGGAGGATGAACCTTTTGGGACACAAAGGAGCCTTAGTCTTTGGTGACTGTTCTGAAAACTCTTTTTATATATTATAAGCAAGACAAAAATTAGGAGGAGGTATGGTATCTTTTACTAATCTCACTGATAACACACAGAGAAAGGTCCAACAAGCAAACTAGGTTTCCAAGCTCTCCTTTCACAGATACAGGTGGTAATGTAAGCAACCACATAGAGATGTCTCTTGGACCTCTTGAGCTACAAGCCCTGACAGAGCTGCAAACTTGACTTTCCTCTTCTCTGTTTCCTTCTGAGCAGAAGCCCAACTCTGATGAGAAGAGAGATCTTCTCTTAATTAAATCAGACAGGAATTTGGTGGTTGGACCTGGAGGTGTGAATCTACAGGAACAAACTGGCCCTAGAGTTCATGTTTCTGTAGGGAACAACTGAGGTGGTAAGACCCCATCTTGGGTTTCCAGAGAAAGCTCTACTAAGGCTGTGTGACCCCTTGTTTGCTGGCATTCCCTGCTATCCCCTGGAAACCTGCAGTGAGCTGAGAACCTTGGTGCTTTGCTGAAGGAATAATTTCTCTTTATACAAGTAAAAGAAAGGCCAGCCTGAAGTCTTTTGGGTGGTGCTGAGGAAGAGGTCCTTGGGAAGGAAAGAGCTGATGCAAAACTCAGCAGCAGCACAAAGTTTTTCCTGCTCCTTCCTTTTATAATTGGTGGTGGGATTTTTAACATCTTTGGTAGAGAGAAACAAACCTTTACAGCCTTATGCAATGAGGTTTGCCTCAGTAGAATATGGGAGGCACAGGGATGCAGACAAGAGTAGACTGAAGAGGATAGTGGGAAGAATGGATGCAGTGCTAGATGGTCAAACTTGAATTGCAGCTGGAGGAGGGAAGGGTTAGGTTGGAGATCAGGGGGAAGTTCTTCACAGAGAGAGTGGTGAGGTGCTGGAACGGGCTGCCCAGAGATGTGGGGGATGCCCCAAGCCTGGAGGTGTTCCAGGCCAGGTTGGATGGGGCCCTGGGCAACCTTGTGTGGCTCCAGGCCTGGAGATTGGTGTCCCTGGCTGTGTCAGTGGGGTTGGAACTCAATGATCCTTGGGGTCCCTTCCAACCAGACCAGTCAGTGATTCTGTGATCCCTTTTCCAAAATCAGCACTGCTTTTCCTTGCCTGCTGCCATGTGTGTTGTCGTTGCATTTTAAGGCAGGTGAACAGGATTGTCGGCTTTCAAGGCGCTCAGCATCCTTTACTTAAAAACCAGACACTGACGTGATACTGGGTTCTCAGAACTGTTGGTAGGTTCATCAACACCTTGAACACTTCATGAGAAAAGCAACCTCTTTCATGTATGGTGATGACTACTGCTTCAGCATTGATAATGAAGAGCTCCCCTTCAGCTGTACTGATCTTAGCTGCCCATGTTAACAAATTAACAGTACGTAGACATGACAGGATCCCTTCTGAGGTTACACAAAGTGGTGTTGAGGTCATACAGGCTCTTTTTGTTTCTTACACACAGAAAAGTGTGTCTTTGTGTGCTGGGTATGTATGTGCCCTTTGAAACTGTTTACTATATGTGCTGGCTTCTTGCCAAACTCTCTGAATTCCACTTTAATTGCAAGTTTCAAAGGACCAGTTAGAAACATATCCTTATCAGAGCCTCCCAGCCACCGCTGGCTCTGGCAGGAGAGTTTCAGAACAGGACCCATTTTCTTAATCCTCATTATAGAGGCACAAATCACAGGGCCTGTATTCAGCTATATTTCTTCTTTACTTAACTACCTACTTAAATCCTACTTAACTTACATGTTAATGTTTTAAGTTAGCCAGTTGTTTATGGAAGTGATGGGTGTATTAGATTAAAAAAAAATCAAAACAAAAACCAGACCCCCCAAGCCCACCAGGAACACCTTTCACAGGTTGCTATAGCTTACGTCTCTGAACTTAACTTTGATCAAATTGTACGAGCTTTGTTTTACAAGCTTCCCCCCCAAAAAAGAAACTTTGGATAAAGATGAGATGTTCCTCAAAGTGTTCGTTAGGGCTCAAAGTCTGACCTCATTTGGGATGTCCCCCTAATGAAGGACCACTTACTGTGCCAGCCCTTGTGCCCTTCTGGTGTGAATCACCCATCAGGGGCGTGAGCTGGCTCAGGACGCTGCCTCGGCCACATTACTAGGTCTGACTGCCTGTGAGCCTTGTATTAAACTTCCAGACACAACAGGACTTTACCAAAAGACTGGTGATGCATTGAACAGGCTGCCCAGGAAGATGGTGGAGTCGCCATCCCTGGAGCTGTTAAAAAAATTGGCTTCCAGAGATGGTTTAGAGGTTAAAGCTGACAGTTGGAATTTATGGTCTTGAAGGTCTTTTGCAACCATGATTGTATGATTTGGCAACTGGATTTAAGTGTCTGTTAATGAATTTGTAATTGCTACTGAGACAGATGCTTATGCAAAGTGGGGACAGGAGGAACCCTGCCTGAGGCAGCTCTGTAGTTATCTTAGTCAATAAAATGCGGTTTTTGTTCCCTCAGGCTCAGGTCTATGGTCTCATGGGAGAATGCAGGCTGTGGACAATGCTTATGGCTCAAGAGGAGCAGGGAATGGGGATTTAATTCCCAGCTCTTGTGCTGGATAAGATTCTCACAGCCAGTTCTGCAAAAGCAGAAGCTTCTCAGCACCCTGATGCCTTCAGGTACTCTGCGGCACCATGTGAGATGCAGCGGGAAGCTGCTGCTTTTTCTGCCTGAGGAAAACAGTGACAAGTGGTGGAACAGAAAGGTCTGTGGCTTAGGATACTCTCCTAGGGGGAAAAATAATTAATTTTGAATCTCTTTCTCTCCCCCTTTCCTAGTCATGCTAGGTTTTTGTTTTCTGTTGAGCAATGGGCTACCAGATTTCGTGAAATTATCCTTATCAGATAATTATATTTCTGAACAGCAGTGAACAACTCAGGGTTTACTACTCTGTATGGATAGGTAGGACTTTTTCCTCCCATATGACTCGCTTCACATTTGCTTATACTCTGTCACTGCCTTGCTGTTGGGCACTGCTCAAAGCGAAATAGGAGCAGTTCTTCTGCTCTCTGTAGGAAACAGAGCTAGAAAAGGCAGGATGACAACACACAAGGGTTTTCAAGGTTTGGAAGATGTGATTTCCCCAAATGGCAAACGCTAGTGTGAAGACAGGAGAGGCCAGGTATGCAATCAGGTATACAGTGGGGGCAGGATGGCTCCACTCTTGTAGCAAGCTACAAACTGTTGGCAGTTCTGAGACCTTCAAGATACAGAAGTAAAGACTTATTATGTCACAAAACCAGCAAGAATTTGCCTCTTAAATTTCAAGGTAGGAAGCACCAGTCCCCTGAGCCTAACACAAGAGAATGCCTCATTTACAATACCATTCTAATATTCTAATTTATAGGATCATCTATTTGCCTTACTCTTTACTAAGTTTGGTGGACTCTGCAGAGCCATATAAAAGAGTATAAATCTGAAAGGAGAGAAAAACCCAACCCCTTCAGCTGAAAGAGGTTGTATGGCAACTGTGTAGTGATCCTATGTGAGCACAATTCAGAAGTGAGGGAGCGATTGATTCCACAGGAAAGAGATTTGTGTCCTGCTTTGTGCTTGGAAAGAAATGTCTAGTGCCATTAATTGTTTGAGAGATGATACAGTAACTAAACATTTAGATTAGCATTAAAAACCCCACAGAATAGTTTAGGTAAAAGCAAACATCAGGAAACAGGTATGAAAAGTTAGCTGAGTTCTACACAGAAGTCTAAATACATGATTTTAGACTAATTCTTCCCATTTCAACATTATATTTATGTTTTACCATGACCTACAAGCAGAAATAACTTAACATATACAGTCAGTTTGGAAACCATATGTCATGAAAACACAACCAAAGAACATTAAGTTACTTTGCTGAGCCTAGAGTTAAAAACAAAAGACTGCTCCAGGAGCACAGTCTTTGGATTGGATTGGTTTTTTTTATTTTGGTCAGGTGAAACAAATAGATGTTGGGCTTCATGAAAATACAGTGTGTGTGTGTAAGTCCAGTTACTTGTAAGGGACAGATGAAGTCCATTATTTTGTTGGACTGGTCAGAAAATCCTCATTAAATCAAATAAGTCATCTACCTCCACTTGATTTCAGCTTGTGGAAAAACAACTGCCAAAATACGGCTGTATTAAATAATGAAATTTAAATCAGAAATAACAACAAAAACCCCAGCCACTAAACTTCCAGAAACAATGTAATTACTTCACTGGAAAAAGTGCAATTCGGATGAAACAAGGACATACCTTAGACAGTGGTTTCTTCTGAGCGCAGTTTATACCACCAATAAAGACCATGTTGGGCATCACTGGTCTGACATACTCAAACACAAAGTCGAATCTCAGAAGCCAAATGGAAGCAGAGTTCAGGAGGTCTATCAGGGATACGTCTCTCTGAAGAACTTCAGAGGAAAGCTTTATTGCATCGGCGTAGAAGCCGTTACAGTACCCAAGCTCCAGGAGGGCAACTAGTGCATTTTCCACTCTCTGGAAAAACGTCATGTGGTCCGAGTTGAAGGTAAACAGTCTCGGGATGTAGGAGAGAGGGCTCGGGCACTGCGGTGCTTTGTAGTGCAAGCTGCAAGGAAATCCTCTCATAAAGAACACAAAGGGAAGAGAAAAATAATTAGCGAGTGTCGCTCCGCACAAAAAAACAGGGTCTGTTAGGACAGCATCGAAGCTGCTCTGATTCAGGTACTGCAGGGTCTCCTTGTTGTTGAACAGGTCCTTGCAGTGAGTGAAGAACGCGTGGAAAACATTCACCGAGGTGTTGTACAGTGCCAGAGTGTTCAGTGGGAAAGGCAGGTCCTTCAGGTGGGTGGCAACATACTCCTGAAAGGCATTATCCAGCTCTTCTAACGTGTAAGACACTGGGTATGTTTTCACGGTGTATGCCTCTCTTGTCTTCATCTGCCAGCTTATTTCTGGCATAAGCACCACCACTTCATGTCCTCTCTCGGCGAGCTTTTCAACCACTTCCTGCATGCTGAGCCAGTGGCTTCCAACCATGGGCACCACCAGGAGTTTCCCTCCATCTGAGAAGCTGGGAAGGAAGAGGATAAAAATCCAGGTACAACAAAGCCTCAAAGACATCTTCCCGCAGTCGTGACACAGACTGTGTCTCCTTCAGCAGCTGGAAGATGTTTTTGAAGAAAGCCGATGGGTTTATCTGTAGAGTTGTGCTATCTGTGTTAATGATTCACTACTTCAGGTTGTGGATTGTTTGTTTTTTGGTTTGGGTTGTGGTTTGTTTTGTTTTTTTTTCATTACTCATAAAGCCAAATGGAGCAACCCTTTCCCGTGATGAGTCACTGGAGTTCCTCAGCATTCAGCCTAGAACTAGCTCTTCAGCATTCAGTTGAGAACTAGCTCCTCATAATGCTAGCTAGATTTTTTGGGACATTTCTCTGTATATCATTGATGTGCCCTGTCTTATGACTTGGCCAGGACCAAAGAAGGCAACTCTGGTGTAAGCAATTCCAACATCACAGTAAGAAATGAAAACAGCCTCAACAAATTTTATTGCAGTTGTAGACATGAATGTTCAGATAATTTCTCTGAGGAGAGCACAGGGAATCCTCATGATAAGGTGAAAGGACAGTTGAACCAACTCTTCCAAGCTAGCAGGAATCTCACAGTCTACAAAGACACCAAGAAAAGGCACTGAATGTGACTGACCTGGCAGCTGAGGTAGCAGTGGAGAACCAGGCAGCCTCTGTCCCTCAGGCACACAAGGTTGTTTCTCTCCCTTCTGTACAGTGATCAATGCAAAGAAATTAATTATGTACTGTTTTCTTCACGTTTTCTTATCAGTCTTTTTATTTCTTTTCCCTCTTTTACCACTCTGTAGTTTTCCTTGTGGAGAGAAACAACTGGAAAAGTGGCAGAGAGCAGTTTTCTTTCAAGATGACTTTAGAAAAGTCATCTTGAAAGATGTCATCTTGTCTCACCTCTGGAGACATCCAAACCTGCCTGGACATGTTCCTGTGTGATCTGATCTAGATGATCCTGCTCAGGCAGGGGGGATGGACTAGATGATATCCAGAGGTCACGTCCAACCCCCCACATTCTGTGGTCCCGTGAATCTGTGAATGTATGGACAGAGGGGCTGTGCTGGACGGAGGGATGCTGAGTCTGCACGAGTGCTGCCTGTGGCTCTGCAACCTTGCGGGCACGATGAAGCTGCACCAGGGGAGGTTCTCTCCTGAGAGGGGGGAACAGGCTCCCCAGGGAAGTGGTCCCAGCACCCAGCTGGACTGAGGCATCTGGACGATGCGCTCAGTCCCACGCTCTGACTTAGCTGGTCCTGTGTGGAGCCAGGAATTGGACTCGATGGTCCTCACGGATCCGTCCCAGCCCAGGATACCCTACACCCTGTGACTCTATGAGGTGAGCGCTGTCGGCGCGATGGCGGAGCGCCGCCACCCCCTCCCCTGCAGAGAACTACCGCTCCCAGGAAGCCTTGCGGGGCCCCGCTCCCCGAGGCTTGGCCAGCTGCGGCCTGTTTGGTCTCGGCGTGCTTTGCGCGGCGCCACAACAAATATGGCGGCGGCCGCGGGGCCGCGGTGGTAGGTGCTGGGTTGGTTCCCGAGCCGTGAGTCGGGTTAGGCGGCGGTCGCGCTCCAGCAGCCGGCGGGCCGGCCACCCCTGGGACACCGCTCCTGGCTCTCTTCCTTCTCGGGGTACGGGTGTGATCGCGTCTGGAGGCTGGGCCCGGCTCTGCGGGAGCGCCGGGACTGGAGTTTGTGGGAGGGGGAGAGAGGCGGGGGGAGCCGGGTGAGGGCAGCCTGGGCGGAGGGGT
>VXBZ01006776.1:20024-35716 GCA_013399135.1 Heliornis fulica
GCGGAGAGGTGCAGTCTGGTTCGTGGTGGGGGTGCGCTGGGGTGGGATGAGAGGTGCCAGGCCCACGTTCCGCCATCGGAGGTTCCTGTGGGGGCTGAGGGACGCAGGGCAGGGGTTTTGGAGGGGGGTTTGGGATCTCCCTTCGTGGCGGTGTGACCCGGGTACGTGTCTGCGTTGGCTCTGCTTTGTGAGAGGGTTGGACCAGGCACATGCAGAGATTCACACAACCACGAAATGTGAGGGGTTGGGGACGACCTCTGGAAATCATCTAGTGCAACCTGAGCAGGATCACCTGTATTAAATCACACAGGAACGTGTCCAGATTGGATGTGAATGTCTCCAAAGAAGGAGACTCCACAACCTCTCTGGGCAGCCTGTTCTAGTGATCTGTCACCTTCACAGGGAGATAGTTTCTCCTCATGTTCACGTGGAACCTCCGCTGCTCTACCTTGGACCTGTTGCCTCTTGTCCTGTCACTGGCCATTGCTGAGAAGAGCCTGAAATTCACTCTAATCCAGATTACTCTATGGTTTTGGAGAGGAGACATTTTTTTAAATCCTGTAGGGGAAGGAAAGGTGCTAGCAGCAGTGTTTGGAAGCTCCTGAAATAAGGAGCGAGGGAGGATTTGGCAGTGTCCTGCTGAAGTGCTTTCCTGGAGTGGTGGGTGGTACAACATGCTGCCAGTAAGATGATGGCTGTCTCCTAGATAGGCCCCTTTTTATGGGGAGCAAACCTATTTGGAGCGAGCTGTTGAGTCTTCAGGCAAGGAAAATTGGAAAGACCAAGATCTTTAGGTGGTTAAAGTACAGTAGGCCTGACTGAAATATAAAGGAAAGGTGTGAGACGCTTTGGAAAGAGCACTAAAACCTGCCATTTATGTCTTGGAGCATGGGAGGTGGAACCTTTATGTGTTTTGGGCTTTTTTTTTTTCATGTGATCGATGTGTAAGAGGAGAAAAACCTAATGCAAATTGATCAACATGAGGTTTTTCCCTGGCTGTATTCATTTAGAAGGATCTCTAGCCATGTAACTGTATTCTGTGGGGGTTTATAAGGGGGTATTTATGGCATGAAGTGCTGAAGAAGCATTGTAGAAGAAGCAGAGTGAATACTGCCTGGCAGCTTTAGACTCCATTGCTCTGAGTGTAGCCTTTTGCCTAAAAATTGCTTTACTGTCAGAAGGATTAAACTGAGCTAAATGGAATATTGTTTTATTCAAAGAGTGTTAGGAGATGCCTGAAGATCAACTGATTGGCAAGGGGGTTGTCAAGGAAGTTGTTGCTTGGTTTAGTAATCAAGCATATGTGACCAGCAGGTTGAGGTGGGGGAATCTTCCCCTCTGCTCTGGGGAGACTGCTCTGCAGTGCTGTGTTCAGCCTGGGGGGAGGTTCACAGGACAAGGACATGGAGCTGTGACAGTGAGTCCAGAGGAAGCCACAAGATGATCCAAGGGCTGGAGCACCTCTGCTATGGAGTTGGGCTGGGAGAGCTAGGCTGGCTCAGCCTGGAGAAGAGATGGCTGCAGAGAGGCCTCCAAACCCCTTCCAGTCCCTCCAGGGGCTCCAGGAGAGCTGGAGTGGGGCTGNCATGGCAGGGGGCCACTGGGGTAGTTGGGAGTCCCTTCCCCACCAAAGCAGTCTGGGGTTCTATTTTATGAATCTGTAGTTAGCTACAATATAGGAAATGGGAGATCAGCTGTCACAGAAGGGAGTGAGGGGGAGTTCCTTCCCCCTTCCACAGGTCTTTGCTCAGACCTGTGTACAGCATATCATAATCAGGGGTTTTATTTTGCCATTGAGTTTCTGGCTGTCAAACATCTGGAAGCAGAAATAATATTTTCATAAAATACCACATTTATTATACTCTTCCCTTTTGAACTGGTCATGCTTTTTGTATGCAGGGGCTTGGTGAGAGGCAGTGTGGGGATTCTGGTGACTGTGAGAGGCATTATCTACCTTTCGTGCAGGAAACTGGGCAGCAAGCTCTAGCTAATTCGAGGTGTTTAGAAGGACTTTTTTATCTTGCTCTGTGTGTGCAAAAATCAAGTGTGATGTATTGGACTCTAGTAAGAAGTCTGTTTGGACCTGTGGTTGCATTGGTGCACACTTTTGTATGGATCTGTTATTCGTTTTTAAAATGACCAGAACAAGGTGAAAAATATCCTAAACAGATTCTGGTGTCAGGGCTGAAAGGTTTGTCTTGGAGAACTAGAGGTGGGAGTAGTCAATTGTGCTTTTTTCATGTTAAATAGTTTATTTTATTCTTTTTTAGAGACTGTTTTGCCTTCACAATGTTCGGTGACTTATTTGAAGAGGATTTTTCCTTTATTTCAAACAATCCCAGTGGAAAAGGGAAGAAATCGAAGCCCAGAGATACTGAGCCTCCAGCTCCCAGGGATTTCACCAAACTAAGTGGTATCAAAAATCAGGGTGGGACCTGCTACCTCAATTCCCTTCTGCAGACTCTGCTTTTCACACCTGAATTTAGAGGTAATGTGTTCAAAGGCTTGTCAAAACCATGTTGAAACTGATACTTTCCAGTGACTTGTGTTTCTCGTTATTTAAGAAGTGCCACAAACACAGGCTGGTTTTGGGAATGGCTCACTTCAACAAAGTTATTGCACAATACTCAGTGCTGCTGGGCTGTAGAATTAGTATTGTAACTTCCACACTAATTGTAAATGCTACATTTCCTTACAGGCAGGCAGTCTACAGTTTGTGTAAGTGAGAGAGGTTATTGCTGTCCATAAAGTGTCATTCAGTTTTTATTCCAACCACTATAATTCCTAAATAAATACTTCTTTGCTGTTGTCTTGGTTTTGGCTAGGGTGGAGTTATATTGGCTGCTGGATAGAAAATTAACACTGAGTTTGGGAGTCAGGAGGAGAGCAGTGCTGATGCCACACTGATGTTTTAGTTGTTGCCAAGCAGTCAGGGGCTTCTCTGTTGTTCACACTGCCTTCCTAAGGAGACTGCAGGGGCACCCTAGGAGGGGACACAGCCAGGACCGGTGACCCAAACTGGCCAAAGAGCCTGTTCCATAGTAATTTTGTCATGCTCAGCATTAAGGGGTGGGTGGGGGGAAGAGCACATGGCTCCAGGCCAGTTTTGGGGATGGTCTGGCTTCAGGATGGCTCTGAGCTGTGTGGTACAGTGAGAAACTGCACTGTATATTGCCAGTTTTGTATTTTTTTGCTGTAAAGTCCTATTAGTGTTCTCTCTCTCTGATGTCCCAGTAGACTACCCTTATCCCAACCCATGGTGTTTGTCTTTGGTTTCCTCTTCCCTTTTCCCTCCCTTCACCCAGAGAGAGCGGCTGTGTGGTGCTCAGCTCACGGCTGGGTCAAAACCAGGACAGCCATCTAAACACCTCCACGCTTTTTGTTAGTTTGAACCAGTTGTAAGGATGAAAGATACTCAGAAGTCTAGTCCATAACTTGCCAAAAAGAATATCATTGTAATGCCTGCAGTTAAATGACAATAAATCCCTAAAGAGGGGACACTGAAGTTGGTGTTTCTCTTTACGATTACAGAGGCGCTGTTCTCTCTAGGACCTGAAGAGCTCGGGAGTCTGGATGACAGCAGTAAACCAGATGCAAAGGTATTGAAGGTTTTCTCACTGAATTGATGTGAAGCCTTTGATGAGAAGGAATGAAAGTGTAATTTTGATACCAGAAGGCAGTCAGGGTCGCTGATACCCCAAGTTGCACCTAGAGTGTAAAACTTTACTTTGAACGGACAATATCAAACCTGGTTTTGCTGAGCTTGATAGCAGGGATCAGCTTGTCTTCAAGGGGAGCAGGAAAAATCAGTTTTATACAGTCCTTTCATAGACTTCTGTGATTAAAATGACAGTGCTCTGACTTACTTGTCACCAAATGACAGCCTAAACGATTGCCCTGAGGTTGCCTGAAGGTTTTAGCAGCCTGCCTGTACACAGGCTGGTCTGAGACTGGAATTTAATTGTTGTTTCAGAATTGCTCACTAATTAGCTACAGCATCTCCTTCTTCAGTCTCATGTTAAAGTGACACATCTGGTTATTGGAAAATTTTGTTTCTTTGTAAGTCAGAGATAAAGCTGGGGTGCTGGTCTAACTTGCTGACATTAACTATTCTCCTTCTCCTCTCATTCCACCACACCACCAAACCCTTGACTAAGCAAGGAGTGGCCTGTGTTGAATCAGTGTGCTGTGATCCTTGTAGCTGAGGTCTTGGGGCGTAATATTCAAAAAAAGGTTGGAGAAACCTGTCTTTTTTTTTTTATGATGGTGGTGGCCTAACTTTAACCCAAGCAGGTTTGCTTTACACTTTCCATGATTATCTTTGCTAAAGTAAGATGAAGCACTGTAGGTTTTTGGGGATTGTCTGACTCTTGTTTTGGTGTGAATTTGGGTAACCTGTGTTGTGAATGCTGTAGACTGCAGTGGTTTATTACAAGTAAACTTTGAAAGAAAAATAAATTCAGTACTTGTATTACAAAGACTCTTTCTGATCTGTATCTGGCATGTTTTGGGGTATTTTATTTCTAGGTTCGAATAATTCCATTACAACTTCAGCGGTTATTTGCTCAGCTTCTGCTCTTGGACCAGCAAGCTGCATCCACAACTGACCTTACAGAGAGCTTTGGGTGGAACAGCCACGAGGTACAGACTACACCATCACTGATAAACTTTTCCCTGAAGGTTTTATTGAGTGTGACATTTGCAGAAGTATCCTAAAGCTGGGGAGACAGCGTTGCATTGGGTCGGTTGTTGTTAGGGCCGTTCATTTGCAGTAAGCGACAGAAGAAAAATAGTTCCATTAAAAAGTCAGTAGCTTTTCCTTTGTTTTTACAGGAATGTTTTTGCAAGAGTAATTCCAGCAGTTGTCCTCAAATACTACTTAAGTTTTTGCCTAAACTGAACTGTGTAACTCATCTTGGAATTCAGTCTAAATCTACCCAAGTGAAAGTGTTTATGTGGGTTATAGTTTATGTACGGGAGCTACGTGAGGAGCATGATTGAATTCAGAATAGCAGTAATAAAGGTAGCAGTTTACTACTCCAGGTAGCATTTTTGCCCCACTTCATATAGTTGGTTTTAAGCAAAGCAGAGGGCACTGTTTTATTTCTTCAGGTTTGGTTTGGCTTTTGTTTTTATTGTGCAGGAAATGAGGCAGCACGATGTGCAAGAATTGAACCGGATTCTTTTCAGCGCTTTGGAAACTTCCCTTGTGGGGACTTCAGGTCATGACCTCATCAACCGATTGTACCATGGGATTGTTGTCAACCAGATTGTTTGTAAAGAATGCAAGAATGTCAGTGAGAGACAGGTGAAGTGGCTGATGTTCTGGTACAAGTTGCTGTTCACAGAATCCTAGGATCTCCTGGGTTGGAAGGGATCCATGAGGTCATGGGGCCCATTTCCTGGCTCCCCACAAGACCAGCCAAGTCAGAGCAGGGGACTGAGAAATTGTCCAGATGCTTCTTGACCTCAGTCCAGCTGGGTGCTGGGACCACTTCTCTGGGAAACCTGTCCCAGTGCCCCAACCCCCTCTCAGGAGAGAACCTCTTCCTGATACCCAGCCTAAACCTCCCCTGGCACAGCTTCGTGCCGTTCCCTCGGGTTCTATCCCTGGTCACCAAAGAGGAGATCGGTGCCTGCCCATAGTGTGTAATGTTTAGGGTTCTGCAGACTTAAAAACATGACAGTTATGCATGACTTTGTATTTAAGTCTTGGCTGGCATCTTCTAAACTGCCTACGTCAGGCTGTGACTCAGAGGTTAAAAAAACCCAAGTGTTATTGCACCTTCTGAGCTGGCAAGCGGTGCCTGCAGTAGATGTAGTGACTGCTGAACAGGGAGATAACAGTAAAACAGTCTTGGCAGTCTTTTGCAGTCTTTTACAGTCTTTGTAATATAAAAAGTGTGTATGGGGGGTGGTTTTTTTTTCTTTTAAAAAAATAATTTATTTGGATTCTGGGGAGTTTTTCCCCATTGGCAACAAAAGCCAAATAAATGTTGACATTTACTGTGGTGAATGGGATGAGTGTCTATCTGATGTACATGAACTCACACCATTTCTTGTTTCCCTTCTGCACAGGAAGATTTCTTAGACCTAACAGTGGCAGTAAAAGGTGTTGCTGGCTTGGAGGAGGCCCTGTGGAACATGTATGTAGAAGAAGAGTACTTTGAAAATGAGAACCTGTATCGATGTGGAGCCTGTGATAAACTTGTCGAAGCTTCAAAGGTAATTAGTGGTTTTAATTTTTTTTTTGTGTGTTCAGCTTGATAGTGATTCGGAACTCTAACTCCAAAATAAACCCAATCTGTATCTTTAATCAGATGGTATATAATACAGGGATGCCAAAATCTGACTAATTTGTTTGTTTTAAAGATTGCTGCTATGTCAAGAATGTCATGACTCGTTTCTTGACTTGAATGTTGTTGCAGTGTTTAATCTAGGTGGCACTGAACAGCGTGGTGTGTAGTTTTGAGAGTGTTGAGTTCACATAGCTCTCCTGCTCTTGGCTTTGGGCATGTTGGAGGATAGGCTTAAGGATAAGCTAGAGTACAAAGGAAAAATGAGTAGATCCATGTAACCAAGAAAATCCTGGAAGTTCTGTGAAATGGGAGAGAAAGATAATGAACAACTGCTATTCTGCAGAGGGAAATAAGTTCTGTTGAGCCAGGTATTGTATTGTTTCCCTAATGCTGAACAGGTTCTTGCAGTAATAAATTAACCCCTCAGTGTTTGGTGCTGGAAGCTTCAGGTAAGTAAGACTGCTCATGCAAGGAACCAGCCAGCTCTTCTGATGTGTTAGACACTGGTTGTTTTTACAGCATATCCCTGTGCTGTTCCCATCTGCCAATTTATTTCTGGTATAACCACTACCCTGTCCTGTTGGCTCTCGGTGAGCTTTACAACCACTTCTTCACACTAAGCTGGTGCCTTCCAGACAGGAGTTTTCCTCTGTCTGAGAGGCTGTGAGGAAGAGGATGATAAAAATCCAGGCACAGCAGAGCCTCAGAGTTGTCTTCCTGCAGTTGCAGAAGATTCTCTTTCAGGCAGGAGCTTGAAGATGCTTTTGAAGGAACCTGATGGGTTTATCCATAGAGTTGTGCTGCTCTGTCATAAGCTAGTGAGCAATTTACTGCTTTAGTCTCTGCTAGATGTGGGTAAGAGCTGTTGTTATTGAGTTATTTGGGGTTCTTTTACTTAAAATGACTTGTCACTGCATGTGGCTTTACCTTTTCTTGTGCTGAGTCATTGGAGCTCCACCTTGGCCCTGTTTATTGGCTCATGACAGTTTGGAGTGATTTCCCCATAATAATGGTGGAATTCAGTGATTTTTTTTGTGTTTTGTCACCCACCTCTTAGCCCGGACCAGGGGAAGGCAGCACAGTGGCATCTTTTGGGGTGTTGTATGTCTTTATCATCCTGAAAAACCCCATATTTCAAAGTGGTGTTTCATTTTCATTTTTGCTAAATTTTCTTGTTGGTTTTTTTCAAATAAAAAAGGGTGGAATACATCACAGTGGCATCTTGAGGAAGAATGGTATCACATAGATGTGTATCACATTCCCACAGAGAAGCAGACATGGGCCGTTGGTGCTCTCTGCCTTTGCTGTACTCTGCCCTCTCAACAGCAGTGAAGCTCTTTGGCATACTGTGGTGACCTTTTTGCAGCAGGATGAGTGTAATCCAAACCTTGCATCACCCTTTATGTGGAGGGCAGTGGAGTGCAGAGGCAAGCTGAGGACAGGCCACGTTAATCGGGGACCCAGGAGTTTAGGAACATTCGTTGGTGCCTCACGTGGCTTGTTGTAAGGGCTTGTTAAACTTTGCTGGTTCAAGGAGAGATAAGAGCTGCTTGCCTCTCATCTGTGGTCATCCACACAAGAAGAGAGTGGGACTTTGAATTTGGGTAAGAAGCCACGTAGCTGGGGATGGCCAGGGAGGAATGGAGAACATCAGGACAGAGGGGCTGTGCTGGACAGAGGGATGCTGAGTCTGCACAAGTGCTGCCTGTGGCTCTGCAGCCTTGCGGGCACAATGAAGCTGCCCCAGGGGAGGCTCTTTCCTGAGAGGGGGTCAGGCACTGGAACAGGTTCCCCAGGGAAGTGGTCCCAGCCCCCAGCTGAGGGCGGGGGGATCATCCAGACCCTTCTTGACCTCAGTCAAGACGATGGACGATGTCCATCAAGTCTGAACGATGCATCAGTCCCATGCACTGACGTGGTCCTGTGTGGAGCCAGGAGTTGGACTTGATGGTCCTTACAGGTCACAGCTCAGGAGGTTCTAGGATTCTATGAGCATGGTCAGGCATGGTGGCAGCACAGGGAGGGCAGCTGCCCAACAGTGTGGCCAGAGGCTCACACCTACCCTGTTTCCAAGACAGCGTGGCCACAACCTACCCACTCCATTCCTGCCTTCAACATGCTGTTGCTCTTTAAGTGTTATTCTTCCACCATTTGGGGTTTGTGGTTTGGTTTTTTTTTGTGGTTTTTTTTTTTTTTTCTGTTTGGGGTTTTTGGCTTGTTTGGGTTTTTTTTTCCTGTCTTGGTGTGTGGAATATTTAGGAGTTGAAGAATCTTGTGTTCCAGAACCTCATCAAACTTTAATTGTACAGTCCAATCATGACTCAATTAGAAAACCATGCAGAATCCTTTGTGCTGCTCAGCTCTGCACAGAAACCTTTGCAATGGACACAAACTAAATCTCTAATTCAGGAGTTTCCTGAGCTGTGCTGTTTCCTAGGCAGCTGTCCCTACAGCTCTGCAAACCAGGATATGGGTGGAGGCACTGGAAAGGCTCCAAGTGTGTTGGTTGAGTCTGCACTCACATTCAGAGGTGATACAAGATGGTCTCACTTTGCCCTAACAGTCTTGGTGCACTCATGTACCAGGTTGTTTAATCTTGATTAATATTCCTCCTTACTAAAATGGATTATGTTGGCTTTCCTGCCTTGGTGGCCCTCATCTAAACGAGGGAGACTTTAATTCTTTTGTGGCTGTTCTGCAACCAGCTTTAGGGCCTGTCAGGACACACCTACCCTGTGCCACTCAGATGAAGAGTCACACTGTGCTCCTTTGCTGTGGCATGCAGGTCTTACTCTTCAAGCAGCCTGTCAGATTTTAAGATGCCACCATGGTATGTTCTGGTGATGTTTCAGAGAATCTGTTGTGTTTGGAGGCAGCCTGACAGTTGCTCAGCAGCAGGCTGCAAAATGTATGTGGGAGCAGCTCTTTTTTTCTGGGCAATACACATCTGTAGGATGCTTAAGACAGATTTTTTTTTTTACTTCCACGTTTGACAGTGCTGTGCCTGTAGAAGTCCTGACCTATCCTAGGGGTTGCACCCCCCCTGAGAACTTGAGGACTCTGAGTTCATTGGAATAAGCCTCAGGCAATGTACAACTGCTAGTTTTGAAGATTACAAGGAGGGGCCAGATTAATAGCTCCAGCCTCAGTTGAGGTCCTTTCCTTGCAGCAGAAGTGAGTGTGTAGGCTGCCTTTGGAGTTTGAGCTTCATTTGTACCTGTGATTTGGGTTTTTTGGGTGGCTTCAGTGCCAGCCCCTGACCACCCCACTGTTCTTTGGGAATGGCAAAGCTACCACAGAACTGCCTCGCTCTCCTGCAGCACTTGCTGTTCAGCAGCAGATGAGTGTTTGTGCTTCTTCCTTTTTTTCCCTGTTTTTATTCCCTCTGGGTTCCAGGATATAGGTGGGGGCAGGTGTCCTGTGAGGGGCTGAGAGCAGAGTGCCTGGGAAGGTGCTGTGTAGTCTGACTTCATGTGTGAGCACAAAACTGGGGGTTCCAAGCAGCTGCTGCTTAGTAGAAAACTGAGAAAATCCTCTCACAGAGAACATGTGGGCTGTGGAAATGTAATTTCTGGAGTGGGGCAGAGTATGGAACTGTGATCACCTTTCAGGGGAGGCATAGTGCTTATCAGGGGAAAGATCTTGATTGCTTCTAGGATGTCTGGTTGGTAGGGAAACTGACGATTAGGAAGAGGTTTTAAAGATGAAGACACCGGTCTCATCGTAACAAAGCTTTCCTGGAAAATAGAGCTGACCACAGCAAGGAGGAATCTCAAAATCACAGAAGGTTGGGAGGGACTTGAAAGATCATCTTGTCCAACCACCTGCCTGAGTAGGGTCACCTAGATCAGATCACACAGGAATGTGTCCAGGTGGGTTTGAATGTCTCCAGAGAAGGAGACTCCACAACCTCTCTGGGCAGCCTGTCCCAGGGCTCTGTCACCCTCACAGGGAAATAGTTTCTCCTGATGTTCACATGGAACCTCCTTTGCTCCAGCTTGGACCCATTGCCCCTTGTCCTATCCCTGGCCATCACTGAGAAGAGCCTGAGCACTGTTGTTACAACTCTGTGCTTGCATTTATTGTTATTTTTTAAATAATTTCACAGTCTGCCAAACTGCGGAAGTTGCCGCCCTTTCTCACCGTTTCTCTCCTGAGATTTAACTTTGACTTTGAGAAGTGTGAACGCTACAAGGAAACGAGCTGCTACACGTTCCCCATCCAGATAAACCTGAGGCCTTTCTGTGAGCAGGTTGGTACTGCTCTTTGAGTTTCTATACATTCATCAGAGAACCAATATCTCAGGGACAAGTGTCTTTTCTATCACATGTTGTCAGGGCAAGGTGTTAGAGAGATGTTGTGGGATTCTCCTCTGTCCCTAATTCCAAAAGTTTGGAATTCCAGTTTGTTTCCAAAAGACTGCTTCCTAACAGTGCAAAGTACCTCATGGCTGTATCATGGGAATGAGTATAATAATTATCTAAAACTTAATCTGATGTTTCCATGAGAGGAGGGCTATCACACCTGGAAATTGAAGTTACTTCTGTGTTGTCGTTGTCTGATAAAGCACAGGAAGCTACTTTCACATATGTTATGTGCCTGTAGTTATTTCATTTTTTGTAGGAATCTCTCTTTCCATTCATATACATATAAACATTTTGATTATAAACTGAGCTGTACCATTGCTTAATGACAGTTCTTGAGCCTTAAAATACATAAAGAATAGACTTGCTAAAGGTCTGTTGTTTGCTGTTTTTGCAAACAACATTTTTCTCGCTGTAATGTTGGAATGCAGCCTTGGAAATTTCTCAATGTTTGCATTTGAGGTAGACTTTGGGGCTTTTTTTCTTTCCCTTGGCTGGTTTGTGTACATAATTGTGTTGCTTGTTTTCTTCCTCCCTAACCTCATAAACAAAATAAGCCTGGTTAGGAACAAGCAGCTTGACTTGTTCTACTCTTTGCATCCATATTTCATTCTTTTAAATTTCAATTTAATTTGGAGTTTCCAATGTTGTTTGGAATCGTGGCTACAAAGTTACTTAATTAGCCTTATGCCTTAGTCTGTGGTTTGTGTTCCCCAGCAGTGGAAAGCTGTTTTATTCCCTGCACATGTGAATACATGCTTAGAAATATCTGAAGCTATTGCTGATGGTGTAAAACTGTCCCATGTATGAAAAACTTACTGATGTATGTTATTGTTACTATTACTGTTTTTCTTTTTAAAGACTGAAATGGATGATTCAGAGTACATGTATGAGCTCTTCTCTGTTATTATACATAAAGGTGGCTGCTATGGAGGACACTATCATGTTTATATCAGAGATGTGGATGAATTAGGAAACTGGCAATTACAAGTAAGTCCTAAAGGTTTTTCTTCCTTGCTTGATCTGTCTCGTTCTTCAGAAGAGTGTGAAGAGCTAGTGGATAAAATGTGTATCAAAACTAATCAGTGTTTGGTCTCCTGCCTTATTGGGAAGGCTCGTTTTTCACAGTATACCATTTTAGTTTTCCAGTCTGCTGAGCTACCTCATGCTACCAGGCTCACTCTTTTTCTTTCTGAAATGAATTAATATCTTTGCTTGAGACAGGCACACATGTTTTCACGGGTGGTTCTGCCTGGCTGCTTGTAAAAAGGTGATGGATAGTCTGTATGACAGTATTCAGTGGCAGAGGCAGCTTAGCAGAATTTCCTCCACACTTCCAAATTGTGAGTGCTGATGTTAGAATCATTGAATGTGTTGGGTTGGAAGGAAACTTTTATGGACCTTCTAGACCCTACTCACTGCAGGGGGTTGGACATCTTCACTAGAGCAGGTTGCTCAGAGCCCCATCAAGCCTGACCTTGAATGTCTCTGGGGATAGGGCCTCCAGCACCTCTCTGGGCAGCCTGTGGCAGTGTCTCGCCACAGAGACTCATGTTTAAGAATTTTTTCATAATATTCAACTTAAATCTCCCCCTTTCTAGTTTAAAACAATTACAAAACAATTACCCCTTCTTCTGTCAGTCTATGCCCTCATGAACAGTTTTCCCTCAGGTTTCTTAAAGGCACCTTTCAGAGACTGGAAGGCTGCAGTAAGGCCCCTTGGGCTTGCTCTGCCTGGAGAAGAGAAGGTTCCAAGTCTCTCAGTATGTCCTCATAGCAGAGGTGCTCCAGCCCCTTGATCATTTTTGTGGCCTCCTCTACACATGCTCCAAGAGGTCCATGTCCTCCTTGTGCTGAGGTCTCCAGAACAGGACATGGTATTCCAGGTAGGGCCTTGCCAGAGCAGAGGGGCAGAGTCCTGCTCTCAGTCTGCTGGTTACGCAGATGCACACTGGTGGCTCATGTCCAGCTTTTCATCCACATGTTAGTACTGACTGTGACCAAAACCCACCGCTTGTGCGTGAAACAGCAGCGTTTGTGAGTCTCTTGTTTTCCTTGTACAGGAAGAAGAGGATGGGCTGATAGAAGAGAAGGCTTTAAGAGATACTGAAAATGCTAAAGAAATAGAAAATCCTTTAGCAGTCCTAAAAGGGATTTTATCAGAGGTATGGTATGTAAGGAGTTTATTGTTTCAATTTGATAGGAGGGAACCTAGGAGATGGGGTTAGTGAATGCAACAGCAGGAAGTTCTAAGAGTAAAGAACTTGTCTGAACTTCTTGGGAAGCATATAAAGCTTGTAACTTAACCTGACTTTGGTACTAATAGTGGCTTTTTGTACAGAAAAGGGCTGTCTTGGAGTATTTATGTTGCCTGCAAAAGGTAATGTTGGCTTCTCAACAAACAGAAACTACTTAAGCACTTTAGAATTGGTTTCTTTGTGTTGATCCCTTAACTTTTCTTTTAGCCTTTGTTATCCTAGTTTTTAATTTCTCTGTAGGAAGAATCTAAACAAATTCCCGTGGATCAACTAGGGCAGAAATTATTGGAGAAAAAAGGGGTGTCCTGGAACAAGAGGTATCGCAAACAATATGGAGCATTACGAAAGGTAGTGTGCCTCTGCATTAGTTGGTTTTCTAGTGTTTAGTGTACTTTAACAGGAATATAAATGAAAAGTTCAGTAGGGTGATAAATGAAAATCTGTGTTACAGCTCCTTGGAAGATTCATGTTGAAGTGTTTGAATAGAGCTAATGATGCCATTTCCCCAGTAATCACTTAAAAGCAGTTGTGAAATTTTCCTATCCGCTCCGATGGGAGTCTTCCATGGAGACAGGGCTTGTTCTGACTTTGACAGGGAAATGAAAGAAAGAAGCTGTGAGCTACCCAGCATTCACCACTCAAGAGTTTGAATGCTGTTGTGGACATTTCCAAAGCTGAGCCTTCCAAAGTGCTGCTCTATCCCAAAAGTGTGCTAATCTGTGCAATCCTTCCCCTTTGAAATAACTGTATATTGTTTTACCCTTTTTGAAGTATCACAATGACTTTTTGATTATAAGGGAAACTGAAATTCAGATTTTAGGGGGTTCTTTTTGGCTTGGTGTTGGTTTGTTTTTTGTTTTTTTTTAAGGGGGTGGGATATTTTTGTAGTCTGGGGAAGGGGAAGATTTGAGAGTGGTGTTCAACCCCCTGCTCCCATCTCTCTAGAGCCCTAATCTTGTTTTGTGTAATAGTCTGAAGTGAATGCATGCTGCTAAAATGAAAGTAGAGAGAAGAGTGGATAAACTGGGTGACACTGAATGAACAGACTTGAAGTTCTTGAGACACCACAGTGGTCAGTGTTCATTTGGGTAGGGTAGAGCTCAGCAGACCAGAACTGAGCTGAAGAGCTGTATTTGATGCTGGGTATCTTAATCTTGTCCTTATTTTCCTTTCAGTATTTGGAGAATCATCCTCAGACGTTTCAGTTTAGTTCTGATGAAAGCAAGGTTGGACTGAAGGAAAAACGCAAGCTCCAGTTTAAGTTGGATTCTCAAGGACAAGATCTCCAAAGCCTTCCTCAGAAGAAGAATGATGTCCAGTGGTATTTAGAAGACGACCCTACCAGGCTAAGGGATAGTTCTGGTTATCATTGGTTTGATCTGAATGATTCCAAAGTCCAACCTATCAAGGAGAAGGATATTGAGAAACAATTCCAGGGTAAAGAGAGTGCCTACATGCTGTTTTATCGAAAATCTCAGTTAAAGAGACCACCTGAAGGTACACAAAAGCTCATCTTGATATGCTGGGGGCTTCCTTCATAGCAGTTTGTTTTCTGAAGGGTAAAGGCTCTTGGACATTCTTGTCCTTTCCAAGAACTGGAGAGAGTTTTCCCTCTAGGGATCCTTTGGAAAAAGGGTTAACAGAGGATACAAGGGAGATGCTGACCAGTTAATTGGCTGTAGCTGACACTGAGTATGTCTAGAGTGCTTCTCAAATGCTAGCAGAACATCAGCTGATGCAAATAAAAGCTGTCGCTAGCGGCATTCGCGTGTCCCTTTCCCTCGGGGAAAGGTTGATGGGAAGAAGTAAAAGCACTTGTTTGTTCTTTGTCTCATCTTGCAGTTTAATTTTTCTGTTATGAAAGGATGCAACGTTATTGCTCTGAATTTTCAATGATTACCTTACTGTAATGTCTCAACTTGATCACTTCTTGTTTGCCAAAACAACATTTGAAGCAGCTGAGGCCAAACTAGCCTATATTATTTGTTGCAGCGCGAGGAAATCCAAGGTACCAAATTCCTGAACACCTTCTGAATGAAATGAATGCTGCTAATACTGAGCTGCAAAAAAAGAGGTATATTAATGTAACTGTACCAATCTCTTCAACAGCATTCTTAATCTGCAGATCTCCAAAGTGATGTAAACTGAATGAAACTCATTGAGTAGAGCCGGGTACTAAAATGGTTCCTTGTCATGGAGGTTAATCGAGCAATACAATTTATATGCCCAGATTTTACTGGTTTCCTGTTAGTGTCTTCTAGGCATTCTGCAGAATTTCAAGGGAAACTTATTTAATGGTTTAAAATTGTCCTTTTTTTTTCTTTTCTTTGAAAATCAGTGCAATTTTGGAAAGAGCAGAATATGTTATCCTAATTGTGTTTATAGGGGTAGTTCTGTGCTGGGAGAAGGGGGTATGACTTGCTCTGCTGTGCAGTGACAGATAAACGGTATCTTTTGCCAGAAATGTTGAGGGAGGAGCTAGTGGTATTCAGGTTGGTTGAAGCTTTTCCTTCTCTTGAGGAACACACAACTGATGGTACACCTGAATAGCAGTTGAGCTATCAAAATACAGACGTGAGACTTTTGTGATATCTTTGTCCTGTGCAAATTTCACGCCTTTATTTATTTTTAAACTGCTTATTTGCTGCTACACTTAGCTGACAGAACTGGACGAAGGTATGAAGGAGGGGAGGGCACGGCTGTCGCCATCCTGACTCAGTTTCTGTGGAGTTTTCTGTCTCTGCATTTCAACAAAATACCAATCAGGGATG